>OZ038506.1:5886106-6086106 GCA_964036315.1 Acanthosepion esculentum
AAGTGAAAAAGGAAGAAAGAGAAAGGACGGGGGAAAGTAAGGATATGTATTCAAAATGGGGGAAGTGAAAAAGGAAGAAAGAGAAAGGAGGGGGGAAATTAAGGTTATGTATTCAAAATGGGGGAAGTGAAAAAGGAAGAAAGAGAAAGGACGGGGGAAAGTAAGGATATGTATTCAAAATGGGGGAAGGGAAAAAGGAAGAAAGAGAAAGGAGGAAGGCAATTAAGGATATGTATTCAAAATGGGGGAAGTGAAAAAGGAAGAAAGAGAAAGGAGGGGGGAAATTAAGGATATGTATTCAAAATGGGGGAAGTGAAAAAGGAAGAAAGAGAAAGGACGGGGGAAAGTAAGGATATGTATTCAAAATGGGGGAAGGGAAAAAGGAAGAAAGAGAAAGGAGGAAGGCAATTAAGGATATGTATTCAAAATGGGGGAAGGGAAAAAGGAAGAAAGAGAAAGGAGGAAGGCAATTAAGGATATGTATTCAAAATGTGGGAAGGGAAAAAGGAAGAAAGAGAAAGGAGGAAGGCAATAAAGGATATGTATTCAAAATGTGGGAAGGGAAAAAGGAAGAAAGAGAAAGGAGGGGGGAAATTAAGGATATGTATTCAAAATAGGGGAAGGGAAAAAGGAAGAAAGAGAAAGGAGGAAGGCAATTAAGGATATGTATTCAAAATGGGGGAAGTGAAAAAGGAAGAAAGAGAAAGGAGGGGGGAAATTAAGGTTATGTATTCAAAATGGGGGAAGGGAAAAAGGAAGAAAGAGAAAGGACGGGGGAAAGTAAGGATATGTATTCAAAATGGGGGAAGGGAAAAAGGAAGAAAGAGAAAGGAGGAAGGCAATTAAGGATATGTATTCAAAATGTGGGAAGGGAAAAAGGAAGAAAGAGAAAGGAGGGAGGAAATTAAGGATATGTATTCAAAATAGGGGAAGGGAAAAAGGAAGAAAGAGAAAGGAGGAAGGCAATTAAGGATATGTATTCAAAATGGGGGAAGTGAAAAAGGAAGAAAGAGAAAGGACGGGGGAAAGTAAGGATATGTATTCAAAATGGGGGAAGGGAAAAAGGAAGAAAGAGAAAGGAGGAAGGCAATTAAGGATATGTATTCAAAATGGGGGAAGGGAAAAAGGAAGAAAGAGAAAGGAGGAAGGCAATTAAGGATATGTATTCAAAATGGGGGAAGGGAAAAAGGAAGAAAGAGAAAGGAGGAAGGCAATTAAGGATATGTATTCAAAATGGGGGAAGGGAAAAAGGAAGAAAGAGAAAGGAGGAAGGCAATTAAGGATATGTATTCAAAATGGGGGAAGGGAAAAAGGAAGAAAGAGAAAGGAGGAAGGCAATTAAGGATATGTATTCAAAATGGGGGAAGGGAAAAAGGAAGAAAGAGAAAGGAGGGGGGAAATTAAGGATATGTATTCAAAATGGGGGAAGGGAAAAAGGAAGAAAGAGAAAGGAGGGGGGAAATTAAGGATATGTATTCAAAATGGGGGAAGGGAAAAAGGAAGAAAGAGAAAGGAGGAAGGCAATTAAGGATATGTATTCAAAATGGGGGAAGGGAAAAAGGAAGAAAGAGAAAGGAGGAAGGCAATAAAGGATATGTATTCAAAATGTGGGAAGGGAAAAAGGAAGAAAGAGAAAGGAGGGGGGAAATTAAGGATATGTATTCAAAATGGGGGAAGGGAAAAAGGAAGAAAGAGAAAGGAGGAAGGCAATTAAGGATATGTATTCAAAATGGGGGAAGGGAAAAAGGAAGAAAGAGAAAGGAGGAAGGCAATAAAGGATATGTATTCAAAATGTGGGAAGGGAAAAAGGAAGAAAGAGAAAGGAGGGGGGAAATTAAGGATATGTATTCAAAATGGGGGAAGGGAAAAAGGAAGAAAGAGAAAGGAGGAAGGCAATTAAGGATATGTATTCAAAATGGGGGAAGGGAAAAAGGAAGAAAGAGAAAGGAGGAAGGCAATAAAGGATATGTATTCAAAATGTGGGAAGGGAAAAAGGAAGAAAGAGAAAGGAGGGGGGAAATTAAGGATATGTATTCAAAATGGGGGAAGGGAAAAAGGAAGAAAGAGAAAGGAGGAAGGCAATTAAGGATATGTATTCAAAATGGGGGAAGGGAAAAAGGAAGAAAGAGAAAGGAGGAAGGCAATAAAGGATATGTATTCAAAATGTGGGAAGGGAAAAAGGAAGAAAGAGAAAGGAGGGGGGAAATTAAGGATATGTATTCAAAATGGGGGAAGGGAAAAAGGAAGAAAGAGAAAGGAGGAAGGCAATTAAGGATATGTATTCAAAATGGGGGAAGGGAAAAAGGAAGAAAGAGAAAGGAGGAAGGCAATTAAGGATATGTATTCAAAATGGGGGAAGGGAAAAAGGAAGAAAGAGAAAGGAGGAAGGCAATTAAGGATATGTATTCAAAATGGGGGAAGGGAAAAAGGAAGAAAGAGAAAGGAGGAAGGCAATTAAGGATATGTATTCAAAATGGGGGAAGGGAAAAAGGAAGAAAGAGAAAGGAGGGGGGAAATTAAGGATATGTATTCAAAATGGGGGAAGGGAAAAAGGAAGAAAGAGAAAGGAGGGGGGAAATTAAGGATATGTATTCAAAATGGGGGAAGGGAAAAAGGAAGAAAGAGAAAGGAGGAAGGCAATTAAGGATATGTATTCAAAATGGGGGAAGGGAAAAAGGAAGAAAGAGAAAGGAGGAAGGCAATAAAGGATATGTATTCAAAATGTGGGAAGGGAAAAAGGAAGAAAGAGAAAGGAGGGGGGGAAATTAAGGATATGTATTCAAAATGGGGGAAGGGAAAAAGGAAGAAAGAGAAAGGAGGAAGGCAATTAAGGATATGTATTCAAAATGGGGGAAGGGAAAAAGGAAGAAAGAGAAAGGAGGAAGGCAATTAAGGATATGTATTCAAAATGGGGGAAGGGAAAAAGGAAGAAAGAGAAAGGAGGAAGGCAATTAAGGATATGTATTCAAAATGGGGGAAGGGAAAAAGGAAGAAAGAGAAAGGAGGGGGGAAATTAAGGATATGTATTCAAAATGGGGGAAGGGAAAAAGGAAGAAAGAGAAAGGAGGGGGGAAATTAAGGATATGTATTCAAAATGGGGGAAAGGAAAAAGGAAGAAAGAGAAAGGAGGGAGGAAATTAAGGTTATGTATTCAAAATGGGGGAAAGGAAAAAGGAAGAAAGAGTAAGGAGGAAGGCAATTAAGGATATGTATTCAAAATGGGGGAAGGGGAAAATGAAGAAAGAGAAAGGAGGAAGGCAATTAAGGATATGTATTCAAAATGGGGGAAGGGAAAAAGGAAGAAAGAGAAAGGAGGAAGGCAATTAAGGATATGTATTCAAAATGGGGGAAAGGAAAAAGGAAGAAAGAGTAAGGAGGAAGGCAATTAAGGATATGTATTCAAAATGGGGGAAGGGGAAAATGAAGAAAGAGAAAGGAGGAAGGCAATTAAGGATATGTATTCAAAATGGGGGAAGGGAAAAAGGAAGAAAGAGAAAGGAGGAAGGCAATTAAGGATATGTATTCAAAATGGGGGAAGGGAAAAAGGAAGAAAGAGAAAGGAGGAAGGCAATTAAGGATATGTATTCAAAATGGGGGAAGGGAAAAAGGAAGAAAGAGAAAGGAGGAAGGCAATTAAGGATATGTATTCAAAATGGGGGAAGGGAAAAAGGAAGAAAGAGAAAGGAGGGGGGAAATTAAGGATATGTATTCAAAATGGGGGAAAGGAAAAAGGAAGAAAGAGAAAGGAGGGAGGAAATTAAGGTTATGTATTCAAAATGGGGGAAAGGAAAAAGGAAGAAAGAGTAAGGAGGAAGGCAATTAAGGATATGTATTCAAAATGGGGGAAGGGGAAAATGAAGAAAGAGAAAGGAGGAAGGCAATTAAGGATATGTATTCAAAATGGGGGAAGGGAAAAAGGAAGAAAGAGAAAGGAGGAAGGCAATTAAGGATATGTATTCAAAATGGGGGAAGGGAAAAAGGAAGAAAGAGAAAGGACGGGGGAAAGTAAGGATATGTATTCAAAATGGGGGAAGGGAAAAAGGAAGAAAGAGAAAGGACGGGGGAAAGTAAGGATGTGTATTCAAAATGGGGGAAGGGAAAAAGGAAGAAAGAGAAAGGAGGAAGGCAATTAAGGATATGTATTCAAAATGGGGGAAGGGAAAAAGGAAGAAAGAGAAAGGAGGGGGGAAAGTAAGGATATGTATTCAAAATGGGGGAAGGGAAAAAGGAAGAAAGAGAAAGGAGGAAGGCAATTAAGGATATGTATTCAAAATGGGGGAAGGGCAAAAGGAAGAAAGAGAAAGGAGGGGGGAAATTAAGGATATGTATTCAAAATGGGGGAAGGGAAAAAGGAAGAAAGAGAAAGGAGGGGGGAAATTAAGGATATGTATTCAAAATGGGGGAAGGGAAAAAGGAAGAAAGAGAAAGGAGGAAGGCAATTAAGGATATGTATTCAAAATGGGGGAAGGGAAAAAGGAAGAAAGAGAAAGGAGGAAGGCAATTAAGGATATGTATTCAAAATGGGGGAAGGGAAAAAGGAAGAAAGAGAAAGGAGGAAGGCAATTAAGGATATGTATTCAAAATGGGGGAAGGGAAAAAGGAAGAAAGAGAAAGGAGGGGGGAAATTAAGGATATGTATTCAAAATGGGGGAAGGGAAAAAGGAAGAAAGAGAAAGGAGGAAGGCAATTAAGGATATGTATTCAAAATGGGGGAAGGGAAAAAGGAAGAAAGAGAAAGGAGGAAGGCAATTAAGGATATGTATTCAAAATGGGGGAAGGGAAAAAGGAAGAAAGAGAAAGGAGGAAGGCAATTAAGGATATGTATTCAAAATGGGGGAAGGGAAAAAGGAAGAAAGAGAAAGGAGGAAGGCAATTAAGGATATGTATTCAAAATGGGGGAAGGGAAAAAGGAAGAAAGAGAAAGGACGGGGGAAATTAAGGATATGTATTCAAAATGGGGGAAGGGAAAAAGGAAGAAAGAGAAAGGAGGGGGGAAATTAAGGATATGTATTCAAAATGGGGGAAGTGAAAAAGGAAGAAAGAGAAAGGACGGGGGAAAGTAAGGATATGTATTCAAAATGGGGGAAGGGAAAAAGGAAGAAAGAGAAAGGAGGAAGGCAATTAAGGATATGTATTCAAAATGGGGGAAGGGAAAAAGGAAGAAAGAGAAAGGAGGAAGGCAATTAAGGATATGTATTCAAAATGGGGGAAGGGAAAAAGGAAGAAAGAGAAAGGAGGAAGGCAATTAAGGATATGTATTCAAAATGGGGGAAGGGAAAAAGGAAGAAAGAGAAAGGACGGGGGAAAGTAAGGATATGTATTCAAAATGGGGGAAGGGAAAAAGGAAGAAAGAGAAAGGAGGAAGGCAATTAAGGATATGTATTCAAAATGGGGGAAGGGAAAAAGGAAGAAAGAGAAAGGAGGGGGGAAATTAAGGATATGTATTCAAAATGGGGGAAGGGGAAAATGAAGAAAGAGAAAGGAGGAAGGCAATTAAGGATATGTATTAAAAATGGGGGAAAGGAAAAAGGAAGAAAGAGAAAGGACGGGGGAAAGTAAGGATATGTATTCAAAATGGGGGAAGGGAAAAAGGAAGAAAGAGAAAGGAGGAAGGCAATTAAGGATATGTATTCAAAATGGGGGAAGTGAAAAAGGAAGAAAGAGAAAGGACGGGGGAAAGTAAGGATATGTATTCAAAATGGGGGAAGGGAAAAAGGAAGAAAGAGAAAGGAGGAAGGCAATTAAGGATATGTATTCAAAATGGGGGAAGGGAAAAAGGAAGAAAGAGAAAGGAGGGGGGAAATAAAGGATATGTATTCAAAATGGGGGAAGTGAAAAAGGAAGAAAGAGAAAGGACGGGGGAAAGTAAGGATATGTATTCAAAATGGGGGAAGGGAAAAAGGAAGAAAGAGAAAGGAGGAAGGCAATTAAGGATATGTATTCAAAATGGGGGAAGGGAAAAAGGAAGAAAGAGAAAGGAGGGGGGAAATAAAGGATATGTATTCAAAATGGGGGAAGTGAAAAAGGAAGAAAGAGAAAGGACGGGGGAAAGTAAGGATATGTATTCAAAATGGGGGAAGGGAAAAAGGAAGAAAGAGAAAGGAGGAAGGCAATTAAGGATATGTATTCAAAATGGGGGAAGGGAAAAAGGAAGAAAGAGAAAGGAGGGGGGAAATTAAGGATATGTATTCAAAATGGGGGAAGTGAAAAAGGAAGAAAGAGAAAGGAGGGGGGAAATTAAGGATATGTATTCAAAATGGGGGAAGGGGAAAATGAAGAAAGAGAAAGGAGGAAGGCAATTAAGGATATGTATTCAAAATGGGGGAAGGGAAAAAGGAAGAAAGAGAAAGGAGGGGGGAAATTAAGGATATGTATTCAAAATGGGGGAAGTGAAAAAGGAAGAAAGCGAAAGGAGGGGGGAAATTAAGGATATGTATTCAAAATGGGGGAAGGGGAAAATGAAGAAAGAGAAAGGAGGAAGGCAATTAAGGATATGTATTCAAAATGGGGGAAGGGAAAAAGGAAGAAAGAGAAAGGACGGGGGAAAGTAAGGATATGTATTCAAAATGGGGGAAGGGAAAAAGGAAGAAAGAGAAAGGAGGAAGGCAATTAAGGATATGTATTCAAAATGGGGGAAGGGAAAAAGGAAGAAAGAGAAAGGAGGAAGGCAATTAAGGATATGTATTCAAGATGGGGGAAGGGAAAAAGGAAGAAAGAGAAAGGACGGGGGAAAGTAAGGATATGTATTCAAAATGGGGGAAGGGAAAAAGGAAGAAAGAGAAAGGAGGAAGGCAATTAAGGATATGTATTCAAAATGGGGGAAGGGAAAAAGGAAGAAAGAGAAAGGAGGGGGGAAATTAAGGATATGTATTCAAAATGGGGGAAGTGAAAAAGGAAGAAAGAGAAAGGACGGGGGAAAGTAAGGATATGTATTCAAAATGGGGGAAGGGAAAAAGGAAGAAAGAGAAAGGAGGAAGGCAATTAAGGATATGTATTCAAAATGGGGGAAGGGAAAAAGGAAGAAAGAGAAAGGAGGAAGGCAATTAAGGATATGTATTCAAAATGGGGGAAGGGAAAAAGGAAGAAAGAGAAAGGAGGAAGGCAATTAAGGATATGTATTCAAAATGGGGGAAGGGAAAAAGGAAGAAAGAGAAAGGACGGGGGAAAGTAAGGATATGTATTCAAAATGGGGGAAGGGAAAAAGGAAGAAAGAGAAAGGAGGAAGGCAATTAAGGATATGTATTCAAAATGGGGGAAGGGAAAAAGGAAGAAAGAGAAAGGAGGAAGGCAATTAAGGATATGTATTCAAAATGTGGGAAGGGAAAAAGGAAGAAAGAGAAAGGAGGGGGGAAATTAAGGATATGTATTCAAAATGGGGGAAGGGAAAAAGGAAGAAAGAGAAAGGAGGAAGGCAATTAAGGATATGTATTCAAAATGGGGGAAGGGAAAAAGGAAGAAAGAGAAAGGAGGAAGGCAATTAAGGATATGTATTCAAAATGGGGGAAGGGAAAAAGGAAGAAAGAGAAAGGACGGGGGAAAGTAAGGATATGTATTCAAAATGGGGGAAGGGAAAAAGGAAGAAAGAGAAAGGAGGAAGGCAATTAAGGATATGTATTCAAAATGGGGGAAGGGAAAAAGGAAGAAAGAGAAAGGAGGGGGGAAATTAAGGATATGTATTCAAAATGGGGGAAGTGAAAAAGGAAGAAAGAGAAAGGACGGGGGAAAGTAAGGATATGTATTCAAAATGGGGGAAGGGAAAAAGGAAGAAAGAGAAAGGAGGAAGGCAATTAAGGATATGTATTCAAAATGGGGGAAGGGAAAAAGGAAGAAAGAGAAAGGAGGAAGGCAATTAAGGATATGTATTCAAAATGGGGGAAGGGAAAAAGGAAGAAAGAGAAAGGAGGAAGGCAATTAAGGATATGTATTCAAAATGGGGGAAGGGAAAAAGGAAGAAAGAGAAAGGACGGGGGAAAGTAAGGATATGTATTCAAAATGGGGGAAGGGAAAAAGGAAGAAAGAGAAAGGAGGAAGGCAATTAAGGATATGTATTCAAAATGGGGGAAGGGAAAAAGGAAGAAAGAGAAAGGAGGAAGGCAATTAAGGATATGTATTCAAAATGTGGGAAGGGAAAAAGGAAGAAAGAGAAAGGAGGGGGGAAATTAAGGATATGTATTCAAAATGGGGGAAGGGAAAAAGGAAGAAAGAGAAAGGAGGAAGGCAATTAAGGATATGTATTCAAAATGGGGGAAGGGAAAAAGGAAGAAAGAGAAAGGAGGAAGGCAATTAAGGATATGTATTCAAAATGGGGGAAGGGAAAAAGGAAGAAAGAGAAAGGAGGAAGGCAATTAAGGATATGTATTCAAAATGGGGGAAGGGAAAAAGGAAGAAAGAGAAAGGAGGAAGGCAATTAAGGATATGTATTCAAAATGGGGGAAGGGAAAAAGGAAGAAAGAGAAAGGAGGGGGGAAATTAAGGATATGTATTCAAAATGGGGGAAGGGAAAAAGGAAGAAAGAGAAAGGAGGAAGGCAATTAAGGATATGTATTCAAAATGGGGGAAGGGAAAAAGGAAGAAAGAGAAAGGAGGAAGGCAATTAAGGATATGTATTCAAAATGGGGGAAGGGAAAAAGGAAGAAAGAGAAAGGAGGAAGGCAATTAAGGATATGTATTCAAAATGGGGGAAGGGAAAAAGGAAGAAAGAGAAAGGAGGAAGGCAATTAAGGATATGTATTCAAAATGTGGGAAGGGAAAAAGGAAGAAAGAGAAAGGAGGGGGGAAATTAAGGATATGTATTCAAAATGGGGGAAGGGAAAAAGGAAGAAAGAGAAAGGAGGAAGGCAATTAAGGATATGTATTCAAAATGGGGGAAGGGAAAAAGGAAGAAAGAGAAAGGAGGAAGGCAATTAAGGATATGTATTCAAAATGGGGGAAGGGAAAAAGGAAGAAAGAGAAAGGAGGAAGGCAATTAAGGATATGTATTCAAAATGTGGGAAGGGAAAAAGGAAGAAAGAGAAAGGAGGGGGGAAATTAAGGATATGTATTCAAAATGGGGGAAGGGAAAAAGGAAGAAAGAGAAAGGAGGAAGGCAATTAAGGATATGTATTCAAAATGGGGGAAGGGAAAAAGGAAGAAAGAGAAAGGAGGAAGGCAATTAAGGATATGTATTCAAAATGGGGGAAGGGAAAAAGGAAGAAAGAGAAAGGAGGAAGGCAATTAAGGATATGTATTCAAAATGGGGGAAGGGAAAAAGGAAGAAAGAGAAAGGAGGAAGGCAATTAAGGATATGTATTCAAAATGGGGGAAGGGAAAAAGGAAGAAAGAGAAAGGAGGAAGGCAATTAAGGATATGTATTCAAAATGGGGGAAGGGAAAAAGGAAGAAAGAGAAAGGAGGAAGGCAATTAAGGATATGTATTCAAAATGGGGGAAGGGAAAAAGGAAGAAAGAGAAAGGAGGAAGGCAATTAAGGATATGTATTCAAAATGGGGGAAGGGAAAAAGGAAGAAAGAGAAAGGAGGAAGGCAATTAAGGATATGTATTCAAAATGGGGGAAGGGAAAAAGGAAGAAAGAGAAAGGAGGAAGGCAATTAAGGATATGTATTCAAAATGGGGGAAGGGAAAAAGGAAGAAAGAGAAAGGAGGAAGGCAATTAAGGATATGTATTCAAAATGGGGGAAGGGAAAAAGGAAGAAAGAGAAAGGAGGAAGGCAATTAAGGATATGTATTCAAAATGGGGGAAGGGAAAAAGGAAGAAAGAGAAAGGAGGAAGGCAATTAAGGATATGTATTCAAAATGGGGGAAGGGAAAAAGGAAGAAAGAGAAAGGAGGGGGGAAATTAAGGATATGTATTCAAAATGGGGGAAGGGAAAAAGGAAGAAAGAGAAAGGAGGGGGGAAATTAAGGATATGTATTCAAAATGGGGGAAGGGAAAAAGGAAGAAAGAGAAAGGAGGAAGGCAATTAAGGATATGTATTCAAAATGGGGGAAGGGAAAAAGGAAGAAAGAGAAAGGAGGAAGGCAATTAAGGATATGTATTCAAAATGGGGGAAGGGAAAAAGGAAGAAAGAGAAAGGAGGAAGGCAATTAAGGATATGTATTCAAAATGGGGGAAGGGAAAAAGGAAGAAAGAGAAAGGAGGAAGGCAATTAAGGATATGTATTCAAAATGGGGGAAGGGAAAAAGGAAGAAAGAGAAAGGAGGAAGGCAATTAAGGATATGTATTCAAAATGGGGGAAGGGAAAAAGGAAGAAAGAGAAAGGAGGAAGGCAATTAAGGATATGTATTCAAAATGGGGGAAGGGAAAAAGGAAGAAAGAGAAAGGAGGAAGGCAATTAAGGATATGTATTCAAAATGGGGGAAGGGAAAAAGGAAGAAAGAGAAAGGAGGGGGGAAATTAAGGATATGTATTCAAAATGGGGGAAGGGAAAAAGGAAGAAAGAGAAAGGAGGGGGGAAATTAAGGATATGTATTCAAAATGGGGGAAAGGAAAAAGGAAGAAAGAGAAAGGAGGGAGGAAATTAAGGTTATGTATTCAAAATGGGGGAAAGGAAAAAGGAAGAAAGAGTAAGGAGGAAGGCAATTAAGGATATGTATTCAAAATGGGGGAAGGGGAAAATGAAGAAAGAGAAAGGAGGAAGGCAATTAAGGATATGTATTCAAAATGGGGGAAGGGAAAAAGGAAGAAAGAGAAAGGAGGAAGGCAATTAAGGATATGTATTCAAAATGGGGGAAGGGAAAAAGGAAGAAAGAGAAAGGAGGAAGGCAATTAAGGATATGTATTCAAAATGGGGGAAGGGGAAAATGAAGAAAGAGAAAGGAGGAAGGCAATTAAGGATATGTATTCAAAATGGGGGAAGGGAAAAAGGAAGAAAGAGAAAGGAGGGGGGAAATTAAGGATATGTATTCAAAATGGGGGAAGGGAAAAAGGAAGAAAGAGAAAGGAGGAAGGCAATTAAGGATATGTATTCAAAATGGGGGAAGGGAAAAAGGAAGAAAGAGAAAGGAGGAAGGCAATTAAGGATATGTATTCAAAATGGGGGAAGGGAAAAAGGAAGAAAGAGAAAGGAGGAAGGCAATTAAGGATATGTATTCAAAATGGGGGAAGGGAAAAAGGAAGAAAGAGAAAGGAGGAAGGCAATTAAGGATATGTATTCAAAATGGGGGAAGGGAAAAAGGAAGAAAGAGAAAGGAGGGGGGAAATTAAGGATATGTATTCAAAATGGGGGAAGGGAAAAAGGAAGAAAGAGAAAGGAGGGGGGAAATTAAGGATATGTATTCAAAATGGGGGAAGGGAAAAAGGAAGAAAGAGAAAGGAGGAAGGCAATTAAGGATATGTATTCAAAATGGGGGAAGGGAAAAAGGAAGAAAGAGAAAGGAGGAAGGCAATTAAGGATATGTATTCAAAATGGGGGAAGGGAAAAAGGAAGAAAGAGAAAGGAGGAAGGCAATTAAGGATATGTATTCAAAATGGGGGAAGGGAAAAAGGAAGAAAGAGAAAGGAGGAAGGCAATTAAGGATATGTATTCAAAATGGGGGAAGGGAAAAAGGAAGAAAGAGAAAGGAGGAAGGCAATTAAGGATATGTATTCAAAATGGGGGAAGGGAAAAAGGAAGAAAGAGAAAGGAGGAAGGCAATTAAGGATATGTATTCAAAATGGGGGAAGGGAAAAAGGAAGAAAGAGAAAGGAGGAAGGCAATTAAGGATATGTATTCAAAATGGGGGAAGGGAAAAAGGAAGAAAGAGAAAGGAGGGGGGAAATTAAGGATATGTATTCAAAATGGGGGAAGGGAAAAAGGAAGAAAGAGAAAGGAGGGGGGAAATTAAGGATATGTATTCAAAATGGGGGAAAGGAAAAAGGAAGAAAGAGAAAGGAGGGAGGAAATTAAGGTTATGTATTCAAAATGGGGGAAAGGAAAAAGGAAGAAAGAGTAAGGAGGAAGGCAATTAAGGATATGTATTCAAAATGGGGGAAGGGGAAAATGAAGAAAGAGAAAGGAGGAAGGCAATTAAGGATATGTATTCAAAATGGGGGAAGGGAAAAAGGAAGAAAGAGAAAGGAGGAAGGCAATTAAGGATATGTATTCAAAATGGGGGAAGGGAAAAAGGAAGAAAGAGAAAGGAGGAAGGCAATTAAGGATATGTATTCAAAATGGGGGAAGGGGAAAATGAAGAAAGAGAAAGGAGGAAGGCAATTAAGGATATGTATTCAAAATGGGGGAAGGGAAAAAGGAAGAAAGAGAAAGGAGGGGGGAAATTAAGGATATGTATTCAAAATGGGGGAAGGGAAAAAGGAAGAAAGAGAAAGGAGGAAGGCAATTAAGGATATGTATTCAAAATGGGGGAAGGGAAAAAGGAAGAAAGAGAAAGGAGGAAGGCAATTAAGGATATGTATTCAAAATGGGGGAAGGGAAAAAGGAAGAAAGAGAAAGGAGGAAGGCAATTAAGGATATGTATTCAAAATGGGGGAAGGGAAAAAGGAAGAAAGAGAAAGGAGGGGGGAAATTAAGGATATGTATTCAAAATGGGGGAAGGGAAAAAGGAAGAAAGAGAAAGGAGGGGGGAAATTAAGGATATGTATTCAAAATGGGGGAAGGGAAAAAGGAAGAAAGAGAAAGGAGGAAGGCAATTAAGGATATGTATTCAAAATGGGGGAAGGGAAAAAGGAAGAAAGAGAAAGGACGGGGGAAAGTAAGGATATGTATTCAAAATGGGGGAAGGGTAAAAGGAAGAAAGAGAAAGGAGGGGGGAAATTAAGGATATGTATTCAAAATGGGGGAAGGGAAAAAGGAAGAAAGAGAAAGGAGGGGGGAAATTAAGGATATGTATTCAAAATGGGGGAAGGGAAAAAGGAAGAAAGAGAAAGGAGGAAGGCAATTAAGGATATGTATTCAAAATGGGGGAAGGGAAAAAGGAAGAAAGAGAAAGGAGGAAGGCAATTAAGGATATGTATTCAAAATGGGGGAAGGGAAAAAGGAAGAAAGAGAAAGGACGGGGGAAAGTAAGGATATGTATTCAAAATGGGGGAAGGGTAAAAGGAAGAAAGAGAAAGGAGGGGGGAAATTAAGGATATGTATTCAAAATGGGGGAAGGGAAAAAGGAAGAAAGAGAAAGGAGGGGGGAAATTAAGGATATGTATTCAAAATGGGGGAAGGGAAAAAGGAAGAAAGAGAAAGGAGGAAGGCAATTAAGGATATGTATTCAAAATGGGGGAAGGGAAAAAGGAAGAAAGAGAAAGGAGGAAGGCAATTAAGGATATGTATTCAAAATGGGGGAAGGGAAAAAGGAAGAAAGAGAAAGGACGGGGGAAAGTAAGGATATGTATTCAAAATGGGAGAAGGGTAAAAGGAAGAAAGAGAAAGGAGGGGGGAAATTAAGGATATGTATTCAAAATGGGGGAAGGGAAAAAGGAAGAAAGAGAAAGGAGGGGGGAAATTAAGGATATGTATTCAAAATGGGGGAAGGGAAAAAGGAAGAAAGAGAAAGGAGGAAGGCAATTAAGGATATGTATTCAAAATGGGGGAAGGGAAAAAGGAAGAAAGAGAAAGGAGGAAGGCAATTAAGGATATGTATTCAACATGGGGGAAGGGAAAAAGGAAGAAAGAGAAAGGAGGGGGGAAATTAAGGATATGTATTCAAAATGGGGGAAGGGAAAAAGGAAGAAAGAGAAAGGAGGAAGGCAATTAAGGATATGTATTCAAAATGGGGGAAGGGAAAAAGGAAGAAAGAGAAAGGAGGAAGGCAATTAAGGATATGTATTCAAAATGGGGGAAGGGAAAAAGGAAGAAAGAGAAAGGAGGAAGGCAATTAAGGATATGTATTCAAAATGGGGGAAGGGAAAAAGGAAGAAAGAGAAAGGAGGGGGGAAATTAAGGATATGTATTCAAAATGGGGGAAGGGAAAAAGGAAGAAAGAGAAAGGAGGGGGGAAATTAAGGATATGTATTCAAAATGGGGGAAGGGAAAAAGGAAGAAAGAGAAAGGAGGAAGGCAATTAAGGATATGTATTCAAAATGGGGGAAGGGAAAAAGGAAGAAAGAGAAAGGAGGAAGGCAATTAAGGATATGTATTCAAAATGGGGGAAGGGAAAAAGGAAGAAAGAAAAAGGAGGAAGGCAATTAAGGATATGTATTCAAAATGGGGGAAGGGAAAAAGGAAGAAAGAGAAAGGAGGGGGGAAATTAAGGATATGTATTCAAAATGGGGGAAGGGAAAAAGGAAGAAAGAGAAAGGAGGAAGGCAATTAAGGATATGTATTCAAAATGGGGGAAGGGAAAAAGGAAGAAAGAGAAAGGAGGAAGGCAATTAAGGATATGTATTCAAAATGGGGGAAGGGAAAAAGGAAGAAAGAGAAAGGAGGAAGGCAATTAAGGATATGTATTCAAAATGGGGGAAGGGAAAAAGGAAGAAAGAGAAAGGAGGAAGGCAATTAAGGATATGTATTCAAAATGGGGGAAGGGAAAAAGGAAGAAAGAGAAAGGAGGGGGGAAATTAAGGATATGTATTCAAAATGGGGGAAGTGAAAAAGGAAGAAAGAGAAAGGACGGGGGAAAGTAAGGATATGTATTCAAAATGGGGGAAGGCAAAAAGGAAGAAAGAGAAAGGAGGAAGGCAATTAAGGATATGTATTCAAAATGGGGGAAGGGAAAAAGGAAGAAAGAGAAAGGAGGAAGGCAATTAAGGATATGTATTCAAAATGGGGGAAGGGAAAAAGGAAGAAAGAGAAAGGAGGAAGGCAATTAAGGATATGTATTCAAAATGGGGGAAGGGAAAAAGGAAGAAAGAGAAAGGACGGGGGAAAGTAAGGATATGTATTCAAAATGGGGGAAGGGGAAAAGGAAGAAAGAGAAAGGAGGAAGGCAATTAAGGATATGTATTCAAAATGTGGGAAGGGAAAAAGGAAGAAAGAGAAAGGAGGGGGGAAATTAAGGATATGTATTCAAAATGGGGGAAGGGAAAAAGGAAGAAAGAGAAAGGAGGAAGGCAATTAAGGATATGTATTCAAAATGGGGGAAGGGAAAAAGGAAGAAAGAGAAAGGAGGAAGGCAATTAAGGATATGTATTCAAAATGGGGGAAGGGAAAAAGGAAGAAAGAGAAAGGAGGAAGGCAATTAAGGATATGTATTCAAAATGGGGGAAGGGAAAAAGGAAGAAAGAGAAAGGAGGAAGGCAATTAAGGATATGTATTCAAAATGGGGGAAGGGAAAAAGGAAGAAAGAGAAAGGAGGAAGGCAATTAAGGATATGTATTCAAAATGGGGGAAGGGAAAAAGGAAGAAAGAGAAAGGAGGAAGGCAATTAAGGATATGTATTCAAAATGGGGGAAGGGAAAAAGGAAGAAAGAGAAAGGAGGAAGGCAATTAAGGATATGTATTCAAAATGGGGGAAGGGAAAAAGGAAGAAAGAGAAAGGAGGAAGGCAATTAAGGATATGTATTCAAAATGGGGGAAGGGAAAAAGGAAGAAAGAGAAAGGAGGAAGGCAATTAAGGATATGTATTCAAAATGGGGGAAGGGAAAAAGGAAGAAAGAGAAAGGAGGAAGGCAATTAAGGATATGTATTCAAAATGGGGGAAGGGAAAAAGGAAGAAAGAGAAAGGACGGGGGAAATTAAGGATATGTATTCAAAATGGGGGAAGGGAAAAAGGAAGAAAGAGAAAGGAGGGGGGAAATTAAGGATATGTATTCAAAATGGGGGAAGTGAAAAAGGAAGAAAGAGAAAGGACGGGGGAAAGTAAGGATATGTATTCAAAATGGGGGAAGGCAAAAAGGAAGAAAGAGAAAGGAGGAAGGCAATTAAGGATATGTATTCAAAATGGGGGAAGGGAAAAAGGAAGAAAGAGAAAGGAGGAAGGCAATTAAGGATATGTATTCAAAATGGGGGAAGGGAAAAAGGAAGAAAGAGAAAGGAGGAAGGCAATTAAGGATATGTATTCAAAATGGGGGAAGGGAAAAAGGAAGAAAGAGAAAGGACGGGGGAAAGTAAGGATATGGATTCAAAATGGGGGAAGGGAAAAAGGAAGAAAGAGAAAGGAGGAAGGCAATTAAGGATATGTATTCAAAATGGGGGAAGGGAAAAAGGAAGAAAGAGAAAGGAGGGGGGAAATTAAGGATATGTATTCAAAATGGGGGAAGGGAAAAAGGAAGAAAGAGAAAGGAGGAAGGCAATTAAGGATATGTATTCAAAATGGGGGAAGGGAAAAAGGAAGAAAGAGAAAGGAGGAAGGCAATTAAGGATATGTATTCAAAATGGGGGAAGTGAAAAAGGAAGAAAGAGAAAGGAGGGGGAAATTAAGGATATGTATTCAAAATGGGGGAAGGGGAAAATGAAGAAAGAGAAAGGAGGAAGGCAATTAAGGATATGTATTCAAAATGGGGGAAGGGAAAAAGGAAGAAAGAGAAAGGAGGGGGGAAATTAAGGATATGTATTCAAAATGGGGGAAGTGAAAAAGGAAGAAAGCGAAAGGAGGGGGGAAATTAAGGATATGTATTCAAAATGGGGGAAGGGGAAAATGAAGAAAGAGAAAGGAGGAAGGCAATTAAGGATATGTATTCAAAATGGGGGAAGGGAAAAAGGAAGAAAGAGAAAGGACGGGGGAAAGTAAGGATATGTATTCAAAATGGGGGAAGGGAAAAAGGAAGAAAGAGAAAGGAGGAAGGCAATTAAGGATATGTATTCAAAATGGGGGAAGGGAAAAAGGAAGAAAGAGAAAGGAGGAAGGCAATTAAGGATATGTATTCAAAATGGGGGAAGGGAAAAAGGAAGAAAGAGAAAGGACGGGGGAAAGTAAGGATATGTATTCAAAATGGGGGAAGGGAAAAAGGAAGAAAGAGAAAGGAGGAAGGCAATTAAGGATATGTATTCAAAATGGGGGAAGGGAAAAAGGAAGAAAGAGAAAGGAGGGGGGAAATTAAGGATATGTATTCAAAATGGGGGAAGTGAAAAAGGAAGAAAGAGAAAGGACGGGGGAAAGTAAGGATATGTATTCAAAATGGGGGAAGGGAAAAAGGAAGAAAGAGAAAGGAGGAAGGCAATTAAGGATATGTATTCAAAATGGGGGAAGGGAAAAAGGAAGAAAGAGAAAGGAGGAAGGCAATTAAGGATATGTATTCAAAATGGGGGAAGGGAAAAAGGAAGAAAGAGAAAGGAGGAAGGCAATTAAGGATATGTATTCAAAATGGGGGAAGGGAAAAAGGAAGAAAGAGAAAGGACGGGGGAAAGTAAGGATATGTATTCAAAATGGGGGAAGGGAAAAAGGAAGAAAGAGAAAGGAGGAAGGCAATTAAGGATATGTATTCAAAATGGGGGAAGGGGAAAATGAAGAAAGAGAAAGGAGGAAGGCAATTAAGGATATGTATTCAAAATGGGGGAAGTGAAAAAGGAAGAAAGAGAAAGGAGGGGGGAAATTAAGGATATGTATTCAAAATGGGGGAAGGGGAAAATGAAGAAAGAGAAAGGAGGAAGGCAATTAAGGATATGTATTCAAAATGGGGGAAGGGAAAAAGGAAGAAAGAGAAAGGAGGGGGGAAATTAAGGATATGTATTCAAAATGGGGGAAGTGAAAAAGGAAGAAAGCGAAAGGAGGGTGGAAATTAAGGATATGTATTCAAAATGGGGGAAGGGGAAAATGAAGAAAGAGAAAGGAGGAAGGCAATTAAGGATATGTATTCAAAATGGGGGAAGGGAAAAAGGAAGAAAGAGAAAGGACGGGGGAAAGTAAGGATATGTATTCAAAATGGGGGAAGGGAAAAAGGAAGAAAGAGAAAGGAGGAAGGCAATTAAGGATATGTATTCAAAATGGGGGAAGGGAAAAAGGAAGAAAGAGAAAGGAGGAAGGCAATTAAGGATATGTATTCAAAATGGGGGAAGGGAAAAAGGAAGAAAGAGAAAGGACGGGGGAAAGTAAGGATATGTATTCAAAATGGGGGAAGGGAAAAAGGAAGAAAGAGAAAGGAGGAAGGCAATTAAGGATATGAATTCAAAATGGGGGAAGGGAAAAAGGAAGAAAGAGAAAGGAGGGGGGAAATTAAGGATATGTATTCAAAATGGGGGAAGGGAAAAAGGAAGAAAGAGAAAGGAGGAAGGCAATTAAGGATATGTATTCAAAATGGGGGAAGGGAAAAAGGAAGAAAGAGAAAGGAGGAAGGCAATTAAGGATATGTATTCAAAATGGGGGAAGGGAAAAAGGAAGAAAGAGAAAGGAGGAAGGCAATTAAGGATATGTATTCAAAATGGGGGAAGGGAAAAAGGAAGAAAGAGAAAGGAGGAAGGCAATTAAGGATATGTATTCAAAATGGGGGAAGGGAAAAAGGAAGAAAGAGAAAGGAGGAAGGCAATTAAGGATATGTATTCAAAATGGGGGAAGGGAAAAAGGAAGAAAGAGAAAGGAGGGGGGAAATTAAGGATATGTATTCAAAATGGGGGAAGTGAAAAAGGAAGAAAGAGAAAGGAGGGGGGAAATTAAGGATATGTATTCAAAATGGGGGAAGGGGAAAATGAAGAAAGAGAAAGGAGGAAGGCAATTAAGGATATGTATTCAAAATGGGGGAAGGGAAAAAGGAAGAAAGAGAAAGGAGGGGGGAAATTAAGGATATGTATTCAAAATGGGGGAAGTGAAAAAGGAAGAAAGCGAAAGGAGGGGGGAAATTAAGGATATGTATTCAAAATGGGGGAAGGGGAAAATGAAGAAAGAGAAAGGAGGAAGGCAATTAAGGATATGTATTCAAAATGGGGGAAGGGAAAAAGGAAGAAAGAGAAAGGACGGGGGAAAGTAAGGATGTGTATTCAAAATGGGGGAAGGGAAAAAGGAAGAAAGAGAAAGGAGGAAGGCAATTAAGGATATGTATTCAAAATGGGGGAAGGGAAAAAGGAAGAAAGAGAAAGGAGGGGGGAAATTAAGGATATGTATTCAAAATGGGGGAAGGGAAAAAGGAAGAAAGAGAAAGGAGGAAGGCAATTAAGGATATGTATTCAAAATGGGGGAAGGGAAAAAGGAAGAAAGAGAAAGGAGGAAGGCAATTAAGGATATGTATTCAAAATGGGGGAAGGGAAAAAGGAAGAAAGAGAAAGGAGGAAGGCAATTAAGGATATGTATTCAAAATGGGGGAAGGGAAAAAGGAAGAAAGAGAAAGGAGGAAGGCAATTAAGGATATGTATTCAAAATGGGGGAAGGGAAAAAGGAAGAAAGAGAAAGGACGGGGGAAAGTAAGGATATGTATTCAAAATGGGGGAAGGGAAAAAGGAAGAAAGAGAAAGGAGGAAGGCAATTAAGGATATGTATTCAAAATGGGGGAAGGGAAAAAGGAAGAAAGAGAAAGGAGGAAGGCAATTAAGGATATGTATTCAAAATGGGGGAAGGGAAAAAGGAAGAAAGAGAAAGGAGGGGGGAAATTAAGGATATGTATTCAAAATGGGGGAAGGGAAAAAGGAAGAAAGAGAAAGGAGGAAGGCAATTAAGGATATGTATTCAAAATGGGGGAAGGGAAAAAGGAAGAAAGAGAAAGGAGGAAGGCAATTAAGGATATGTATTCAAAATGGGGGAAGGGAAAAAGGAAGAAAGAGAAAGGAGGAAGGCAATTAAGGATATGTATTCAAAATGGGGGAAGGGAAAAAGGAAGAAAGAGAAAGGACGGGGGAAAGTAAGGATATGTATTCAAAATGGGGGAAGGGAAAAAGGAAGAAAGAGAAAGGAGGAAGGCAATTAAGGATATGTATTCAAAATGGGGGAAGGGAAAAAGGAAGAAAGAGAAAGGAGGAAGGCAATTAAGGATATGTATTCAAAATGGGGGAAGGGAAAAAGGAAGAAAGAGAAAGGAGGGGGGAAATTAAGGATATGTATTCAAAATGGGGGAAGGGAAAAAGGAAGAAAGAGAAAGGAGGAAGGCAATTAAGGATATGTATTCAAAATGGGGGAAGGGAAAAAGGAAGAAAGAGAAAGGAGGGGGGAAATTAAGGATATGTATTCAAAATGGGGGAAGGGAAAAAGGAAGAAAGAGAAAGGAGGAAGGCAATTAAGGATATGTATTCAAAATGGGGGAAGGGAAAAAGGAAGAAAGAGAAAGGACGGGGGAAAGTAAGGATATGTATTCAAAATGGGGGAAGGGTAAAAGGAAGAAAGAGAAAGGAGGAAGGCAATTAAGGATATGTATTCAAAATGGGGGAAGGGAAAAAGGAAGAAAGAGAAAGGAGGAAGGCAATTAAGGATATGTATTCAAAATGGGGGAAGGGAAAAAGGAAGAAAGGAGGAAGGCAATTAAGGATATGTATTCAAAATGGGGGAAGGGAAAAAGGAAGAAAGAGAAAGGACGGGGGAAAGTAAGGATATGTATTCAAAATGGGGGAAGGGAAAAAGGAAGAAAGAGAAAGGAGGAAGGCAATTAAGGATATGTATTCAAAATGGGGGAAGGGAAAAAGGAAGAAAGAGAAAGGAGGAAGGCAATTAAGGATATGTATTCAAAATGGGGGAAGGGAAAAAGGAAGAAAGAGAAAGGAGGGGGGAAATTAAGGATATGTATTCAAAATGGGGGAAGGGAAAAAGGAAGAAAGAGAAAGGAGGAAGGCAATTAAGGATATGTATTCAAAATGGGGGAAGGGAAAAAGGAAGAAAGAGAAAGGAGGAACGCAATTAAGGATATGTATTCAAAATGGGGGAAGGGAAAAAGGAAGAAAGAGAAAAGAGGGGGGAAATTAAGGATATGTATTCAAAATGGGGGAAGGGAAAAAGGAAGAAAGAGAAAGGAGGAAGGCAATTAAGGATATGTATTCAAAATGGGGGAAGGGAAAAAGGAAGAAAGTGAAAGGAGGAAGGCAATTAAGGATATGTATTCAAAATGGGGGAAGGGAAAAAGGAAGAAAGTGAAAGGAGGAAGGCAATTAAGGTTATGTATTCAAAATGGGGGAAGGGAAAAAGGAAGAAAGAGAAAGGAGGAAGGCAATTAAGGATATGTATTCAAAATAGGGGAAGGGAAAAAGGAAGAAAGTGAAAGGAGGAAGGCAATTAAGGATATGTATTCAAAATGGGGGAAGGGAAAAAGGAAGAAAGTGAAAGGAGGAAGGCAATTAAGGATATGTATTCAAAATGGGGGAAGGGAAAACGGAAGAAAGAGAAAGGAGGAAGGCAATTAAAGATATGTATTCAAAATGGGGGAAGGGAAAAAGGAAGAAAGTGAAAGGAGGAAGGCAATTAAGGATATGTATTCAAAATGGGGGAAGGGAAAAAGGAAGAAAGTGAAAGGAGGAAGGCAATTAAGGATATGTATTCAAAATGGGGGAAGGGAAAAAGGAAGAAAGTGAAAGGAGGAAGGCAATTAAGGATATGTATTCAAAATGGGGGAAGGGAAAAAGGAAGAAAGTGAAAGGAGGAAGGCAATTAAGGATATGTATTCAAAATGGGGGAAGGGAAAAAGGAAGAAAGTGAAAGGAGGAAGGCAATTAAAGATATGTATTCAAAATGGGGGAAGGGAAAAAGGAAGAAAGTGAAAGGAGGAAGGCAATTAAGGATATGTATTCAAAATGGGGGAAGGGAAAAAGGAAGAAAGTGAAAGGAGGAAGGCAATTAAAGATATGTATTCAAAATGGGGGAAGGGAAAAAGGAAGAAAGTGAAAGGAGGAAGGCAATTAAGGATATGTATTCAAAATGGGGGAAGGGAAAAAGGAAGAAAGAGAAAGGACGGGGGAAAGTAAGGATATGTATTCAAAATGGGGGAAGGGAAAAAGGAAGAAAGAGAAAGGAGGGGGGAAATTAAGGATATGTATTCAAAATGGGGGAAGTGAAAAAGGAAGAAAGAGAAAGGACGGGGGAAAGTAAGGATATGTATTCAAAATGGGGGAAGGGAAAAAGGAAGAAAGTGAAAGGAGGAAGGCAATTAAAGATATGTATTCAAAATGGGGGAAGGGAAAAAGGAAGAAAGTGAAAGGAGGAAGGCAATTAAGGATATGTATTCAAAATGGGGGAAGGGAAAAAGGAAGAAAGTGAAAGGAGGAAGGCAATTAAGGATATGTATTCAAAATGGGGGAAGGGAAAAAGGAAGAAAGAGAAAGGAGGAAGGCAATTAAAGATATGTATTCAAAATGGGGGAAGGGAAAAAGGAAGAAAGTGAAAGGAGGAAGGCAATTAAGGATATGTATTCAAAATGGGGGAAGGGAAAAAGGAAGAAAGTGAAAGGAGGAAGGCAATTAAAGATATGTATTCAAAATGGGGGAAGGGAAAAAGGAAGAAAGTGAAAGGAGGAAGGCAATTAAGGATATGTATTCAAAATGGGGGAAGGGAAAAAGGAAGAAAGTGAAAGGAGGAAGGCAATTAAGGATATGTATTCAAAATGGGGGAAGGGAAAAAGGAAGAAAGTGAAAGGAGGAAGGCAATTAAAGATATGTATTCAAAATGGGGGAAGGGAAAAAGGAAGAAAGTGAAAGGAGGAAGGCAATTAAGGATATGTATTCAAAATGGGGGAAGGGAAAAAGGAAGAAAGTGAAAGGAGGAAGGCAATTAAGGATATGTATTCAAAATGGGGGAAGGGAAAAAGGAAGAAAGAGAAAGGAGGAAGGCAATTAAGGTTATGTATTCAAAATGGGGGAAGGGAAAAAGGAAGAAAGAGAAAGGAGGAAGGCAATTAAGGATATGTATTCAAAATGGGGGAAGGGAAAAAGGAAGAAAGAGAAAGGAGGAAGGCAATTAAGGATATGTATTCAAAATGGGGGAAGGGAAAAAGGAAGAAAGAGAAAGGAGGAAGGCAATTAAGGATATGTATTCAAAATGGGGGAAGGGAAAAAGGAAGAAAGTGAAAGGAGGAAGGCAATTAAGGATATGTATTCAAAATGGGGGAAGGGAAAAAGGAAGAAAGAGAAAGGACGGGGGAAAGTAAGGATATGTATTCAAAATGGGGGAAAGGAAAAAGGAAGAAAGAGAAAGGAGGAAGGCAATTAAGGATATGTATTCAAAATGGGGGAAGGGAAAAAGGAAGAAAGAGAAAGGAGGAAGGCAATTAAGGTTATGTATTCAAAATGGGGGAAGGGAAAAAGGAAGAAAGTGAAAGGAGGAAGGCAATTAAGGATATGTATTCAAAATGGGGGAAGGGAAAAAGGAAGAAAGAGAAAGGAGGAAGGCAATTAAGGATATGTATTCAAAATGGGGGAAGGGAAAAAGGAAGAAAGAGAAAGGAGGGGGGAAATTAAAGATATGTATTCAAAATGGGGGAAGGGAAAAAGGAAGAAAGAGAAAGGAGGAAGGCAATTAAGGATATGTATTCAAAATGGGGGAAGGGAAAAAGGAAGAAAGAGAAAGGAGGAAGGCAATTAAGGTTATGTATTCAAAATGGGGGAAGGGAAAAAGGAAGAAAGTGAAAGGAGGAAGGCAATTAAGGATATGTATTCAAAATGGGGGAAGGGAAAAAGGAAGAAAGAGAAAGGAGGAAGGCAATTAAAGATATGTATTCAAAATGGGGGAAGGGAAAAAGGAAGAAAGTGAAAGGAGGAAGGCAATTAAGGATATGTATTCAAAATGGGGGAAGGGAAAAAGGAAGAAAGTGAAAGGAGGAAGGCAATTAAGGATATGTATTCAAAATGGGGGAAGGGAAAAAGGAAGAAAGAGAAAGGAGGAAGGCAATTAAGGTTATGTATTCAAAATGGGGGAAGGGAAAAAGGAAGAAAGAGAAAGGAGGAAGGCAATTAAGGATATGTATTCAAAATGGGGGAAGGGAAAAAGGAAGAAAGAGAAAGGAGGAAGGCAATTAAGGTTATGTATTCAAAATGGGGGAAGGGAAAAAGGAAGAAAGAGAAAGGAGGAAGGCAATTAAGGTTATGTATTCAAAATGGGGGAAGGGAAAAAGGAAGAAAGAGAAAGGAGGAAGGCAATTAAGGATATGTATTCAAAATGGGGGAAGGGAAAAAGGAAGAAAGAGAAAGGAGGAAGGCAATTAAGGATATGTATTCAAAATGGGGGAAGGGAAAAAGGAAGAAAGAGAAAGGACGGGGGAAAGTAAGGATATGTATTCAAAATGGGGGAAAGGAAAAAGGAAGAAAGAGAAAGGAGGAAGGCAATTAAGGATATGTATTCAAAATGGGGGAAGGGAAAAAGGAAGAAAGAGAAAGGAGGAAGGCAATTAAGGTTATGTATTCAAAATGGGGGAAGGGAAAAAGGAAGAAAGTGAAAGGAGGAAGGCAATTAAGGATATGTATTCAAAATGGGGGAAGGGAAAAAGGAAGAAAGAGAAAGGAGGAAGGCAATTAAGGATATGTATTCAAAATGGGGGAAGGGAAAAAGGAAGAAAGAGAAAGGAGGGGGGAAATTAAGGATATGTATTCAAAATGGGGGAAGGGAAAAAGGAAGAAAGAGAAAGGAGGAAGGCAATTAAGGATATGTATTCAAAATGGGGGAAGGGAAAAAGGAAGAAAGTGAAAGGAGGAAGGCAATTAAGGATATGTATTCAAAATGGGGGAAGGGAAAAAGGAAGAAAGAGAAAGGACGGGGGAAAGTAAGGATATGTATTCAAAATGGGGGAAAGGAAAAAGGAAGAAAGAGAAAGGAGGAAGGCAATTAAGGATATGTATTCAAAATGGGGGAAGGGAAAAAGGAAGAAAGAGAAAGGAGGGGGGAAATTAAGGATATGTATTCAAAATGGGGGAAGGGAAAAAGGAAGAAAGAGAAAGGAGGAAGGCAATTAAGGATATGTATTCAAAATGGGGGAAGGGAAAAAGGAAGAAAGAGAAAGGACGGGGGAAAGTAAGGATATGTATTCAAAATGGGGGAAAGGAAAAAGGAAGAAAGAGAAAGGAGGAAGGCAATTAAGGATATGTATTCAAAATGGGGGAAGGGAAAAAGGAAGAAAGAGAAAGGAGGGGGGAAATTAAGGATATGTATTCAAAATGGGGGAAGGGAAAAAGGAAGAAAGAGAAAGGAGGAAGGCAATTAAGGTTATGTATTCAAAATGGGGGAAGGGAAAAAGGAAGAAAGTGAAAGGAGGAAGGCAATTAAGGATATGTATTCAAAATGGGGGAAGGGAAAAAGGAAGAAAGAGAAAGGAGGAAGGCAATTAAGGATATGTATTCAAAATGGGGGAAGGGAAAAAGGAAGAAAGAGAAAGGAGGGGGGAAATTAAGGATATGTATTCAAAATGGGGGAAGGGAAAAAGGAAGAAAGAGAAAGGAGGAAGGCAATTAAGGATATGTATTCAAAATGGGGGAAGGGAAAAAGGAAGAAAGTGAAAGGAGGAAGGCAATTAAGGATATGTATTCAAAATGGGGGAAGGGAAAAAGGAAGAAAGAGAAAGGACGGGGGAAAGTAAGGATATGTATTCAAAATGGGGGAAAGGAAAAAGGAAGAAAGAGAAAGGAGGAAGGCAATTAAGGATATGTATTCAAAATGGGGGAAGGGAAAAAGGAAGAAAGAGAAAGGAGGGGGGAAATTAAGGATATGTATTCAAAATGGGGGAAGGGAAAAAGGAAGAAAGAGAAAGGAGGAAGGCAATTAAGGATATGTATTCAAAATGGGGGAAGGGAAAAAGGAAGAAAGAGAAAGGACGGGGGAAAGTAAGGATATGTATTCAAAATGGGGGAAAGGAAAAAGGAAGAAAGAGAAAGGAGGAAGGCAATTAAGGATATGTATTCAAAATGGGGGAAGGGAAAAAGGAAGAAAGAGAAAGGAGGGGGGAAATTAAGGATATGTATTCAAAATGGGGGAAGGGAAAAAGGAAGAAAGAGAAAGGAGGAAGGCAATTAAGGATATGTATTCAAAATGGGGGAAGGGAAAAAGGAAGAAAGAGAAAGGACGGGGGAAAGTAAGGATATGTATTCAAAATGGGGGAAAGGAAAAAGGAAGAAAGAGAAAGGAGGAAGGCAATTAAGGATATGTATTCAAAATGGGGGAAGGGAAAAAGGAAGAAAGAGAAAGGAGGGGGGAAATTAAGGATATGTATTCAAAATGGGGGAAGGGAAAAAGGAAGAAAGAGAAAGGAGGAAGGCAATTAAGGATATGTATTCAAAATGGGGGAAGGGAAAAAGGAAGAAAGTGAAAGGAGGAAGGCAATTAAGGATATGTATTCAAAATGGGGGAAGGGAAAAAGGAAGAAAGAGAAAGGAGGGGGGAAATTAAGGATATGTATTCAAAATGGGGGAAGGGAAAAAGGAAGAAAGAGAAAGGAGGAAGGCAATTAAGGATATGTATTCAAAATGGGGGAAGGGAAAAAGGAAGAAAGAGAAAGGAGGGGGGAAATTAAGGATATGTATTCAAAATGGGGGAAGGGAAAAAGGAAGAAAGAGAAAGGAGGAAGGCAATTAAGGATATGTATTCAAAATGGGGGAAGGGAAAAAGGAAGAAAGAGAAAGGAGGAAGGCAATTAAGGATATGTATTCAAAATGGGGGAAGGGAAAAAGGAAGAAAGAGAAAGGAGGAAGGCAATTAAGGATATGTATTCAAAATGGGGGAAGGGAAAAAGGAAGAAAGAGAAAGGAGGAAGGCAATTAAGGATATGTATTCAAAATGGGGGAAGGGAAAAAGGAAGAAAGAGAAAGGACGGGGGAAAGTAAGGATATGTATTCAAAATGGGGGAAGTGAAAAAGGAAGAAAGAGAAAGGACGGGGGAAAGTAAGGATATGTATTCAAAATGGGGGAAGGGAAAAAGGAAGAAAGTGAAAGGAGGAAGGCAATTAAGGATATGTATTCAAAATGGGGGAAGGGAAAAAGGAAGAAAGAGAAAGGAGGAAGGCAATTAAGGATATGTATTCAAAATGGGGGAAGGGAAAAAGGAAGAAAGAGAAAGGAGGAAGGCAATTAAGGATATGTATTCAAAATGGGGGAAGGGAAAAAGGAAGAAAGAGAAAGGAGGGGGGAAATTAAGGATATGTATTCAAAATGGGGGAAGGGAAAAAGGAAGAAAGAGAAAGGAGGAAGGCAATTAAGGATATGTATTCAAAATGGGGGAAGGGGAAAATGAAGAAAGAGAAAGGAGGAAGGTAATTAAGGATATGTATTCAAAATGGGGGAAGGGAAAAAGGAAGAAAGAGAAAGGACGGGGGAAAGTAAGGATATGTATTCAAAATGGGGGAAGGGAAAAAGGAAGAAAGAGAAAGGAGGAAGGCAATTAAGGATATGTATTCAAAATGGGGGAAGTGAAAAAGGAAGAAAGAGAAAGGAGGAAGGCAATTAAGGATATGTATTCAAAATGGGGGAAGTGAAAAAGGAAGAAAGAGAAAGGAGGAAGGCAATTAAGGATATGTATTCAAAATGGGGGAAGGGAAAAAGGAAGAAAGAGAAAGGACGGGGGAAAGTAAGGATATGTATTCAAAATGGGGGAAGGGAAAAAGGAAGAAAGAGAAAGGAGGAAGGCAATTAAGGATATGTATTCAAAATGGGGGAAGGGAAAAAGGAAGAAAGAGAAAGGACGGGGGAAAGTAAGGATATGTATTCAAAATGGGGGAAGGGAAAAAGGAAGAAAGAGAAAGGAGGAAGGCAATTAAGGATATGTATTCAAAATGGGGGAAGTGAAAAAGGAAGAAAGAGAAAGGACGGGGGAAAGTAAGGATATGTATTCAAAATGGGGGAAGGGAAAAAGGAAGAAAGAGAAAGGAGGAAGGCAATTAAGGATATGTATTCAAAATGGGGGAAGGGAAAAAGGAAGAAAGAGAAAGGAGGAAGGCAATTAAGGATATGTATTCAAAATGGGGGAAGGGAAAAAGGAAGAAAGTGAAAGGAGGAAGGCAATTAAGGATATGTATTCAAAATGGGGGAAGGGAAAAAGGAAGAAAGAGAAAGGAGGAAGGCAATTAAGGATATGTATTCAAAATGGGGGAAGTGAAAAAGGAAGAAAGAGAAAGGACGGGGGAAAGTAAGGATATGTATTCAAAATGGGGGAAGGGAAAAAGGAAGAAAGAGAAAGGAGGAAGGCAATTAAGGATATGTATTCAAAATGGGGGAAGGGAAAAAGGAAGAAAGAGAAAGGACGGGGGAAAGTAAGGATATGTATTCAAAATGGGGGAAGGGAAAAAGGAAGAAAGAGAAAGGAGGAAGGCAATTAAGGATATGTATTCAAAATGGGGGAAGGGAAAAAGGAAGAAAGAGAAAGGACGGGGGAAAGTAA
The DNA here is from genome assembly GCA_964036315.1 of Acanthosepion esculentum. Classification (NCBI taxonomy): domain Eukaryota; kingdom Metazoa; phylum Mollusca; class Cephalopoda; order Sepiida; family Sepiidae; genus Acanthosepion; species Acanthosepion esculentum. The sequence goes on from OZ038506.1 coordinate 5,914,165, forward strand.
GGATATGTATTCAAAATGGGGGAAGTGAAAAAGGAAGAAAGAGAAAGGACGGGGGAAAGTAAGGATATGTATTCAAAATGGGGGAAGGGAAAAAGGAAGAAAGAGAAAGGAGGAAGGCAATTAAGGATATGTATTCAAAATGGGGGAAGTGAAAAAGGAAGAAAGAGAAAGGACGGGGGAAAGTAAGGATATGTATTCAAAATGGGGGAAGGGAAAAAGGAAGAAAGAGAAAGGAGGAAGGCAATTAAGGATATGTATTCAAAATGGGGGAAGGGTAAAAGGAAGAAAGAGAAAGGAGGAAGGCAATTAAGGATATGTATTCAAAATGGGGGAAGGGTAAAAGGAAGAAAGAGAAAGGAGGAAGGCAATTAAGGATATGTATTCAAAATGGGGGAAGGGAAAAAGGAAGAAAGAGAAAGGAGGAAGGCAATTAAGGATATGTATTCAAAATGGGGGAAGGGAAAAAGGAAGAAAGAGAAAGGAGGGGGGAAATTAAGGATATGTATTCAAAATGGGGGAAGGGAAAAAGGAAGAAAGAGAAAGGAGGAAGGCAATTAAGGATATGTATTCAAAATGGGGGAAGGGAAAAAGGAAGAAAGAGAAAGGAGGAAGGCAATTAAGGATATGTATTCAAAATGGGGGAAGGGAAAAAGGAAGAAAGAGAAAGGACGGGGGAAAGTAAGGATATGTATTCAAAATGGGGGAAGGGAAAAAGGAAGAAAGAGAAAGGAGGAAGGCAATTAAGGATATGTATTCAAAATGGGGGAAGGGTAAAAGGAAGAAAGAGAAAGGAGGAAGGCAATTAAGGATATGTATTCAAAATGGGGGAAGGGTAAAAGGAAGAAAGAGAAAGGAGGAAGGCAATTAAGGATATGTATTCAAAATGGGGGAAGGGAAAAAGGAAGAAAGAGAAAGGAGGAAGGCAATTAAGGATATGTATTCAAAATGGGGGAAGGGAAAAAGGAAGAAAGAGAAAGGACGGGGGAAAGTAAGGATATGTATTCAAAATGGGGGAAGTGAAAAAGGAAGAAAGAGAAAGGAGGAAGGCAATTAAGGATATGTATTCAAAATGGGGGAAGGGAAAAAGGAAGAAAGAGAAAGGAGGAAGGCAATTAAGGATATGTATTCAAAATGGGGGAAGTGAAAAAGGAAGAAAGAGAAAGGACGGGGGAAAGTAAGGATATGTATTCAAAATGGGGGAAGTGAAAAAGGAAGAAAGAGAAAGGAGGAAGGCAATTAAGGATATGTATTCAAAATGGGGGAAGTGAAAAAGGAAGAAAGAGAAAGGACGGGGGAAAGTAAGGATATGTATTCAAAATGGGGGAAGTGAAAAAGGAAGAAAGAGAAAGGAGGAAGGCAATTAAGGATATGTATTCAAAATGGGGGAAGTGAAAAAGGAAGAAAGAGAAAGGAGGAAGGCAATTAAGGATATGTATTCAAAATGGGGGAAGTGAAAAAGGAAGAAAGAGAAAGGACGGGGGAAAGTAAGGATATGTATTCAAAATGGGGGAAGTGAAAAAGGAAGAAAGAGAAAGGAGGAAGGCAATTAAGGATATGTATTCAAAATGGGGGAAGGGAAAAAGGAAGAAAGAGAAAGGAGGAAGGCAATTAAGGATATGTATTCAAAATGGGGGAAGTGAAAAAGGAAGAAAGAGAAAGGACGGGGGAAAGTAAGGATATGTATTCAAAATGGGGGAAGTGAAAAAGGAAGAAAGAGAAAGGAGGAAGGCAATTAAGGATATGTATTCAAAATGGGGGAAGTGAAAAAGGAAGAAAGAGAAAGGAGGAAGGCAATTAAGGATATGTATTCAAAATGGGGGAAGGGAAAAAGGAAGAAAGAGAAAGGACGGGGGAAAGTAAGGATATGTATTCAAAATGGGGGAAGTGAAAAAGGAAGAAAGAGAAAGGAGGAAGGCAATTAAGGATATGTATTCAAAATGGGGGAAGGGAAAAAGGAAGAAAGAGAAAGGAGGAAGGCAATTAAGGATATGTATTCAAAATGGGGGAAGTGAAAAAGGAAGAAAGAGAAAGGACGGGGGAAAGTAAGGATATGTATTCAAAATGGGGGAAGTGAAAAAGGAAGAAAGAGAAAGGAGGAAGGCAATTAAGGATATGTATTCAAAATGGGGGAAGTGAAAAAGGAAGAAAGAGAAAGGACGGGGGAAAGTAAGGATATGTATTCAAAATGGGGGAAGTGAAAAAGGAAGAAAGAGAAAGGAGGAAGGCAATTAAGGATATGTATTCAAAATGGGGGAAGTGAAAAAGGAAGAAAGAGAAAGGAGGAAGGCAATTAAGGATATGTATTCAAAATGGGGGAAGTGAAAAAGGAAGAAAGAGAAAGGACGGGGGAAAGTAAGGATATGTATTCAAAATGGGGGAAGGGAAAAAGGAAGAAAGAGAAAGGAGGAAGGCAATTAAGGATATGTATTCAAAATGGGGGAAGTGAAAAAGGAAGAAAGAGAAAGGACGGGGGAAAGTAAGGATATGTATTCAAAATGGGGGAAGTGAAAAAGGAAGAAAGAGAAAGGAGGAAGGCAATTAAGGATATGTATTCAAAATGGGGGAAGTGAAAAAGGAAGAAAGAGAAAGGACGGGGGAAAGTAAGGATATGTATTCAAAATGGGGGAAGGGAAAAAGGAAGAAAGAGAAAGGAGGAAGGCAATTAAGGATATGTATTCAAAATGGGGGAAGGGTAAAAGGAAGAAAGAGAAAGGAGGAAGGCAATTAAGGATATGTATTCAAAATGGGGGAAGGGAAAAAGGAAGAAAGAGAAAGGAGGAAGGCAATTAAGGATATGTATTCAAAATGGGGGAAGGGAAAAAGGAAGAAAGAGAAAGGAGGAAGGCAATTAAGGATATGTATTCAAAATGGGGGAAGGGAAAAAGGAAGAAAGAGAAAGGAGGGGGGAAATTAAGGATATGTATTCAAAATGGGGGAAGGGAAAAAGGAAGAAAGAGAAAGGAGGAAGGCAATTAAGGATATGTATTCAAAATGGGGGAAGGGAAAAAGGAAGAAAGAGAAAGGAGGAAGGCAATTAAGGATATGTATTCAAAATGGGGGAAGGGAAAAAGGAAGAAAGAGAAAGGACGGGGGAAAGTAAGGATATGTATTCAAAATGGGGGAAGGGAAAAAGGAAGAAAGAGAAAGGAGGAAGGCAATTAAGGATATGTATTCAAAATGGGGGAAGGGTAAAAGGAAGAAAGAGAAAGGAGGAAGGCAATTAAGGATATGTATTCAAAATGGGGGAAGGGTAAAAGGAAGAAAGAGAAAGGAGGAAGGCAATTAAGGATATGTATTCAAAATGGGGGAAGGGAAAAAGGAAGAAAGAGAAAGGAGGAAGGCAATTAAGGATATGTATTCAAAATGGGGGAAGGGAAAAAGGAAGAAAGAGAAAGGAGGAAGGCAATTAAGGATATGTATTCAAAATGGGGGAAGGGAAAAAGGAAGAAAGAGAAAGGAGGAAGGCAATTAAGGATATGTATTCAAAATGGGGGAAGGGAAAAAGGAAGAAAGAGAAAGGACGGGGGAAAGTAAGGATATGTATTCAAAATGGGGGAAGGGAAAAAGGAAGAAAGAGAAAGGAGGAAGGCAATTAAGGATATGTATTCAAAATGGGGGAAGGGTAAAAGGAAGAAAGAGAAAGGAGGAAGGCAATTAAGGATATGTATTCAAAATGGGGGAAGGGTAAAAGGAAGAAAGAGAAAGGAGGAAGGCAATTAAGGATATGTATTCAAAATGGGGGAAGGGAAAAAGGAAGAAAGAGAAAGGAGGAAGGCAATTAAGGATATGTATTCAAAATGGGGGAAGGGAAAAAGGAAGAAAGAGAAAGGAGGAAGGCAATTAAGGATATGTATTCAAAATGGGGGAAGGGAAAAAGGAAGAAAGAGAAAGGAGGAAGGCAATTAAGGATATGTATTCAAAATGGGGGAAGTGAAAAAGGAAGAAAGAGAAAGGACGGGGGAAAGTAAGGATATGTATTCAAAATGGGGGAAGGGAAAAAGGAAGAAAGAGAAAGGAGGAAGGCAATTAAGGATATGTATTCAAAATGGGGGAAGGGTAAAAGGAAGAAAGAGAAAGGAGGAAGGCAATTAAGGATATGTATTCAAAATGGGGGAAGGGTAAAAGGAAGAAAGAGAAAGGAGGAAGGCAATTAAGGATATGTATTCAAAATGGGGGAAGGGAAAAAGGAAGAAAGAGAAAGGAGGAAGGCAATTAAGGATATGTATTCAAAATGGGGGAAGGGAAAAAGGAAGAAAGAGAAAGGAGGGGGGAAATTAAGGATATGTATTCAAAATGGGGGAAGGGAAAAAGGAAGAAAGAGAAAGGAGGAAGGCAATTAAGGATATGTATTCAAAATGGGGGAAGGGAAAAAGGAAGAAAGAGAAAGGAGGAAGGCAATTAAGGATATGTATTTAAAATGGGGGAAGGGAAAAAGGAAGAAAGAGAAAGGAGGAAGGCAATTAAGGATATGTATTCAAAATGGGGGAAGGGAAAAAGGAAGAAAGAGAAAGGACGGGGGAAAGTAAGGATATGTATTCAAAATGGGGGAAGGGAAAAAGGAAGAAAGAGAAAGGAGGAAGGCAATTAAGGATATGTATTCAAAATGGGGGAAGGGAAAAAGGAAGAAAGAGAAAGGAGGAAGGCAATTAAGGATATGTATTCAAAATGGGGGAAGGGAAAAAGGAAGAAAGAGAAAGGAGGAAGGCAATTAAGGATATGTATTCAAAATGGGGGAAGGGAAAAAGGAAGAAAGAGAAAGGAGTAAGGCAATTAAGGATATGTATTCAAAATGGGGGAAGGGAAAAAGGAAGAAAGAGAAAGGAGGGGGGAAAGTAAGGATATGTATTCAAAATGGGGGAAGGGAAAAAGGAAGAAAGAGAAAGGAGGAAGGCAATTAAGGATATGTATTCAAAATGGGGGAAGGGAAAAAGGAAGAAAGAGAAAGGAGGAAGGCAATTAAGGATATGTATTCAAAATGGGGGAAGTGAAAAAGGAAGAAAGAGAAAGGAGGGGGGAAATTAAGGATATGTATTCAAAATGGGGGAAGGGAAAAAGGAAGAAAGAGAAAGGAGGAAGGCAATTAAGGATATGTATTCAAAATGGGGGAAGGGAAAAAGGAAGAAAGAGAAAGGAGGAAGGCAATTAAGGATATGTATTCAAAATGGGGGAAGGGAAAAAGGAAGAAAGAGAAAGGACGGGGGAAAGTAAGGATATGTATTCAAAATGGGGGAAGGGAAAAAGGAAGAAAGAGAAAGGAGGAAGGCAATTAAGGATATGTATTCAAAATGGGGGAAGGGAAAAAGGAAGAAAGAGAAAGGACGGGGGAAAGTAAGGATATGTATTCAAAATGGGGGAAGGGAAAAAGGAAGAAAGAGAAAGGAGGAAGCCAATTAAGGATATGTATTCAAAATGGGGGAAGGGAAAAAGGAAGAAAGAGAAAGGACGGGGGAAAGTAAGGATATGTATTCAAAATGGGGGAAGGGAAAAAGGAAGAAAGAGAAAGGAGGAAGGCAATTAAGGATATGTATTCAAAATGGGGGAAGTGAAAAAGGAAGAAAGAGAAAGGACGGGGGAAAGTAAGGATATGTATTCAAAATGGGGGAAGGGAAAAAGGAAGAAAGAGAAAGGAGGAAGCCAATTAAGGATATGTATTCAAAATGGGGGAAGGGAAAAAGGAAGAAAGAGAAAGGACGGGGGAAAGTAAGGATATGTATTCAAAATGGGGGAAGGGAAAAAGGAAGAAAGAGAAAGGAGGAAGGCAATTAAGGATATGTATTCAAAATGGGGGAAGGGAAAAAGGAAGAAAGAGAAAGGACGGGGGAAAGTAAGGATATGTATTCAAAATGGGGGAAGGGAAAAAGGAAGAAAGAGAAAGGAGGAAGGCAATTAAGGATATGTATTCAAAATGGGGGAAGTGAAAAAGGAAGAAAGAGAAAGGACGGGGGAAAGTAAGGATATGTATTCAAAATGGGGGAAGGGAAAAAGGAAGAAAGAGAAAGGAGGAAGGCAATTAAGGATATGTATTCAAAATGGGGGAAGGGAAAAAGGAAGAAAGAGAAAGGAGGAAGGCAATTAAGGATATGTATTCAAAATGGGGGAAGGGAAAAAGGAAGAAAGAGAAAGGACGGGGGAAAGTAAGGATATGTATTCAAAATGGGGGAAGGGTAAAAGGAAGAAAGAGAAAGGAGGAAGGCAATTAAGGATATGTATTCAAAATGGGGGAAGGGGAAAATGAAGAAAGAGAAAGGAGGAAGGCAATTAAGGATATGTATTCAAAATGGGGGAAGGGAAAAAGGAAGAAAGAGAAAGGACGGGGGAAAGTAAGGATATGTATTCAAAATGGGGGAAGGGAAAAAGGAAGAAAGAGAAAGGAGGAAGGCAATTAAGGATATGTATTCAAAATGGGGGAAGGGAAAAAGGAAGAAAGAGAAAGGACGGGGGAAAGTAAGGATATGTATTCAAAATGGGGGAAGGGAAAAAGGAAGAAAGAGAAAGGAGGAAGCCAATTAAGGATATGTATTCAAAATGGGGGAAGGGAAAAAGGAAGAAAGGGAAAGGAGGAAGGCAATTAAGGATATGTATTCAAAATGGGGGAAGGGAAAAAGGAAGAAAGAGAAAGGAGGAAGGCAATTAAGGATATGTATTCAAAATAGGGGAAGGGAAAAAGGAAGAAAGAGAAAGGACGGGGGAAAGTAAGGATATGTATTCAAAATGGGGGAAGGGAAAAAGGAAGAAAGAGAAAGGAGGAAGGCAATTAAGGATATGTATTCAAAATGGGGGAAGGGAAAAAGGAAGAAAGAGAAAGGACGGGGGAAAGTAAGGATATGTATTCAAAATGGGGGAAGGGAAAAAGGAAGAAAGAGAAAGGAGGAAGGCAATTAAGGATATGTATTCAAAATGGGGGAAGGGAAAAAGGAAGAAAGAGAAAGGACGGGGGAAAGTAAGGATATGTATTCAAAATGGGGGAAGGGAAAAAGGAAGAAAGAGAAAGGAGGAAGCCAATTAAGGATATGTATTCAAAATGGGGGAAGGGAAAAAGGAAGAAAGAGAAAGGAGGAAGGCAATTAAGGATATGTATTCAAAATAGGGGAAGGGAAAAAGGAAGAAAGAGAAAGGACGGGGGAAAGTAAGGATATGTATTCAAAATGGGGGAAGGGAAAAAGGAAGAAAGAGAAAGGAGGAAGGCAATTAAGGATATGTATTCAAAATGGGGGAAGGGAAAAAGGAAGAAAGAGAAAGGAGGAAGGCAATTAAGGATATGTATTCAAAATAGGGGAAGGGAAAAAGGAAGAAAGAGAAAGGACGGGGGAAAGTAAGGATATGTATTCAAAATGGGGGAAGGGAAAAAGGAAGAAAGAGAAAGGACGGGGGAAAGTAAGGATATGTATTCAAAATGGGGGAAGGGAAAAAGGAAGAAAGAGAAAGGACGGGGGAAAGTAAGGATATGTATTCAAAATGGGGGAAGGGAAAAAGGAAGAAAGAGAAAGGAGGAAGGCAATTAAGGATATGTATTCAAAATGGGGGAAGGGAAAAAGGAAGAAAGAGAAAGGAGGAAGGCAATTAAGGATATGTATTCAAAATAGGGGAAGGGAAAAAGGAAGAAAGAGAAAGGACGGGGGAAAGTAAGGATATGTATTCAAAATGGGGGAAGGGAAAAAGGAAGAAAGAGAAAGGAGGAAGGCAATTAAGGATATGTATTCAAAATGGGGGAAGGGAAAAAGGAAGAAAGAGAAAGGGGAAGGGAAAAAGGAAGAAAGAGAAAGGACGGGGGAAAGTAAGGATATGTATTCAAAATGGGGGAAGGGAAAAAGGAAGAAAGAGAAAGGAGGAAGGCAATTAAGGATATGTATTCAAAATGGGGGAAGGGAAAAAGGAAGAAAGAGAAAGGAGGAAGGCAATTAAGGATATGTATTCAAAATAGGGGAAGGGAAAAAGGAAGAAAGAGAAAGGACGGGGGAAAGTAAGGATATGTATTCAAAATGGGGGAAGGGAAAAAGGAAGAAAGAGAAAGGACGGGGGAAAGTAAGGATATGTATTCAAAATGGGGGAAGGGAAAAAGGAAGAAAGAGAAAGGACGGGGGAAAGTAAGGATATGTATTCAAAATGGGGGAAGGGAAAAAGGAAGAAAGAGAAAGGAGGAAGGCAATTAAGGATATGTATTCAAAATGGGGGGAAGGGAAAAAGGAAGAAAGAGAAAGGAGGAAGGCAATTAAGGATATGTATTCAAAATGGGGGAAGGGAAAAAGGAAGAAAGAGAAAGGACGGGGAAAGTAAGGATATGTATTCAAAATGGGGGAAGGGAAAAAGGAAGAAAGAGAACAAAATGGGGGAAGGGAAAAAGGAAGAAAGAGAAAGGAGGAAGGCAATTAAGGATATGTATTCAAAATGGGGGAAGGGAAAAAGGAAGAAAGAGAAAGGACGGGGGAAAGTAAGGATATGTATTCAAAATGGGGGAAGGGAAAAAGGAAGAAAGAGAAAGGAGGAAGGCAATTAAGGATATGTATTCAAAATGGGGGAAGGGAAAAAGGAAGAAAGAGAAAGGAGGAAGGCAATTAAGGATATGTATTCAAAATGGGGGAAGGGAAAAAGGAAGAAAGAGAAAGGACGGGGGAAAGTAAGGATATGTATTCAAAATGGGGGAAGGGAAAAAGGAAGAAAGAGAAAGGAGGAAGGCAATTAAGGATATGTATTCAAAATGGGGGAAGGGAAAAAGGAAGAAAGAGAAAGGAGGAAGGCAATTAAGGATATGTATTCAAAATGGGGGAAGGGAAAAAGGAAGAAAGAGAAAGGACGGGGGAAAGTAAGGATATGTATTCAAAATGGGGAAGGGAAAAAGGAAGAAAGAGAAAGGAGGAAGGCAATTAAGGATATGTATTCAAAATAGGGGAAGGGAAAAAGGAAGAAAGAGAAAGGACGGGGGAAAGTAAGGATATGTATTCAAAATGGGGGAAGGGAAAAAGGAAGAAAGTGAAAGGACGGGGGAAAGTAAGGATATGTATTCAAAATGGGGGAAGGGAAAAAGGAAGAAAGAGAAAGGACGGGGGAAAGTAAGGATATGTATTCAAAATGGGGGAAGGGAAAAAGGAAGAAAGAGAAAGGAGGAAGGCAATTAAGGATATGTATTCAAAATGGGGGAAGGGAAAAAGGAAGAAAGAGAAAGGAGGAAGGCAATTAAGGATATGTATTCAAAATGGGGGAAGGGAAAAGGAAGAAAGAGAAAGGACGGGGGAAAGTAAGGATATGTATTCAAAATGGGGGAAGGGAAAAAGGAAGAAAGAGAAAGGAGGAAGGCAATTAAGGATATGTATTCAAAATGGGGGAAGGGAAAAAGGAAGAAAGAGAAAGGAGGAAGGCAATTAAGGATATGTATTCAAAATGGGGGAAGGGAAAAAGGAAGAAAGAGAAAGGACGGGGGAAAGTAAGGATATGTATTCAAAATGGGGGAAGGGAAAAAGGAAGAAAGAGAAAGGAGGAAGGCAATTAAGGATATGTATTCAAAATAGGGGAAGGGAAAAAGGAAGAAAGAGAAAGGACGGGGGAAAGTAAGGATATGTATTCAAAATGGGGGAAGGGAAAAAGGAAGAAAGAGAAAGGAGGAAGGCAATTAAGGATATGTATTCAAAATGGGGGAAGGGAAAAAGGAAGAAAGAGAAAGGAGGAAGGCAATTAAGGATATGTATTCAAAATGGGGGAAGGGAAAAAGGAAGAAAGAGAAAGGACGGGGGAAAGTAAGGATATGTATTCAAAATGGGGGAAGGGAAAAAGGAAGAAAGAGAAAGGAGGAAGGCAATTAAGGATATGTATTCAAAATGGGGGAAGGGAAAAAGGAAGAAAGAGAAAGGAGGAAGGCAATTAAGGATATGTATTCAAAATGGGGGAAGGGAAAAAGGAAGAAAGAGAAAGGACGGGGGAAAGTAAGGATATGTATTCAAAATGGGGGAAGGGAAAAAGGAAGAAAGAGAAAGGACGGGGGAAAGTAAGGATATGTATTCAAAATGGGGGAAGGGAAAAAGGAAGAAAGAGAAAGGAGGAAGGCAATTAAGGATATGTATTCAAAATGGGGGAAGGGAAAAAGGAAGAAAGAGAAAGGAGGAAGGCAATTAAGGATATGTATTCAAAATGGGGGAAGGGAAAAAGGAAGAAAGAGAAAGGACGGGGGAAAGTAAGGATATGTATTCAAAATGGGGAAGGGAAAAAGGAAGAAAGAGAAAGGAGGAAGGCAATTAAGGATATGTATTCAAAATAGGGGAAGGGAAAAAGGAAGAAAGAGAAAGGACGGGGGAAAGTAAGGATATGTATTCAAAATGGGGGAAGGGAAAAAGGAAGAAAGAGAAAGGAGGAAGGCAATTAAGGATATGTATTCAAAATGGGGGAAGGGAAAAAGGAAGAAAGAGAAAGGACGGGGGAAAGTAAGGATATGTATTCAAAATGGGGGAAGGGAAAAAGGAAGAAAGAGAAAGGAGGAAGGCAATTAAGGATATGTATTCAAAATGGGGGAAGGGAAAAAGGAAGAAAGAGAAAGGAGGAAGGCAATTAAGGATATGTATTCAAAATGGGGGAAGGGAAAAAGGAAGAAAGAGAAAGGACGGGGGAAAGTAAGGATATGTATTCAAAATGGGGGAAGGGAAAAAGGAAGAAAGAGAAAGGAGGAAGGCAATTAAGGATATGTATTCAAAATGGGGGAAGGGAAAAAGGAAGAAAGAGAAAGGAGGAAGGCAATTAAGGATATGTATTCAAAATGGGGGAAGGGAAAAAGGAAGAAAGAGAAAGGACGGGGGAAAGTAAGGATATGTATTCAAAATGGGGGAAGGGAAAAAGGAAGAAAGAGAAAGGAGGAAGGCAATTAAGGATATGTATTCAAAATGGGGGAAGGGAAAAAGGAAGAAAGAGAAAGGACGGGGGAAAGTAAGGATATGTATTCAAAATGGGGGAAGGGAAAAAGGAAGAAAGAGAAAGGAGGAAGGCAATTAAGGATATGTATTCAAAATGGGGGAAGGGAAAAAGGAAGAAAGAGAAAGGAGGAAGGCAATTAAGGATATGTATTCAAAATGGGGGAAGGGAAAAAGGAAGAAAGAGAAAGGACGGGGGAAAGTAAGGATATGTATTCAAAATGGGGGAAGGGAAAAAGGAAGAAAGAGAAAGGAGGAAGGCAATTAAGGATATGTATTCAAAATGGGGGAAGGGAAAAAGGAAGAAAGAGAAAGGAGGAAGGCAATTAAGGATATGTATTCAAAATGGGGGAAGGGAAAAAGGAAGAAAGAGAAAGGACGGGGGAAAGTAAGGATATGTATTCAAAATGGGGGAAGGGAAAAAGGAAGAAAGAGAAAGGAGGAAGGCAATTAAGGATATGTATTCAAAATAGGGGAAGGGAAAAAGGAAGAAAGAGAAAGGACGGGGAAAGTAAGGATATGTATTCAAAATGGGGGAAGGGAAAAAGGAAGAAAGAGAAAGGAGGAAGGCAATTAAGGATATGTATTCAAAATGGGGGAAGGGAAAAAGGAAGAAAGAGAAAGGACGGGGGAAAGTAAGGATATGTATTCAAAATGGGGGAAGGGAAAAAGGAAGAAAGAGAAAGGAGGAAGGCAATTAAGGATATGTATTCAAAATGGGGGAAGGGAAAAAGGAAGAAAGAGAAAGGACGGGGGAAAGTAAGGATATGTATTCAAAATGGGGGAAGGGAAAAAGGAAGAAAGAGAAAGGAGGAAGCCAATTAAGGATATGTATTCAAAATGGGGGAAGGGAAAAAGGAAGAAAGAGAAAGGAGGAAGGCAATTAAGGATATGTATTCAAAATAGGGGAAGGGAAAAAGGAAGAAAGAGAAAGGACGGGGGAAAGTAAGGATATGTATTCAAAATGGGGGAAGGGAAAAAGGAAGAAAGAGAAAGGAGGAAGGCAATTAAGGATATGTATTCAAAATGGGGGAAGGGAAAAAGGAAGAAAGAGAAAGGAGGAAGGCAATTAAGGATATGTATTCAAAATAGGGGAAGGGAAAAAGGAAGAAAGAGAAAGGACGGGGGAAAGTAAGGATATGTATTCAAAATGGGGGAAGGGAAAAAGGAAGAAAGAGAAAGGAGGAAGCCAATTAAGGATATGTATTCAAAATGGGGGAAGGGAAAAAGGAAGAAAGAGAAAGGAGGAAGGCAATTAAGGATATGTATTCAAAATAGGGGAAGGGAAAAAGGAAGAAAGAGAAAGGACGGGGGAAAGTAAGGATATGTATTCAAAATGGGGGAAGGGAAAAAGGAAGAAAGAGAAAGGAGGAAGGCAATTAAGGATATGTATTCAAAATGGGGGAAGGGAAAAAGGAAGAAAGAGAAAGGAGGAAGGCAATTAAGGATATGTATTCAAAATAGGGGAAGGGAAAAAGGAAGAAAGAGAAAGGACGGGGGAAAGTAAGGATATGTATTCAAAATGGGGGAAGGGAAAAAGGAAGAAAGAGAAAGGACGGGGGAAAGTAAGGATATGTATTCAAAATGGGGGAAGGGAAAAAGGAAGAAAGAGAAAGGAGGAAGGCAATTAAGGATATGTATTCAAAATGGGGGAAGGGAAAAAGGAAGAAAGAGAAAGGACGGGGGAAAGTAAGGATATGTATTCAAAATGGGGGAAGGGAAAAAGGAAGAAAGAGAAAGGAGGAAGGCAATTAAGGATATGTATTCAAAATGGGGGAAGGGAAAAAGGAAGAAAGAGAAAGGAGGAAGGCAATTAAGGATATGTATTCAAAATAGGGGAAGGGAAAAAGGAAGAAAGAGAAAGGACGGGGGAAAGTAAGGATATGTATTCAAAATGGGGGAAGGGAAAAAGGAAGAAAGAGAAAGGAGGAAGGCAATTAAGGATATGTATTCAAAATGGGGGAAGGGAAAAAGGAAGAAAGAGAAAGGAGGAAGGCAATTAAGGATATGTATTCAAAATAGGGGAAGGGAAAAAGGAAGAAAGAGAAAGGACGGGGGAAAGTAAGGATATGTATTCAAAATGGGGGAAGGGAAAAAGGAAGAAAGAGAAAGGAGGAAGGCAATTAAGGATATGTATTCAAAATGGGGGAAGGGAAAAAGGAAGAAAGAGAAAGGAGGAAGGCAATTAAGGATATGTATTCAAAATGGGGGAAGTGAAAAAGGAAGAAAGAGAAAGGACGGGGGAAAGTAAGGATATGTATTCAAAATGGGGGAAGGGAAAAAGGAAGAAAGAGAAAGGAGGAAGGCAATTAAGGATATGTATTCAAAATGGGGGAAGGGAAAAAGGAAGAAAGAGAAAGGAGGAAGGCAATTAAGGATATGTATTCAAAATGGGGGAAGGGAAAAAGGAAGAAAGAGAAAGGACGGGGGAAAGTAAGGATATGTATTCAAAATGGGGGAAGGGAAAAAGGAAGAAAGAGAAAGGAGGAAGGCAATTAAGGATATGTATTCAAAATGGGGGAAGGGGAAAATGAAGAAAGAGAAAGGAGGAAGGCAATTAAGGATATGTATTCAAAATGGGGGAAGTGAAAAAGGAAGAAAGAGAAAGGAGGGGGGAAATTAAGGATATGTATTCAAAATGGGGGAAGGGGAAAATGAAGAAAGAGAAAGGAGGAAGGCAATTAAGGATATGTATTCAAAATGGGGGAAGGGAAAAAGGAAGAAAGAGAAAGGAGGGGGGAAATTAAGGATATGTATTCAAAATGGGGGAAGTGAAAAAGGAAGAAAGCGAAAGGAGGGGGGAAATTAAGGATATGTATTCAAAATGGGGGAAGGGAAAAAGGAAGAAAGAGAAAGGAGGAAGGCAATTAAGGATATGTATTCAAAATGGGGGAAGGGAAAAAGGAAGAAAGAGAAAGGACGGGGGAAAGTAAGGATATGTATTCAAAATGGGGGAAGGGAAAAAGGAAGAAAGAGAAAGGAGGAAGGCAATTAAGGATATGTATTCAAAATGGGGGAAGGGAAAAAGGAAGAAAGAGAAAGGAGGAAGGCAATTAAGGATATGTATTCAAAATAGGGGAAGGGAAAAAGGAAGAAAGAGAAAGGACGGGGGAAAGTAAGGATATGTATTCAAAATGGGGGAAGGGAAAAAGGAAGAAAGAGAAAGGAGGAAGGCAATTAAGGATATGTATTCAAAATGGGAGAAGGGAAAAAGGAAGAAAGAGAAAGGAGGAAGGCAATTAAGGATATGTATTCAAAATAGGGGAAGGGAAAAAGGAAGAAAGAGAAAGGACGGGGGAAAGTAAGGATATGTATTCAAAATGGGGGAAGGGAAAAAGGAAGAAAGAGAAAGGAGGAAGGCAATTAAGGATATGTATTCAAAATGGGGGAAGGGAAAAAGGAAGAAAGAGAAAGGAGGAAGGCAATTAAGGATATGTATTCAAAATAGGGGAAGGGAAAAAGGAAGAAAGAGAAAGGACGGGGGAAAGTAAGGATATGTATTCAAAATGGGGGAAGGGAAAAAGGAAGAAAGAGAAAGGAGGAAGGCAATTAAGGATATGTATTCAAAATGGGGGAAGGGAAAAAGGAAGAAAGAGAAAGGAGGAAGGCAATTAAGGATATGTATTCAAAATAGGGGAAGGGAAAAAGGAAGAAAGAGAAAGGACGGGGGAAAGTAAGGATATGTATTCAAAATGGGGGAAGGGAAAAAGGAAGAAAGAGAAAGGACGGGGGAAAGTAAGGATATGTATTCAAAATGGGGGAAGGGAAAAAGGAAGAAAGAGAAAGGACGGGGGAAAGTAAGGATATGTATTCAAAATGGGGGAAGGGAAAAAGGAAGAAAGAGAAAGGAGGAAGGCAATTAAGGATATGTATTCAAAATGGGGGAAGGGAAAAAGGAAGAAAGAGAAAGGACGGGGGAAAGTAAGGATATGTATTCAAAATGGGGGAAGGGAAAAAGGAAGAAAGAGAAAGGAGGAAGCCAATTAAGGATATGTATTCAAAATGGGGGAAGGGAAAAAGGAAGAAAGAGAAAGGAGGAAGGCAATTAAGGATATGTATTCAAAATGGGGGAAGGGAAAAAGGAAGAAAGAGAAAGGAGGAAGGCAATTAAGGATATGTATTCAAAATAGGGGAAGGGAAAAAGGAAGAAAGAGAAAGGACGGGGGAAAGTAAGGATATGTATTCAAAATGGGGGAAGGGAAAAAGGAAGAAAGAGAAAGGAGGAAGGCAATTAAGGATATGTATTCAAAATGGGGGAAGGGAAAAATGAAGAAAGAGAAAGGAGGAAGGCAATTAAGGATATGTATTCAAAATGGGGGAAGGGAAAAAGGAAGAAAGAGAAAGGAGGAAGGCAATTAAGGATATGTATTCAAAATGGGGGAAGGGAAAAAGGAAGAAAGAGAAAGGACGGGGGAAAGTAAGGATATGTATTCAAAATGGGGGAAGGGAAAAAGGAAGAAAGAGAAAGGAGGAAGCCAATTAAGGATATGTATTCAAAATGGGGGAAGGGAAAAAGGAAGAAAGAGAAAGGAGGAAGGCAATTAAGGATATGTATTCAAAATGGGGGAAGGGAAAAAGGAAGAAAGAGAAAGGAGGAAGGCAATTAAGGATATGTATTCAAAATAGGGGAAGGGAAAAAGGAAGAAAGAGAAAGGACGGGGGAAAGTAAGGATATGTATTCAAAATGGGGGAAGGGAAAAAGGAAGAAAGAGAAAGGAGGAAGGCAATTAAGGATATGTATTCAAAATGGGGGAAGGGAAAAAGGAAGAAAGAGAAAGGAGGAAGGCAATTAAGGATATGTATTCAAAATGGGGGAAGGGAAAAAGGAAGAAAGAGAAAGGACGGGGGAAAGTAAGGATATGTATTCAAAATGGGGGAAGGGAAAAAGGAAGAAAGAGAAAGGAGGAAGGCAATTAAGGATATGTATTCAAAATGGGGGAAGGGAAAAAGGAAGAAAGAGAAAGGACGGGGGAAAGTAAGGATATGTATTCAAAATGGGGGAAGGGAAAAAGGAAGAAAGAGAAAGGAGGAAGCCAATTAAGGATATGTATTCAAAATGGGGGAAGGGAAAAAGGAAGAAAGAGAAAGGAGGAAGGCAATTAAGGATATGTATTCAAAATAGGGGAAGGGAAAAAGGAAGAAAGAGAAAGGACGGGGGAAAGTAAGGATATGTATTCAAAATGGGGGAAGGGAAAAAGGAAGAAAGAGAAAGGAGGAAGGCAATTAAGGATATGTATTCAAAATGGGGGAAGGGAAAAAGGAAGAAAGAGAAAGGAGGAAGGCAATTAAGGATATGTATTCAAAATAGGGGAAGGGAAAAAGGAAGAAAGAGAAAGGACGGGGGAAAGTAAGGATATGTATTCAAAATGGGGGAAGGGAAAAAGGAAGAAAGAGAAAGGAGGAAGCCAATTAAGGATATGTATTCAAAATGGGGGAAGGGAAAAAGGAAGAAAGAGAAAGGAGGAAGGCAATTAAGGATATGTATTCAAAATAGGGGAAGGGAAAAAGGAAGAAAGAGAAAGGACGGGGGAAAGTAAGGATATGTATTCAAAATGGGGGAAGGGAAAAAGGAAGAAAGAGAAAGGAGGAAGGCAATTAAGGATATGTATTCAAAATGGGGGAAGGGAAAAAGGAAGAAAGAGAAAGGAGGAAGGCAATTAAGGATATATATTCAAAATAGGGGAAGGGAAAAAGGAAGAAAGAGAAAGGACGGGGGAAAGTAAGGATATGTATTCAAAATGGGGGAAGGGAAAAAGGAAGAAAGAGAAAGGACGGGGGAAAGTAAGGATATGTATTCAAAATGGGGGAAGGGAAAAAGGAAGAAAGAGAAAGGACGGGGGAAAGTAAGGATATGTATTCAAAATGGGGGAAGGGAAAAAGGAAGAAAGAGAAAGGAGGAAGGCAATTAAGGATATGTATTCAAAATGGGGGAAGGGAAAAAGGAAGAAAGAGAAAGGACGGGGGAAAGTAAGGATATGTATTCAAAATGGGGGAAGGGAAAAAGGAAGAAAGAGAAAGGAGGAAGGCAATTAAGGATATGTATTCAAAATGGGGGAAGGGAAAAAGGAAGAAAGAGAAAGGAGGAAGGCAATTAAGGATATGTATTCAAAATAGGGGAAGGGAAAAAGGAAGAAAGAGAAAGGACGGGGGAAAGTAAGGATATGTATTCAAAATGGGGGAAGGGAAAAAGGAAGAAAGAGAAAGGAGGAAGGCAATTAAGGATATGTATTCAAAATGGGGGAAGGGAAAAAGGAAGAAAGAGAAAGGAGGAAGGCAATTAAGGATATGTATTCAAAATAGGGGAAGGGAAAAAGGAAGAAAGAGAAAGGACGGGGGAAAGTAAGGATATGTATTCAAAATGGGGGAAGGGAAAAAGGAAGAAAGAGAAAGGAGGAAGGCAATTAAGGATATGTATTCAAAATGGGGGAAGGGAAAAAGGAAGAAAGAGAAAGGAGGAAGGCAATTAAGGATATGTATTCAAAATGGGGGAAGTGAAAAAGGAAGAAAGAGAAAGGACGGGGGAAAGTAAGGTTATGTATTCAAAATGGGGGAAGGGAAAAAGGAAGAAAGAGAAAGGAGGAAGGCAATTAAGGATATGTATTCAAAATGGGGGAAGGGAAAAAGGAAGAAAGAGAAAGGAGGAAGGCAATTAAGGATATGTATTCAAAATGGGGGAAGGGAAAAAGGAAGAAAGAGAAAGGACGGGGGAAAGTAAGGATATGTATTCAAAATGGGGGAAGGGAAAAAGGAAGAAAGAGAAAGGAGGAAGGCAATTAAGGATATGTATTCAAAATGGGGGAAGGGGAAAATGAAGAAAGAGAAAGGAGGAAGGCAATTAAGGATATGTATTCAAAATGGGGGAAGTGAAAAAGGAAGAAAGAGAAAGGAGGGGGGAAATTAAGGATATGTATTCAAAATGGGGGAAGGGGAAAATGAAGAAAGAGAAAGGAGGAAGGCAATTAAGGATATGTATTCAAAATGGGGGAAGGGAAAAAGGAAGAAAGAGAAAGGAGGGGGGAAATTAAGGATATGTATTCAAAATGGGGGAAGTGAAAAAGGAAGAAAGCGAAAGGAGGGGGGAAATTAAGGATATGTATTCAAAATGGGGGAAGGGGAAAATAAAGAAAGAGAAAGGAGGAAGGCAATTAAGGATATGTATTCAAAATGGGGGAAGGGAAAAAGGAAGAAAGAGAAAGGACGGGGGAAAGTAAGGATATGTATTCAAAATGGGGGAAGGGAAAAAGGAAGAAAGAGAAAGGAGGAAGGCAATTAAGGATATGTATTCAAAATGGGGGAAGGGAAAAAGGAAGAAAGAGAAAGGAGGAAGGCAATTAAGGATATGTATTCAAAATGGGGGAAGTGAAAAAGGAAGAAAGAGAAAGGACGGGGGAAAGTAAGGATATGTATTCAAAATGGGGGAAGGGAAAAAGGAAGAAAGAGAAAGGAGGAAGGCAATTAAGGATATGTATTCAAAATGGGGGAAGGGAAAAAGGAAGAAAGAGAAAGGAGGAAGGCAATTAAGGATATGTATTCAAAATGGGGGAAGGGAAAAAGGAAGAAAGAGAAAGGACGGGGGAAAGTAAGGATATGTATTCAAAATGGGGGAAGGGAAAAGGAAGAACGAGAAAGGAGGGGGGAAATTAAGGATATGTATTCAAAATGGGGGAAGGGAAAAAGGAAGAAAGAGAAAGGAGGAAGGCAATTAAGGATATGTATTCAAAATGGGGGAAGGGAAAAAGGAAGAAAGAGAAAGGACGGGGGAAAGTAAGGATATGTATTCAAAATGGGGGAAGGGAAAAAGGAAGAAAGAGAAAGGAGGAAGGCAATTAAGGATATGTATTCAAAATGGGGGAAGGGAAAAAGGAAGAAAGAGAAAGGACGGGGGAAAGTAAGGATATGTATTCAAAATGGGGGAAGGGAAAAAGGAAGAAAGAGAAAGGAGGAAGGCAATTAAGGATATGTATTCAAAATGGGGGAAGGGAAAAAGGAAGAAAGAGAAAGGAGGAAGGCAATTAAGGATATGTATTCAAAATGGGGGAAGTGAAAAAGGAAGAAAGAGAAAGGAGGAAGGCAATTAAGGATATGTATTCAAAATGGGGGAAGGGAAAAAGGAAGAAAGAGAAAGGAGGAAGGCAATTAAGGATATGTATTCAAAATGGGGGAAGGGAAAAAGGAAGAAAGAGAAAGGACGGGGGAAAGTAAGGATATGTATTCAAAATGGGGGAAGGGAAAAAGGAAGAAAGAGAAAGGAGGAAGGCAATTAAGGATATGTATTCAAAATGGGGGAAGGGAAAAAGGAAGAAAGAGAAAGGACGGGGGAAAGTAAGGATATGTATTCAAAATGGGGGAAGGGGAAAATGAAGAAAGAGAAAGGAGGAAGGCAATTAAGGATATGTATTCAAAATGGGGGAAGGGAAAAAGGAAGAAAGAGAAAGGACGGGGGAAAGTAAGGATATGTATTCAAAATGGGGGAAGGGAAAAAGGAAGAAAGAGAAAGGAGGAAGGCAATTAAGGATATGTATTCAAAATGGGGGAAGGGAAAAAGGAAGAAAGAGAAAGGACGGGGGAAAGTAAGGATATGTATTCAAAATGGGGGAAGGGAAAAAGGAAGAAAGAGAAAGGAGGAAGGCAATTAAGGATATGTATTCAAAATGGGGGAAGGGAAAAAGGAAGAAAGAGAAAGGACGGGGGAAAGTAAGGATATGTATTCAAAATGGGGGAAGGGAAAAAGGAAGAAAGAGAAAGGAGGAAGGCAATTAAGGATATGTATTCAAAATGGGGGAAGGGAAAAAGGAAGAAAGAGAAAGGACGGGGGAAAGTAAGGATATGTATTCAAAATGGGGGAAGGGAAAAAGGAAGAAAGAGAAAGGAGGAAGGCAATTAAGGATATGTATTCAAAATGGGGGAAGGGAAAAAGGAAGAAAGAGAAAGGAGGAAGGCAATTAAGGATATGTATTCAAAATGGGGGAAGTGAAAAAGGAAGAAAGAGAAAGGAGGAAGGCAATTAAGGATATGTATTCAAAATGGGGGAAGGGAAAAAGGAAGAAAGAGAAAGGAGGAAGGCAATTAAGGATATGTATTCAAAATGGGGGAAGTGAAAAAGGAAGAAAGAGAAAGGACGGGGGAAAGTAAGGATATGTATTCAAAATGGGGGAAGGGAAAAAGGAAGAAAGAGAAAGGAGGAAGGCAATTAAGGATATGTATTCAAAATGGGGGAAGGGAAAAAGGAAGAAAGAGAAAGGACGGGGGAAAGTAAGGATATGTATTCAAAATGGGGGAAGGGGAAAATGAAGAAAGAGAAAGGAGGAAGGCAATTAAGGATATGTATTCAAAATGGGGGAAGGGAAAAAGGAAGAAAGAGAAAGGACGGGGGAAAGTAAGGATATGTATTCAAAATGGGGGAAGGGAAAAAGGAAGAAAGAGAAAGGAGGAAGGCAATTAAGGATATGTATTCAAAATGGGGGAAGGGAAAAAGGAAGAAAGAGAAAGGACGGGGGAAAGTAAGGATATGTATTCAAAATGGGGGAAGGGAAAAAGGAAGAAAGAGAAAGGAGGAAGGCAATTAAGGATATGTATTCAAAATGGGGGAAGTGAAAAAGGAAGAAAGAGAAAGGAGGAAGGCAATTAAGGATATGTATTCAAAATGGGGGAAGTGAAAAAGGAAGAAAGAGAAAGGACGGGGGAAAGTAAGGATATGTATTCAAAATGGGGGAAGGGAAAAAGGAAGAAAGAGAAAGGAGGAAGGCAATTAAGGATATGTATTCAAAATGGGGGAAGGGAAAAAGGAAGAAAGAGAAAGGAGGAAGGCAATTAAGGATATGTATTCAAAATGGGGGAAGGGAAAAAGGAAGAAAGAGAAAGGACGGGGGAAAGTAAGGATATGTATTCAAAATGGGGGAAGGGAAAAAGGAAGAAAGAGAAAGGAGGAAGGCAATTAAGGATATGTATTCAAAATGGGGGAAGGGAAAAAGGAAGAAAGAGAAAGGACGGGGGAAAGTAAGGATATGTATTCAAAATGGGGGAAGTGAAAAAGGAAGAAAGAGAAAGGAGGAAGGCAATTAAGGATATGTATTCAAAATGGGGGAAGGGAAAAAGGAAGAAAGAGAAAGGAGGAAGGCAATTAAGGATATGTATTCAAAATGGGGGAAGGGAAAAAGGAAGAAAGAGAAAGGACGGGGGAAAGTAAGGATATGTATTCAAAATGGGGGAAGTGAAAAAGGAAGAAAGAGAAAGGAGGAAGGCAATTAAGGATATGTATTCAAAATGGGGGAAGGGAAAAAGGAAGAAAGAGAAAGGAGGAAGGCAATTAAGGATATGTATTCAAAATGGGGGAAGGGAAAAAGGAAGAAAGAGAAAGGAGGAAGGCAATTAAGGATATGTATTCAAAATGGGGGAAGGGAAAAAGGAAGAAAGAGAAAGGACGGGGGAAAGTAAGGATATGTATTCAAAATGGGGGAAGTGAAAAAGGAAGAAAGAGAAAGGAGGAAGGCAATTAAGGATATGTATTCAAAATGGGGGAAGTGAAAAAGGAAGAAAGAGAAAGGACGGGGGAAAGTAAGGATATGTATTCAAAATGGGGGAAGGGAAAAAGGAAGAAAGAGAAAGGAGGAAGGCAATTAAGGATATGTATTCAAAATGGGGGAAGGGAAAAAGGAAGAAAGAGAAAGGAGGAAGGCAATTAAGGATATGTATTCAAAATGGGGGAAGGGAAAAAGGAAGAAAGAGAAAGGACGGGGGAAAGTAAGGATATGTATTCAAAATGGGGGAAGGGAAAAAGGAAGAAAGAGAAAGGAGGAAGGCAATTAAGGATATGTATTCAAAATGGGGGAAGGGAAAAAGGAAGAAAGAGAAAGGAGGAAGGCAATTAAGGATATGTATTCAAAATGGGGGAAGGGAAAAAGGAAGAAAGAGAAAGGACGGGGGAAAGTAAGGATATGTATTCAAAATGGGGGAAGTGAAAAAGGAAGAAAGAGAAAGGAGGAAGGCAATTAAGGATATGTATTCAAAATGGGGGAAGGGAAAAAGGAAGAAAGAGAAAGGAGGAAGGCAATTAAGGATATTTATTCAAAATGGGGGAAGGGAAAAAGGAAGAAAGAGAAAGGAGGAAGGCAATTAAGGATATGTATTCAAAATGGGGGAAGGGAAAAAGGAAGAAAGAGAAAGGACGGGGGAAAGTAAGGATATGTATTCAAAATGGGGGAAGTGAAAAAGGAAGAAAGAGAAAGGAGGAAGGCAATTAAGGATATGTATTCAAAATGGGGGAAGTGAAAAAGGAAGAAAGAGAAAGGACGGGGGAAAGTAAGGATATGTATTCAAAATGGGGGAAGGGAAAAAGGAAGAAAGAGAAAGGAGGAAGGCAATTAAGGATATGTATTCAAAATGGGGGAAGGGAAAAAGGAAGAAAGAGAAAGGACGGGGGAAAGTAAGGATATGTATTCAAAATGGGGGAAGGGAAAAAGGAAGAAAGAGAAAGGAGGAAGGCAATTAAGGATATGTATTCAAAATGGGGGAAGGGAAAAAGGAAGAAAGTGAAAGGACGGGGGAAAGTAAGGATATGTATTCAAAATGGGGGAAGGGAAAAGGAAGAACGAGAAAGGAGGGGGGAAATTAAGGATATGTATTCAAAATGGGGGAAGGGAAAAAGGAAGAAAGAGAAAGGAGGAAGGCAATTAAGGATATGTATTCAAAATGGGGGAAGGGAAAAAGGAAGAAAGAGAAAGGAGGAAGGCAATTAAGGATATGTATTCAAAATGGGGGAAGGGAAAAAGGAAGAAAGAGAAAGGAGGAAGGCAATTAAGGATATGTATTCAAAATGGGGGAAGTGAAAAAGGAAGAAAGAGAAAGGAGGAAGGCAATTAAGGATATGTATTCAAAATGGGGGAAGGGAAAAAGGAAGAAAGAGAAAGGACGGGGGAAAGTAAGGATATGTATTCAAAATGGGGGAAGGGAAAAAGGAAGAAAGAGAAAGGAGGAAGGCAATTAAGGATATGTATTCAAAATGGGGGAAGGGTAAAAGGAAGAAAGAGAAAGGAGGAAGGCAATTAAGGATATGTATTCAAAATGGGGGAAGGGAAAAAGGAAGAAAGAGAAAGGAGGAAGGCAATTAAGGATATGTATTCAAAATGGGGGAAGGGAAAAAGGAAGAAAGAGAAAGGAGGAAGGCAATTAAGGATATGTATTCAAAATGTGGGAAGGGAAAAAGGAAGAAAGAGAAAGGAGGGGGGAAATTAAGGATATGTATTCAAAATGGGGGAAGGGAAAAAGGAAGAAAGAGAAAGGAGGAAGGCAATTAAGGATATGTATTCAAAATGGGGGAAGGGAAAAAGGAAGAAAGAGAAAGGAGGAAGGCAATTAAGGATATGTATTCAAAATGGGGGAAGTGAAAAAGGAAGAAAGAGAAAGGACGGGGGAAAGTAAGGATATGTATTCAAAATGGGGGAAGGGAAAAAGGAAGAAAGAGAAAGGAGGAAGGCAATTAAGGATATGTATTCAAAATGGGGGAAGGGAAAAAGGAAGAAAGAGAAAGGAGGAAGGCAATTAAGGATATGTATTCAAAATGGGGGAAGTGAAAAAGGAAGAAAGAGAAAGGACGGGGGAAAGTAAGGATATGTATTCAAAATGGGGGAAGTGAAAAAGGAAGAAAGAGAAAGGAGGAAGGCAATTAAGGATATGTATTCAAAATGGGGGAAGTGAAAAAGGAAGAAAGAGAAAGGACGGGGGAAAGTAAGGATATGTATTCAAAATGGGGGAAGTGAAAAAGGAAGAAAGAGAAAGGAGGAAGGCAATTAAGGATATGTATTCAAAATGGGGGAAGGGAAAAAGGAAGAAAGAGAAAGGACGGGGGAAAGTAAGGATATGTATTCAAAATGGGGGAAGGGAAAAAGGAAGAAAGAGAAAGGACGGGGGAAAGTAAGGATATGTATTCAAAATGGGGGAAGGGAAAAAGGAAGAAAGAGAAAGGAGGAAGGCAATTAAGGATATGTATTCAAAATGGGGGAAGTGAAAAAGGAAGAAAGAGAAAGGAGGAAGGCAATTAAGGATATGTATTCAAAATGGGGGAAGTGAAAAAGGAAGAAAGAGAAAGGACGGGGGAAAGTAAGGATATGTATTCAAAATGGGGGAAGGGAAAAAGGAAGAAAGAGAAAGGAGGAAGGCAATTAAGGATATGTATTCAAAATGGGGGAAGGGAAAAAGGAAGAAAGAGAAAGGAGGAAGGCAATTAAGGATATGTATTCAAAATGGGGGAAGGGAAAAAGGAAGAAAGAGAAAGGACGGGGGAAAGTAAGGATATGTATTCAAAATGGGGGAAGTGAAAAAGGAAGAAAGAGAAAGGAGGAAGGCAATTAAGGATATGTATTCAAAATGGGGGAAGTGAAAAAGGAAGAAAGAGAAAGGACGGGGGAAAGTAAGGATATGTATTCAAAATGGGGGAAGGGAAAAAGGAAGAAAGAGAAAGGAGGAAGGCAATTAAGGATATGTATTCAAAATGGGGGAAGGGAAAAAGGAAGAAAGAGAAAGGACGGGGGAAAGTAAGGATATGTATTCAAAATGGGGGAAGGGAAAAAGGAAGAAAGAGAAAGGAGGAAGGCAATTAAGGATATGTATTCAAAATGGGGGAAGGGAAAAAGGAAGAAAGTGAAAGGACGGGGGAAAGTAAGGATATGTATTCAAAATGGGGGAAGGGAAAAGGAAGAACGAGAAAGGAGGGGGGAAATTAAGGATATGTATTCAAAATGGGGGAAGGGAAAAAGGAAGAAAGAGAAAGGAGGAAGGCAATTAAGGATATGTATTCAAAATGGGGGAAGGGAAAAAGGAAGAAAGAGAAAGGAGGAAGGCAATTAAGGATATGTATTCAAAATGGGGGAAGGGAAAAAGGAAGAAAGAGAAAGGAGGAAGGCAATTAAGGATATGTATTCAAAATGGGGGAAGGGAAAAAGGAAGAAAGAGAAAGGAGGAAGGCAATTAAGGATATGTATTCAAAATGGGGGAAGGGAAAAAGGAAGAAAGAGAAAGGACGGGGGAAAGTAAGGATATGTATTCAAAATGGGGGAAGGGAAAAAGGAAGAAAGAGAAAGGAGGAAGGCAATTAAGGATATGTATTCAAAATGGGGGAAGGGTAAAAGGAAGAAAGAGAAAGGAGGAAGGCAATTAAGGATATGTATTCAAAATGGGGGAAGGGAAAAAGGAAGAAAGAGAAAGGAGGAAGGCAATTAAGGATATGTATTCAAAATGGGGGAAGGGAAAAAGGAAGAAAGAGAAAGGAGGAAGGCAATTAAGGATATGTATTCAAAATGGGGGAAGGGAAAAAGGAAGAAAGAGAAAGGAGGAAGGCAATTAAGGATATGTATTCAAAATGGGGGAAGGGAAAAAGGAAGAAAGAGAAAGGAGGAAGGCAATTAAGGATATGTATTCAAAATGGGGGAAGGGAAAAAGGAAGAAAGAGAAAGGAGGAAGGCAATTAAGGATATGTATTCAAAATGGGGGAAGGGAAAAAGGAAGAAAGAGAAAGGAGGAAGGCAATTAAGGATATGTATTCAAAATGGGGGAAGGGAAAAAGGAAGAAAGAGAAAGGAGGAAGGCAATTAAGGATATGTATTCAAAATGGGGGAAGTGAAAAAGGAAGAAAGAGAAAGGACGGGGGAAAGTAAGGATATGTATTCAAAATGGGGGAAGGGAAAAAGGAAGAAAGAGAAAGGAGGAAGGCAATTAAGGATATGTATTCAAAATGGGGGAAGGGAAAAAGGAAGAAAGAGAAAGGACGGGGGAAAGTAAGGATATGTATTCAAAATGGGGGAAGGGAAAAAGGAAGAAAGAGAAAGGAGGAAGGCAATTAAGGATATGTATTCAAAATGGGGGAAGGGAAAAAGGAAGAAAGTGAAAGGACGGGGGAAAGTAAGGATATGTATTCAAAATGGGGGAAGGGAAAAGGAAGAACGAGAAAGGAGGGGGGAAATTAAGGATATGTATTCAAAATGGGGGAAGGGAAAAAGGAAGAAAGAGAAAGGAGGAAGGCAATTAAGGATATGTATTCAAAATGGGGGAAGGGAAAAAGGAAGAAAGAGAAAGGAGGAAGGCAATTAAGGATATGTATTCAAAATGGGGGAAGGGAAAAAGGAAGAAAGAGAAAGGAGGAAGGCAATTAAGGATATGTATTCAAAATGGGGGAAGGGAAAAAGGAAGAAAGAGAAAGGAGGAAGGCAATTAAGGATATGTATTCAAAATGTGGGAAGGGAAAAAGGAAGAAAGAGAAAGGAGGGGGGAAATTAAGGATATGTATTCAAAATGGGGGAAGGGAAAAAGGAAGAAAGAGAAAGGAGGAAGGCAATTAAGGATATGTATTCAAAATGGGGGAAGGGTAAAAGGAAGAAAGAGAAAGGAGGAAGGCAATTAAGGATATGTATTCAAAATGGGGGAAGGGAAAAAGGAAGAAAGAGAAAGGAGGAAGGCAATTAAGGATATGTATTCAAAATGGGGGAAGGGAAAAAGGAAGAAAGAGAAAGGAGGAAGGCAATTAAGGATATGTATTCAAAATGGGGGAAGGGAAAAAGGAAGAAAGAGAAAGGAGGAAGGCAATTAAGGATATGTATTCAAAATGGGGGAAGGGAAAAAGGAAGAAAGAGAAAGGAGGAAGGCAATTAAGGATATTTATTCAAAATGGGGGAAGGGAAAAAGGAAGAAAGAGAAAGGAGGAAGGCAATTAAGGATATGTATTCAAAATGGGGGAAGGGAAAAAGGAAGAAAGAGAAAGGAGGAAGGCAATTAAGGATATGTATTCAAAATGGGGGAAGGGAAAAAGGAAGAAAGAGAAAGGAGGAAGGCAATTAAGGATATGTATTCAAAATGGGGGAAGTGAAAAAGGAAGAAAGAGAAAGGACGGGGGAAAGTAAGGATATGTATTCAAAATGGGGGAAGGGAAAAAGGAAGAAAGAGAAAGGAGGAAGGCAATTAAGGATATGTATTCAAAATGGGGGAAGGGAAAAAGGAAGAAAGAGAAAGGACGGGGGAAAGTAAGGATATGTATTCAAAATGGGGGAAGGGAAAAAGGAAGAAAGAGAAAGGAGGAAGGCAATTAAGGATATGTATTCAAAATGGGGGAAGGGAAAAAGGAAGAAAGTGAAAGGACGGGGGAAAGTAAGGATATGTATTCAAAATGGGGGAAGGGAAAAGGAAGAACGAGAAAGGAGGGGGGAAATTAAGGATATGTATTCAAAATGGGGGAAGGGAAAAAGGAAGAAAGAGAAAGGAGGAAGGCAATTAAGGATATGTATTCAAAATGGGGGAAGGGAAAAAGGAAGAAAGAGAAAGGAGGAAGGCAATTAAGGATATGTATTCAAAATGGGGGAAGGGAAAAAGGAAGAAAGAGAAAGGAGGAAGGCAATTAAGGATATGTATTCAAAATGGGGGAAGGGAAAAAGGAAGAAAGAGAAAGGAGGAAGGCAATTAAGGATATGTATTCAAAATGTGGGAAGGGAAAAAGGAAGAAAGAGAAAGGAGGGGGGAAATTAAGGATATGTATTCAAAATGGGGGAAGGGAAAAAGGAAGAAAGAGAAAGGAGGAAGGCAATTAAGGATATGTATTCAAAATGGGGGAAGGGAAAAAGGAAGAAAGAGAAAGGAGGAAGGCAATTAAGGATATGTATTCAAAATGGGGGAAGTGAAAAAGGAAGAAAGAGAAAGGACGGGGGAAAGTAAGGATATGTATTCAAAATGGGGGAAGGGAAAAAGGAAGAAAGAGAAAGGACGGGGGAAAGTAAGGATATGTATTCAAAATGGGGGAAGTGAAAAAGGAAGAAAGAGAAAGGAGGAAGGCAATTAAGGATATGTATTCAAAATGGGGGAAGGGAAAAAGGAAGAAAGAGAAAGGAGGAAGGCAATTAAGGATATGTATTCAAAATGGGGGAAGGGAAAAAGGAAGAAAGAGAAAGGAGGAAGGCAATTAAGGATATGTATTCAAAATGGGGGAAGGGAAAAAGGAAGAAAGAGAAAGGAGGAAGGCAATTAAGGATATGTATTCAAAATGTGGGAAGGGAAAAAGGAAGAAAGAGAAAGGAGGGGGGAAATTAAGGATATGTATTCAAAATGGGGGAAGTGAAAAAGGAAGAAAGAGAAAGGACGGGGGAAAGTAAGGATATGTATTCAAAATGGGGGAAGTGAAAAAGGAAGAAAGAGAAAGGAGGAAGGCAATTAAGGATATGTATTCAAAATGGGGGAAGTGAAAAAGGAAGAAAGAGAAAGGAGGAAGGCAATTAAGGATATGTATTCAAAATGGGGGAAGTGAAAAAGGAAGAAAGAGAAAGGACGGGGGAAAGTAAGGATATGTATTCAAAATGGGGGAAGGGAAAAAGGAAGAAAGAGAAAGGACGGGGGAAAGTAAGGATATGTATTCAAAATGGGGGAAGTGAAAAAGGAAGAAAGAGAAAGGACGGGGGAAAGTAAGGATATGTATTCAAAATGGGGGAAGTGAAAAAGGAAGAAAGAGAAAGGAGGAAGGCAATTAAGGATATGTATTCAAAATGGGGGAAGTGAAAAAGGAAGAAAGAGAAAGGAGGAAGGCAATTAAGGATATGTATTCAAAATGGGGGAAGTGAAAAAGGAAGAAAGAGAAAGGACGGGGGAAAGTAAGGATATGTATTCAAAATGGGGGAAGGGAAAAAGGAAGAAAGAGAAAGGAGGAAGGCAATTAAGGATATGTATTCAAAATGGGGGAAGGGTAAAAGGAAGAAAGAGAAAGGAGGAAGGCAATTAAGGATATGTATTCAAAATGGGGGAAGGGAAAAAGGAAGAAAGAGAAAGGAGGAAGGCAATTAAGGATATGTATTCAAAATGTGGGAAGGGAAAAAGGAAGAAAGAGAAAGGAGGGGGGAAATTAAGGATATGTATTCAAAATGGGGGAAGGGAAAAAGGAAGAAAGAGAAAGGAGGAAGGCAATTAAGGATATGTATTCAAAATGGGGGAAGTGAAAAAGGAAGAAAGAGAAAGGACGGGGGAAAGTAAGGATATGTATTCAAAATGGGGGAAGGGAAAAAGGAAGAAAGAGAAAGGAGGAAGGCAATTAAGGATATGTATTCAAAATGGGGGAAGGGAAAAAGGAAGAAAGAGAAAGGACGGGGGAAAGTAAGGATATGTATTCAAAATGGGGGAAGTGAAAAAGGAAGAAAGAGAAAGGAGGAAGGCAATTAAGGATATGTATTCAAAATGGGGGAAGGGAAAAAGGAAGAAAGAGAAAGGAGGAAGGCAATTAAGGATATGTATTCAAAATGGGGGAAGGGAAAAAGGAAGAAAGAGAAAGGAGGAAGGCAATTAAGGATATGTATTCAAAATGGGGGAAGGGAAAAAGGAAGAAAGAGAAAGGACGGGGGAAAGTAAGGATATGTATTCAAAATGGGGGAAGGGAAAAAGGAAGAAAGAGAAAGGAGGAAGGCAATTAAGGATATGTATTCAAAATGGGGGAAGTGAAAAAGGAAGAAAGAGAAAGGAGGAAGGCAATTAAGGATATGTATTCAAAATGGGGGAAGTGAAAAAGGAAGAAAGAGAAAGGAGGAAGGCAATTAAGGATATGTATTCAAAATGGGGGAAGTGAAAAAGGAAGAAAGAGAAAGGACGGGGGAAAGTAAGGATATGTATTCAAAATGGGGGAAGGGAAAAAGGAAGAAAGAGAAAGGAGGAAGGCAATTAAGGATATGTATTCAAAATGGGGGAAGGGTAAAAGGAAGAAAGAGAAAGGAGGAAGGCAATTAAGGATATGTATTCAAAATGGGGGAAGGGAAAAAGGAAGAAAGAGAAAGGAGGAAGGCAATTAAGGATATGTATTCAAAATGTGGGAAGGGAAAAAGGAAGAAAGAGAAAGGAGGGGGGAAATTAAGGATATGTATTCAAAATGGGGGAAGGGAAAAAGGAAGAAAGAGAAAGGAGGAAGGCAATTAAGGATATGTATTCAAAATGGGGGAAGTGAAAAAGGAAGAAAGAGAAAGGACGGGGGAAAGTAAGGATATGTATTCAAAATGGGGGAAGGGAAAAAGGAAGAAAGAGAAAGGAGGAAGGCAATTAAGGATATGTATTCAAAATGGGGGAAGGGAAAAAGGAAGAAAGAGAAAGGACGGGGGAAAGTAAGGATATGTATTCAAAATGGGGGAAGTGAAAAAGGAAGAAAGAGAAAGGAGGAAGGCAATTAAGGATATGTATTCAAAATGGGGGAAGGGAAAAAGGAAGAAAGAGAAAGGAGGAAGGCAATTAAGGATATGTATTCAAAATGGGGGAAGGGAAAAAGGAAGAAAGAGAAAGGAGGAAGGCAATTAAGGATATGTATTCAAAATGGGGGAAGGGAAAAAGGAAGAAAGAGAAAGGAGGAAGGCAATTAAGGATATGTATTCAAAATGTGGGAAGGGAAAAAGGAAGAAAGAGAAAGGAGGGGGGAAATTAAGGATATGTATTCAAAATGGGGGAAGTGAAAAAGGAAGAAAGAGAAAGGAAGGGGGAAAGTAAGGATATGTATTCAAAATGGGGGAAGTGAAAAAGGAAGAAAGAGAAAGGAGGAAGGCAATTAAGGATATGTATTCAAAATGGGGGAAGTGAAAAAGGAAGAAAGAGAAAGGAGGAAGGCAATTAAGGATATGTATTCAAAATGGGGGAAGTGAAAAAGGAAGAAAGAGAAAGGACGGGGGAAAGTAAGGATATGTATTCAAAATGGGGGAAGGGAAAAAGGAAGAAAGAGAAAGGACGGGGGAAAGTAAGGATATGTATTCAAAATGGGGGAAGTGAAAAAGGAAGAAAGAGAAAGGACGGGGGAAAGTAAGGATATGTATTCAAAATGGGGGAAGTGAAAAAGGAAGAAAGAGAAAGGAGGAAGGCAATTAAGGATATGTATTCAAAATGGGGGAAGTGAAAAAGGAAGAAAGAGAAAGGAGGAAGGCAATTAAGGATATGTATTCAAAATGGGGGAAGTGAAAAAGGAAGAAAGAGAAAGGACGGGGGAAAGTAAGGATATGTATTCAAAATGGGGGAAGGGAAAAAGGAAGAAAGAGAAAGGAGGAAGGCAATTAAGGATATGTATTCAAAATGGGGGAAGGGTAAAAGGAAGAAAGAGAAAGGAGGAAGGCAATTAAGGATATGTATTCAAAATGGGGGAAGGGAAAAAGGAAGAAAGAGAAAGGAGGAAGGCAATTAAGGATATGTATTCAAAATGGGGGAAGGGAAAAAGGAAGAAAGAGAAAGGAGGAAGGCAATTAAGGATATGTATTCAAAATGTGGGAAGGGAAAAAGGAAGAAAGAGAAAGGAGGGGGGAAATTAAGGATATGTATTCAAAATGGGGGAAGGGAAAAAGGAAGAAAGAGAAAGGAGGAAGGCAATTAAGGATATGTATTCAAAATGGGGGAAGGGAAAAAGGAAGAAAGAGAAAGGAGGAAGGCAATTAAGGATATGTATTCAAAATGGGGGAAGTGAAAAAGGAAGAAAGAGAAAGGACGGGGGAAAGTAAGGATATGTATTCAAAATGGGGGAAGGGAAAAAGGAAGAAAGAGAAAGGAGGAAGGCAATTAAGGATATGTATTCAAAATGGGGGAAGGGAAAAAGGAAGAAAGAGAAAGGAGGAAGGCAATTAAGGATATGTATTTAAAATGGGGGAAGTGAAAAAGGAAGAAAGAGAAAGGACGGGGGAAAGTAAGGATATGTATTCAAAATGGGGGAAGGGAAAAAGGAAGAAAGAGAAAGGAGGAAGGCAATTAAGGATATGTATTCAAAATGGGGGAAGGGAAAAAGGAAGAAAGAGAAAGGAGGAAGGCAATTAAGGATATGTATTCAAAATGGGGGAAGGGAAAAAGGAAGAAAGAGAAAGGACGGGGGAAAGTAAGGATATGTATTCAAAATGGGGGAAGGGAAAAGGAAGAACGAGAAAGGAGGGGGGAAAGTAAGGATATGTATTCAAAATGGGGGAAGGGAAAAAGGAAGAAAGAGAAAGGAGGAAGGCAATTAAGGATATGTATTCAAAATGGGGGAAGGGAAAAAGGAAGAAAGAGAAAGGACGGGGGAAAGTAAGGATATGTATTCAAAATGGGGGAAGGGAAAAAGGAAGAAAGAGAAAGGAGGAAGGCAATTAAGGATATGTATTCAAAATGGGGGAAGTGAAAAAGGAAGAAAGAGAAAGGACGGGGGAAAGTAAGGATATGTATTCAAAATGGGGGAAGGGAAAAAGGAAGAAAGAGAAAGGAGGAAGGCAATTAAGGATATGTATTCAAAATGGGGGAAGGGAAAAAGGAAGAAAGAGAAAGGAGGAAGGCAATTAAGGATATGTATTCAAAATGGGGGAAGGGAAAAAGGAAGAAAGAGAAAGGACGGGGGAAAGTAAGGATATGTATTCAAAATGGGGGAAGGGAAAAAGGAAGAAAGAGAAAGGAGGAAGGCAATTAAGGATATGTATTCAAAATGGGGGAAGGGTAAAAGGAAGAAAGAGAAAGGAGGAAGGCAATTAAGGATATGTATTCAAAATGGGGGAAGGGAAAAAGGAAGAAAGAGAAAGGAGGAAGGCAATTAAGGATATGTATTCAAAATGTGGGAAGGGAAAAAGGAAGAAAGAGAAAGGAGGGGGGAAATTAAGGATATGTATTCAAAATGGGGGAAGGGAAAAAGGAAGAAAGAGAAAGGAGGAAGGCAATTAAGGATATGTATTCAAAATGGGGGAAGTGAAAAAGGAAGAAAAAGAAAGGACGGGGGAAAGTAAGGATATGTATTCAAAATGGGGGAAGGGAAAAAGGAAGAAAGAGAAAGGAGGAAGGCAATTAAGGATATGTATTCAAAATGGGGGAAGGGAAAAAGGAAGAAAGAGAAAGGACGGGGGAAAGTAAGGATATGTATTCAAAATGGGGGAAGTGAAAAAGGAAGAAAGAGAAAGGAGGAAGGCAATTAAGGATATGTATTCAAAATGGGGGAAGGGAAAAAGGAAGAAAGAGAAAGGAGGAAGGCAATTAAGGATATGTATTCAAAATGGGGGAAGGGAAAAAGGAAGAAAGAGAAAGGAGGAAGGCAATTAAGGATATGTATTCAAAATGGGGGAAGGGAAAAAGGAAGAAAGAGAAAGGAGGAAGGCAATTAAGGATATGTATTCAAAATGTGGGAAGGGAAAAAGGAAGAAAGAGAAAGGAGGGGGGAAATTAAGGATATGTATTCAAAATGGGGGAAGTGAAAAAGGAAGAAAGAGAAAGGACGGGGGAAAGTAAGGATATGTATTCAAAATGGGGGAAGTGAAAAAGGAAGAAAGAGAAAGGAGGAAGGCAATTAAGGATATGTATTCAAAATGGGGGAAGTGAAAAAGGAAGAAAGAGAAAGGAGGAAGGCAATTAAGGATATGTATTCAAAATGGGGGAAGTGAAAAAGGAAGAAAGAGAAAGGACGGGGGAAAGTAAGGATATGTATTCAAAATGGGGGAAGGGAAAAAGGAAGAAAGAGAAAGGACGGGGGAAAGTAAGGATATGTATTCAAAATGGGGGAAGTGAAAAAGGAAGAAAGAGAAAGGACGGGGGAAAGTAAGGATATGTATTCAAAATGGGGGAAGTGAAAAAGGAAGAAAGAGAAAGGAGGAAGGCAATTAAGGATATGTATTCAAAATGGGGGAAGTGAAAAAGGAAGAAAGAGAAATGAGGAAGGCAATTAAGGATATGTATTCAAAATGGGGGAAGGGAAAAAGGAAGAAAGAGAAAGGACGGGGGAAAGTAAGGATATGTATTCAAAATGGGGGAAGGGAAAAAGGAAGAAAGAGAAAGGAGGAAGGCAATTAAGGATATGTATTCAAAATGGGGGAAGGGTAAAAGGAAGAAAGAGAAAGGAGGAAGGCAATTAAGGATATGTATTCAAAATGGGGGAAGGGAAAAAGGAAGAAAGAGAAAGGAGGAAGGCAATTAAGGATATGTATTCAAAATGGGGGAAGGGAAAAAGGAAGAAAGAGAAAGGAGGAAGGCAATTAAGGATATGTATTCAAAATGTGGGAAGGGAAAAAGGAAGAAAGAGAAAGGAGGGGGGAAATTAAGGATATGTATTCAAAATGGGGGAAGGGAAAAAGGAAGAAAGAGAAAGGAGGAAGGCAATTAAGGATATGTATTCAAAATGGGGGAAGGGAAAAAGGAAGAAAGAGAAAGGAGGAAGGCAATTAAGGATATGTATTCAAAATGGGGGAAGTGAAAAAGGAAGAAAGAGAAAGGACGGGGGAAAGTAAGGATATGTATTCAAAATGGGGGAAGGGAAAAAGGAAGAAAGAGAAAGGAGGAAGGCAATTAAGGATATGTATTCAAAATGGGGGAAGGGAAAAAGGAAGAAAGAGAAAGGAGGAAGGCAATTAAGGATATGTATTTAAAATGGGGGAAGTGAAAAAGGAAGAAAGAGAAAGGACGGGGGAAAGTAAGGATATGTATTCAAAATGGGGGAAGGGAAAAAGGAAGAAAGAGAAAGGAGGAAGGCAATTAAGGATATGTATTCAAAATGGGGGAAGGGAAAAAGGAAGAAAGAGAAAGGAGGAAGGCAATTAAGGATATGTATTCAAAATGGGGGAAGGGAAAAAGGAAGAAAGAGAAAGGACGGGGGAAAGTAAGGATATGTATTCAAAATGGGGGAAGGGAAAAGGAAGAACGAGAAAGGAGGGGGGAAAGTAAGGATATGTATTCAAAATGGGGGAAGTGAAAAAGGAAGAAAGAGAAAGGAGGAAGGCAATTAAGGATATGTATTCAAAATGGGGGAAGGGAAAAAGGAAGAAAGAGAAAGGACGGGGGAAAGTAAGGATATGTATTCAAAATGGGGGAAGGGAAAAAGGAAGAAAGAGAAAGGAGGAAGGCAATTAAGGATATGTATTCAAAATGGGGGAAGTGAAAAAGGAAGAAAGAGAAAGGACGGGGGAAAGTAAGGATATGTATTCAAAATGGGGGAAGGGAAAAAGGAAGAAAGAGAAAGGAGGAAGGCAATTAAGGATATGTATTCAAAATGGGGGAAGGGAAAAAGGAAGAAAGAGAAAGGAGGAAGGCAATTAAGGATATGTATTCAAAATGGGGGAAGGGAAAAAGGAAGAAAGAGAAAGGACGGGGGAAAGTAAGGATATGTATTCAAAATGGGGGAAGTGAAAAAGGAAGAAAGAGAAAGGAGGAAGGCAATTAAGGATATGTATTCAAAATGGGGGAAGGGAAAAAGGAAGAAAGAGAAAGGACGGGGGAAAGTAAGGATATGTATTCAAAATGGGGGAAGTGAAAAAGGAAGAAAGAGAAAGGAGGAAGGCAATTAAGGATATGTATTCAAAATGGGGGAAGGGAAAAAGGAAGAAAGAGAAAGGAGGAAGGCAATTAAGGATATGTATTCAAAATGGGGGAAGGGAAAAAGGAAGAAAGAGAAAGGACGGGGGAAAGTAAGGATATGTATTCAAAATGGGGGAAGGGAAAAAGGAAGAAAGAGAAAGGAGGAAGGCAATTAAGGATATGTATTCAAAATGGGGGAAGGGAAAAAGGAAGAAAGAGAAAGGACGGGGGAAAGTAAGGATATGTATTCAAAATGGGGGAAGTGAAAAAGGAAGAAAGAGAAAGGACGGGGGAAAGTAAGGATATGTATTCAAAATGGGGGAAGGGAAAAAGGAAGAAAGAGAAAGGAGGAAGGCAATTAAGGATATGTATTCAAAATGGGGGAAGTGAAAAAGGAAGAAAGAGAAAGGACGGGGGAAAGTAAGGATATGTATTCAAAATGGGGGAAGGGAAAAAGGAAGAAAGAGAAAGGAGGAAGGCAATTAAGGATATGTATTCAAAATGGGGGAAGGGAAAAAGGAAGAAAGAGAAAGGAGGAAGGCAATTAAGGATATGTATTCAAAATGGGGGAAGTGAAAAAGGAAGAAAGAGAAAGGACGGGGGAAAGTAAGGATATGTATTCAAAATGGGGGAAGGGAAAAAGGAAGAAAGAGAAAGGAGGAAGGCAATTAAGGATATGTATTCAAAATGGGGGAAGGGAAAAAGGAAGAAAGAGAAAGGAGGAAGGCAATTAAGGATATGTATTCAAAATGGGGGAAGGGAAAAAGGAAGAAAGAGAAAGGAGGAAGGCAATTAAGGATATGTATTCAAAATGGGGGAAGGGAAAAAGGAAGAAAGAGAAAGGAGGGGGGAAATTAAGGATATGTATTCAAAATGGGGGAAGGGAAAAAGGAAGAAAGAGAAAGGACGGGGGAAAGTAAGGATATGTATTCAAAATGGGGGAAGGGAAAAAGGAAGAAAGAGAAAGGAGGAAGGCAATTAAGGATATGTATTCAAAATGGGGGAAGGGAAAAAGGAAGAAAGAGAAAGGAGGAAGGCAATTAAGGATATGTATTCAAAATGGGGGAAGGGAAAAAGGAAGAAAGAGAAAGGAGGGGGGAAATTAAGGATATGTATTCAAAATGGGGGAAGTGAAAAAGGAAGAAAGAGAAAGGACGGGGGAAAGTAAGGATATGTATTCAAAATGGTGGAAGGGAAAAAGGAAGAAAGAGAAAGGAGGAAGGCAATTAAGGATATGTATTCAAAATGGGGGAAGGGAAAAAGGAAGAAAGAGAAAGGAGGAAGGCAATTAAGGATATGTATTCAAAATGGGGGAAGGGAAAAAGGAAGAAAGAGAAAGGAGGGGGGAAATTAAGGATATGTATTCAAAATGGGGGAAGGGAAAAAGGAAGAAAGAGAAAGGAGGAAGGCAATTAAGGATATGTATTCAAAATGGGGGAAGGGAAAAAGGAAGAAAGAGAAAGGAGGAAGGCAATTAAGGATATGTATTCAAAATGGGGGAAGGGAAAAAGGAAGAAAGAGAAAGGAGGAAGGCAATTAAGGATATTTATTCAAAATGGGGGAAGGGAAAAAGGAAGAAAGAGAAAGGAGGGGGGAAATTAAGGATATGTATTCAAAATGGGGGAAGGGAAAAAGGAAGAAAGAGAAAGGAGGAAGGCAATTAAGGATATGTATTCAAAATGGGGGAAGGGAAAAAGGAAGAAAGAGAAAGGAGGAAGGCAATTAAGGATATGTATTCAAAAGGGGGGAAGGGAAAAAGGAAGAAAGAGAAAGGAGGAAGGCAATTAAGGATATGTATTCAAAATGGGGGAAGGGAAAAAGGAAGAAAGAGAAAGGAGGAAGGCAATTAAGGATATGTATTCAAAATGGGGGAAGGGAAAAAGGAAGAAAGAGAAAGGAGGGGGGAAATTAAGGATATGTATTCAAAATGGGGGAAGGGAAAAAGGAAGAAAGAGAAAGGAGGAAGGCAATTAAGGATATGTATTCAAAATGGGGGAAGGGAAAAAGGAAGAAAGAGAAAGGAGGAAGGCAATTAAGGATATGTATTCAAAATGGGGGAAGGGAAAAAGGAAGAAAGAGAAAGGAGGAAGGCAATTAAGGATATGTATTCAAAATGGGGGAAGGGAAAAAGGAAGAAAGAGAAAGGAGGAAGGCAATTAAGGATATGTATTCAAAATGGGGGAAGTGAAAAAGGAAGAAAGAGAAAGGAGGAAGGCAATTAAGGATATGTATTCAAAATGGGGGAAGGGAAAAAGGAAGAAAGAGAAAGGAGGAAGGCAATTAAGGATATGTATTCAAAATGGGGGAAGGGAAAAAGGAAGAAAGAGAAAGGAGGAAGGCAATTAAGGATATGTATTCAAAATGGGGGAAGGGAAAAAGGAAGAAAGAGAAAGGAGGGGGGAAATTAAGGATATGTATTCAAAATGGGGGAAGGGAAAAAGGAAGAAAGAGAAAGGAGGGGGGAAATTAAGGATATGTATTCAAAATGGGGGAAGGGAAAAAGGAAGAAAGAGAAAGGAGGGAGGAAATTAAGGTTATGTATTCAAAATGGGGGAAAGGAAAAAGGAAGAAAGAGTAAGGAGGAAGGCAATTAAGGATATGTATTCAAAATGGGGGAAGGGGAAAATGAAGAAAGAGAAAGGAGGAAGGCAATTAAGGATATGTATTCAAAATGGGGGAAGGGAAAAAGGAAGAAAGAGAAAGGACGGGGGAAAGTAAGGATATGTATTCAAAATGGGGGAAGGGAAAAAGGAAGAAAGAGAAAGGAGGAAGGCAATTAAGGATATGTATTCAAAATGGGGGAAGGGAAAAAGGAAGAAAGAGAAAGGAGGAAGGCAATTAAGGATATGTATTCAAAATGGGGGAAGGGAAAAAGGAAGAAAGAGAAAGGACGGGGGAAAGTAAGGATATGTATTCAAAATGGGGGAAGGGAAAAAGGAAGAAAGAGAAAGGAGGAAGGCAATTAAGGATATGTATTCAAAATGGGGGAAGGGAAAAAGGAAGAAAGAGAAAGGAGGGAGGAAATTAAGGTTATGTATTCAAAATGGGGGAAGGGAAAAAGGAAGAAAGAGAAAGGACGGGGGAAAGTAAGGATATGTATTCAAAATGGGGGAAGGGAAAAAGGAAGAAAGAGAAAGGAGGAAGGCAATTAAGGATATGTATTCAAAATGGGGGAAGGGAAAAAGGAAGAAAGAGAAAGGAGGAAGGCAATTAAGGATATGTATTCAAAATGTGGGAAGGGAAAAAGGAAGAAAGAGAAAGGAGGAAGGCAATTAAGGATATGTATTCAAAATGGGGGAAGGGAAAAAGGAAGAAAGAGAAAGGAGGAAGGCAATTAAGGATATGTATTCAAAATGGGGGAAGGGAAAGAGGAAGTAAGAGAAAGGACGGGGGGAAGTAAGGATATGTATTCAAAATGGGGGAAGGGGAAAATGAAGAAAGAGAAAGGACGGGGGAAAGTAAGGATATGTATTCAAAATGGGGGAAGGGAAAAAGGAAGAAAGAGAAAGGAGGAAGGCAATTAAGGATATGTATTCAAAATGGGGGAAGGGAAAAAGGAAGAAAGAGAAAGGACGGGGGGAAGTAAGGATATGTATTCAAAATGGGGGAAGGGGAAAATGAAGAAAGAGAAAGGACGGGGGAAAGTAAGGATATGTATTCAAAATGGGGGAAGGGAAAAAGGAAGAAAGAGAAAGGAGGAAGGCAATTAAGGATATGTATTCAAAATGGGGGAAGGGAAAAAGGAAGAAAGAGAAAGGACGGGGGGAAGTAAGG
This sequence comes from Acanthosepion esculentum, assembly GCA_964036315.1. Taxonomy (NCBI): domain Eukaryota; kingdom Metazoa; phylum Mollusca; class Cephalopoda; order Sepiida; family Sepiidae; genus Acanthosepion; species Acanthosepion esculentum. Next base: position 5,953,092 of record OZ038506.1, read on the forward strand.
ATATGTATTCAAAATGGGGGAAGGGGAAAATGAAGAAAGAGAAAGGACGGGGGAAAGTAAGGATATGTATTCAAAATGGGGGAAGGGAAAAAGGAAGAAAGAGAAAGGACGGGGGAAAGTAAGGATATGTATTCAAAATGGGGGAAGGGAAAATGAAGAAAGAGAAAGGACGGGGGAAAGTAAGGATATGTATTCAAAATGGGGGAAGGGAAAATGAAGAAAGAGAAAGGACGGGGGAAAGTAAGGATATGTATTCAAAATGGGGGAAGGGAAAATGAAGAAAGAGAAAGGACTGGGGAAAGTAAGGATATGTATTCAAAATGGGGGAAGGGAAAAAGGAAGAAAGAGAATGGATGGGGGAAATTAAGGATATGAATTCAAAATGGGGGAAGGGAAAAAGGAAGAAAGAGAAAGGAGGAAGGCAATTAAGGATATGTATTCAAAATGGGGGAAGGGAAAAAGGAAGAAAGAGAAAGGAGGAAGGCAATTAAGGATATGTATTCAAAATGGGGGAAGGGAAAAAGGAAGAAAGAGAAAGGACGGGGGAAAGTAAGGATATGTATTCAAAATGGGGGAAGGGGAAAATGAAGAAAGAGAAAGGACCGGGGAAAGTAAGGATATGTATTCAAAATGGGGGAAGGGAAAAAGGAAGAAAGAGAAAGGACGGGGGAAAGTAAGGATATGTATTCAAAATGGGGGAAGGGAAAATGAAGAAAGAGAAAGGACGGGGGAAAGTAAGGATATGTATTCAAAATGGGGGAAGGGAAAAAGGAAGAAAGAGAAAGGACGGGGGAAAGTAAGGATATGTATTCAAAATGGGGGAAGGGAAAATGAAGAAAGAGAAAGGACGGGGGAAAGTAAGGATATGTATTCAAAATGGGGGAAGGGAAAAAGGAAGAAAGAGAATGGATGGGGGAAATTAAGGATATGAATTCAAAATGGGGGAAGGGAAAAATGAAGAAAGAGAAAGGAGGGGGGAAATTAAGGATATGTATTCAAAATGGGGGAAGGGAAAAAGGAAGAAAGAGAAAGGAGGAAGGCAATTAAGGATATGTATTCAAAATGGGGGAAGGGAAAAAGGAAGAAAGAGAAAGGAGGAAGGCAATTAAGGATATGTATTCAAAATGGGGGAAGGGAAAAAGGAAGAAAGAGAAAGGACGGGGGAAAGTAAGGATATGTATTCAAAATGGGGGAAGGGGAAAATGAAGAAAGAGAAAGGAGGGGGGAAATTAAGGATATGTATTCAAAATGGGGGAAAGGAAAAAGGAAGAGAGAGAAAGGAGGAAGGCAATTAAGGATATGTATTCAAAATGGGGGAAGGGAAAAAGGAAGAAAGAGAAAGGAGGAAGGCAATTAAGGATATGTATTCAAAATGGGGGAAGGGAAAAAGGAAGAAAGAGAAAGGACGGGGGAAAGTAAGGATATGTATTCAAAATGGGGGAAGGGAAAATGAAGAAAGAGAAAGGACGGGGGAAAGTAAGGATATGTATTCAAAATGGGGGAAGGGAAAAAGGAAGAAAGAGAAAGGACGGGGGAAAGTAAGGATATGTATTCAAAATGGGGGAAGGGAAAATGAAGAAAGAGAAAGGACGGGGGAAAGTAAGGATATGTATTCAAAATGGGGGAAGGGAAAAAGGAAGAAAGAGAATGGATGGGGGAAATTAAGGATATGAATTCAAAATGGGGGAAGGGAAAAATGAAGAAAGAGAAAGGAGGGGGGAAATTAAGGATATGTATTCAAAATGGGGGAAGGGAAAAAGGAAGAAAGAGAAAGGAGGAAGGCAATTAAGGATATGTATTCAAAATGGGGGAAGGGAAAAAGGAAGAAAGAGAAAGGAGGAAGGCAATTAAGGATATGTATTCAAAATGGGGGAAGGGAAAAAGGAAGAAAGAGAAAGGAGGAAGGCAATTAAGGATATGTATTCAAAATGGGGGAAGGGAAAAAGGAAGAAAGAGAATGGATGGGGGAAATTAAGGATATGAATTCAAAATGGGGGAAGGGAAAAATGAAGAAAGAGAAAGGAGGGGGGAAATTAAGGATATATATTCAAAATGGGGGAAGGGAAAAAGGAAGAAAGAGAAAGGAGGAAGGCAATTAAGGATATGTATTCAAAATGGGGGAAGGGAAAAAGGAAGAAAGAGAAAGGAGGAAGGCAATTAAGGATATGTATTCAAAATGGGGGAAGGGAAAAAGGAAGAAAGAGAAAGGACGGGGGAAAGTAAGGATATGTATTCAAAATGGGGGAAGGGAAAAAGGAAGAAAGAGAAAGGACGGGGAAATTAAGGATATGTATTCAAAATGGGGGAAGGGAAAAAGGAAGAAAGAGAAAGGAGGAAGGCAATTAAGGATATGTATTCAAAATGGGGGAAGGGAAAAAGGAAGAAAGAGAAAGGAGGAAGGCAATTAAGGATATGTATTCAAAATGGGGGAAGTGAAAAAGGAAGAAAGAGAAAGGAGGAAGGCAATTAAGGATATGTATTCAAAATGGGGGAAGGGAAAAAGGAAGAAAGAGAAAGGAGGAAGGCAATTAAGGATATGTATTCAAAATGGGGGAAGGGAAAAAGGAAGAAAGAGAAAGGAGGAAGGCAATTAAGGATATGTATTCAAAATGGGGGAAGGGAAAAAGGAAGAAAGAGAAAGGAGGGGGGAAATTAAGGATATGTATTCAAAATGGGGGAAGGGAAAAAGGAAGAAAGAGAAAGGAGGGGGGAAATTAAGGATATGTATTCAAAATGGGGGAAGGGAAAAAGGAAGAAAGAGAAAGGAGGGAGGAAATTAAGGTTATGTATTCAAAATGGGGGAAAGGAAAAAGGAAGAAAGAGTAAGGAGGAAGGCAATTAAGGATATGTATTCAAAATGGGGGAAGGGGAAAATGAAGAAAGAGAAAGGAGGAAGGCAATTAAGGATATGTATTCAAAATGGGGGAAGGGAAAAAGGAAGAAAGAGAAAGGACGGGGGAAAGTAAGGATATGTATTCAAAATGGGGGAAGGGAAAAAGGAAGAAAGAGAAAGGAGGAAGGCAATTAAGGATATGTATTCAAAATGGGGGAAGGGAAAAAGGAAGAAAGAGAAAGGAGGAAGGCAATTAAGGATATGTATTCAAAATGGGGGAAGGGAAAAAGGAAGAAAGAGAAAGGACGGGGGAAAGTAAGGATATGTATTCAAAATGGGGGAAGGGAAAAAGGAAGAAAGAGAAAGGAGGAAGGCAATTAAGGATATGTATTCAAAATGGGGGAAGGGAAAAAGGAAGAAAGAGAAAGGAGGGAGGAAATTAAGGTTATGTATTCAAAATGGGGGAAGGGAAAAAGGAAGAAAGAGAAAGGACGGGGGAAAGTAAGGATATGTATTCAAAATGGGGGAAGGGAAAAAGGAAGAAAGAGAAAGGAGGAAGGCAATTAAGGATATGTATTCAAAATGGGGGAAGGGAAAAAGGAAGAAAGAGAAAGGAGGAAGGCAATTAAGGATATGTATTCAAAATGTGGGAAGGGAAAAAGGAAGAAAGAGAAAGGAGGAAGGCAATTAAGGATATGTATTCAAAATGGGGGAAGGGAAAAAGGAAGAAAGAGAAAGGAGGAAGGCAATTAAGGATATGTATTCAAAATGGGGGAAGGGAAAAAGGAAGTAAGAGAAAGGACGGGGGGAAGTAAGGATATGTATTCAAAATGGGGGAAGGGGAAAATGAAGAAAGAGAAAGGACGGGGGAAAGTAAGGATATGTATTCAAAATGGGGGAAGGGAAAAAGGAAGAAAGAGAAAGGAGGAAGGCAATTAAGGATATGTATTCAAAATGGGGGAAGGGAAAAAGGAAGAAAGAGAAAGGACGGGGGGAAGTAAGGATATGTATTCAAAATGGGGGAAGGGGAAAATGAAGAAAGAGAAAGGACGGGGGAAAGTAAGGATATGTATTCAAAATGGGGGAAGGGAAAAAGGAAGAAAGAGAAAGGAGGAAGGCAATTAAGGATATGTATTCAAAATGGGGGAAGGGAAAAAGGAAGAAAGAGAAAGGACGGGGGGAAGTAAGGATATGTATTCAAAATGGGGGAAGGGGAAAATGAAGAAAGAGAAAGGACGGGGGAAAGTAAGGATATGTATTCAAAATGGGGGAAGGGAAAAAGGAAGAAAGAGAAAGGACGGGGGAAAGTAAGGATATGTATTCAAAATGGGGGAAGGGAAAATGAAGAAAGAGAAAGGACGGGGGAAAGTAAGGATATGTATTCAAAATGGGGGAAGGGAAAATGAAGAAAGAGAAAGGACGGGGGAAAGTAAGGATATGTATTCAAAATGGGGGAAGGGAAAATGAAGAAAGAGAAAGGACTGGGGAAAGTAAGGATATGTATTCAAAATGGGGGAAGGGAAAAAGGAAGAAAGAGAATGGATGGGGGAAATTAAGGATATGAATTCAAAATGGGGGAAGGGAAAAAGGAAGAAAGAGAAAGGAGGAAGGCAATTAAGGATATGTATTCAAAATGGGGGAAGGGAAAAAGGAAGAAAGAGAAAGGAGGAAGGCAATTAAGGATATGTATTCAAAATGGGGGAAGGGAAAAAGGAAGAAAGAGAAAGGACGGGGGAAAGTAAGGATATGTATTCAAAATGGGGGAAGGGGAAAATGAAGAAAGAGAAAGGACCGGGGAAAGTAAGGATATGTATTCAAAATGGGGGAAGGGAAAAAGGAAGAAAGAGAAAGGACGGGGGAAAGTAAGGATATGTATTCAAAATGGGGGAAGGGAAAATGAAGAAAGAGAAAGGACGGGGGAAAGTAAGGATATGTATTCAAAATGGGGGAAGGGAAAAAGGAAGAAAGAGAAAGGACGGGGGAAAGTAAGGATATGTATTCAAAATGGGGGAAGGGAAAATGAAGAAAGAGAAAGGACGGGGGAAAGTAAGGATATGTATTCAAAATGGGGGAAGGGAAAAAGGAAGAAAGAGAATGGATGGGGGAAATTAAGGATATGAATTCAAAATGGGGGAAGGGAAAAATGAAGAAAGAGAAAGGAGGGGGGAAATTAAGGATATGTATTCAAAATGGGGGAAGGGAAAAAGGAAGAAAGAGAAAGGAGGAAGGCAATTAAGGATATGTATTCAAAATGGGGGAAGGGAAAAAGGAAGAAAGAGAAAGGAGGAAGGCAATTAAGGATATGTATTCAAAATGGGGGAAGGGAAAAAGGAAGAAAGAGAAAGGACGGGGGAAAGTAAGGATATGTATTCAAAATGGGGGAAGGGGAAAATGAAGAAAGAGAAAGGAGGGGGGAAATTAAGGATATGTATTCAAAATGGGGGAAAGGAAAAAGGAAGAGAGAGAAAGGAGGAAGGCAATTAAGGATATGTATTCAAAATGGGGGAAGGGAAAAAGGAAGAAAGAGAAAGGAGGAAGGCAATTAAGGATATGTATTCAAAATGGGGGAAGGGAAAAAGGAAGAAAGAGAAAGGACGGGGGAAAGTAAGGATATGTATTCAAAATGGGGGAAGGGAAAATGAAGAAAGAGAAAGGACGGGGGAAAGTAAGGATATGTATTCAAAATGGGGGAAGGGAAAAAGGAAGAAAGAGAAAGGACGGGGGAAAGTAAGGATATGTATTCAAAATGGGGGAAGGGAAAATGAAGAAAGAGAAAGGACGGGGGAAAGTAAGGATATGTATTCAAAATGGGGGAAGGGAAAAAGGAAGAAAGAGAATGGATGGGGGAAATTAAGGATATGAATTCAAAATGGGGGAAGGGAAAAATGAAGAAAGAGAAAGGAGGGGGGAAATTAAGGATATGTATTCAAAATGGGGGAAGGGAAAAAGGAAGAAAGAGAAAGGAGGAAGGCAATTAAGGATATGTATTCAAAATGGGGGAAGGGAAAAAGGAAGAAAGAGAAAGGAGGAAGGCAATTAAGGATATGTATTCAAAATGGGGGAAGGGAAAAAGGAAGAAAGAGAAAGGAGGAAGGCAATTAAGGATATGTATTCAAAATGGGGGAAGGGAAAAAGGAAGAAAGAGAATGGATGGGGGAAATTAAGGATATGAATTCAAAATGGGGGAAGGGAAAAATGAAGAAAGAGAAAGGAGGGGGGAAATTAAGGATATATATTCAAAATGGGGGAAGGGAAAAAGGAAGAAAGAGAAAGGAGGAAGGCAATTAAGGATATGTATTCAAAATGGGGGAAGGGAAAAAGGAAGAAAGAGAAAGGAGGAAGGCAATTAAGGATATGTATTCAAAATGGGGGAAGGGAAAAAGGAAGAAAGAGAAAGGACGGGGGAAAGTAAGGATATGTATTCAAAATGGGGGAAGGGAAAAAGGAAGAAAGAGAAAGGACGGGGAAATTAAGGATATGTATTCAAAATGGGGGAAGGGAAAAAGGAAGAAAGAGAAAGGAGGAAGGCAATTAAGGATATGAATTCAAAATGGGGGAAGGGAAAAAGGAAGAAAGAGAAAGGACGGGGGAAAGTAAGGATATGTATTCAAAATGGGGGAAGGGAAAAAGGAAGAAAGAGAATGGATGGGGGAAATTAAGGATATGAATTCAAAATGGGGGAAGGGAAAAATGAAGAAAGAGAAAGGACGGGGGAAAGTAAGGATATGTATTCAAAATGGGGGAAGGGAAAAAGGAAGAAAGAGAAAGGAGGAAGGCAATTAAGGATATGTATTCAAAATGGGGGAAGGGAAAAAGGAAGAAAGAGAAAGGACGGGGGAAATTAAGGATATGAATTCAAAATGGGGGAAGGGAGAAAGGAAGAAAGAGAAAGGACGGGGGAAAGTAAGGATATGAATTCAAAATGGGGGAAGGGAAAAAGGAAGAATGAGAAAGGACGGGGGAAAGTAAGGATATGTATTCAAAATGGGGGAAGGGAAAAAGGAAGAAAGAGAAAGGACGAAGGCAATTAAGGATATGAATTCAAAATGGGGGAAGGGGAAAATGAAGAAAGAGAAAGGACGGGGGAAAGTAAGGATATGTATTCAAAATGGGGGAAGGGAAAAAGGAAGAAAGAGAAAGGAGGAAGGCAATTAAGGATATGAATTCAAAATGGTGGAAGGGGAAAATGAAGAAAGAGAAAGGACGGGGGAAAGTAAGGATATGTATTCAAAATGGGGGAAGGGAAAAAGGAAGAAAGAGAAAGGACGGGGGAAAGTAAGGATATGTATTCAAAATGGGGGAAGGGGAAAATGAAGAAAGAGAAAGGACGGGGGAAAGTAAGGATATGTATTCAAAATGGGGGAAGGGAAAAAGGAAGAAAGAGAAAGGAGGAAGGCAATTAAGGATATGTATTCAAAATGGGGGAAGGGAAAAAGGAAGAAAGAGAAAGGACGGGGGAAAGTAAGGATATGTATTCAAAATGGGGGAAGGGGAAAATGAAGAAAGAGAAAGGACGGGGGAAATTAAGGATATGAATTCAAAATGGAGGAAGGGAAAAAGGAAGAAAGAGAAAGGACGGGGGAAAGTAAGGATATGATTTCAAAATGGGGGAAGGGAAAAATGAAGAAAGAGAAAGGAAGGGGGAAATTAAGGATATGTATTCAAAATGGGGGAAGGGAAAAAGGAAGAAAGAGAATGGATGGGGGAAATTAAGGATATGAATTCAAAATGGGGGAAGGGGAAAATGAACAAAGAGAAAGGACGGGGGAAAGCAAGGATATGTATTCAAAATGGGGGAAGGGAAAAAGGAAGAAAGAGAAAGGACGGGGAAAGTAAGGATATGTATTCAAAATGGGGGAAGGGGAAATGAAGAAAGAGAAAGGACGGGGGAAAGTAAGGATATGTATTCAAAATGGGGGAAGGGAAAAAGGAAGAAAGAGAAAGGAGGAAGGCAATTAAGGATATGAATTCAAAATGGGGGAAGGGGAAAATGAAGAAAGAGAAAGGACGGGGGAAAGTAAGGATATGTATTCAAAATGGGGGAAGGGAAAAAGGAAGAAAGAGAAAGGAGGAAGGCAATTAAGGATATGTATTCAAAATGGCAGAAGGGAAAAAGGAAGAAAGAGAAAGGACGGGGGAAAGTAAGGATATGTATTCAAAATGGGGAAAGGGGAAAATGAAGAAAGAGAAAGGACGGGGGAAAGTAAAGATATGTATTCAAAATGGGGGAAGGGAAAAAGGAAGAAAGAGAAAGGACGGGGGAAAGTAAGGATATGAATTCAAAATGGGGGAAGGGAAAAAGGAAGAAAGAGAAAGGATGGGGGAAAGTAAGGATATGAATTCAAAATGGGGGAAGGGAAAAATGAAGAAAGAGAAAGGAGGGGGGAAATTAAGGATATGTATTCAAAATGGGGGAAGGGAAAAAGGAAGAAAGAGAATGGATGGGGGAAATTAAGGATATGAATTCAAAATGGGGGAAGGGGAAAATGAAGAAAGAGAAAGGACGGGGGAAAGTAAGGATATGTATTCAAAATGGGGGAAGGGAAAAAGGAAGAAAGAGAAAGGAGGAAGGCAATTAAGGATATGTATTCAAAATGGGGGAAGGGAAAAAGGAAGAAAGAGAAAGGAGGAAGGCAATTAAGGATATGTATTCAAAATGGGGGAAGGGAAAAAGGAAGAAAGAGAAAGGAGGAAGGCAATTAAGGATATGTATTCAAAATGGGGGAAGGGAAAAAGGAAGAAAGAGAAAGGACGGGGGGAAAGTAAGGATATGTATTCAAAATGGGGGAAGGGAAAAAGGAAGAAAGAGAAAGGACGGGGGAAAGTAAGGATATGTATTCAAAATGGGGGAAGGGAAAAAGGAAGAAAGAGAAAGGAGGAAGGCAATTAAGGATATGAATTCAAAATGGGGGAAGGGAAAAAGGAAGAAAGAGAAAGGACGGGGGGAAAGTAAGGATATGTATTCAAAATGGGGGAAGGGAAAAAGGAAGAAAGAGAAAGGACGGGGGAAATTAAGGATATGAATTCAAAATGGGGGAAGGGAAAAAGGAAGAAAGAGAAAGGACGGGGGAAAGTAAGGATATGAATTCAAAATGGGGGAAGGGAAAAATGAAGAAAGAGAAAGGAGGGAGGAAATTAAGGATATGTATTCAAAATGGGGGAAGGGAAAAAGGAAGAAAGAGAAAGGAGGAAGGCAATTAAGGATATGTATTCAAAATGGGGGTAGGGGAAAATTAAGAAAGAGAAAGGAGGGAGGCAATTAAGGATATGTATTCAAAATGGGGGAAGGGAAAAAAAGAAGAAAGTGAAAGGAGGAAGGCAATTAAGGATATGTATTCAAAATGGGGGAAAGGAAAAAGGAAGAAAGAGAAAGGAGGAAGGCAATTAAGGATATGTATTCAAAATGGGGGTAGGGGAAAATGAAGAAAGAGAAAGGAGGGAGAAAATTAAGGATATGTATTCAAAATTAGGGAAGGGAAAAAAGAAGAAAGAGAAAGGAGGAAGGCAATTAAGGATATGTATTCAAAATGGGGGAAGGGAAAAGGAAGAAAGAGAAAGGAGGAAGGCAATTAAGGATATGTATTCAAAATGGGGGTAGGGGAAAATGAAGAAAGAGAAATGAGGGAGGAAATTAAGGATATGTATTCAAAATGGGGGAAGGGAAAAAGGAAGAAAGAGAAAGGAGGAAGGCAATTAAGGATATGTATTCAAAATGGGGGAAGGGAAAAAGGAAGAAAGAGAAAGGAGGAAGGCAATTAAGGATATGTATTCAAAATGGGGGAAGGGTAAAAGGAAGAAAGAGAAAGGAGGAAGGCAATTAAGGATATGTATTCAAAATGGGGGAAGGGAAAAAGGAAGAAAGAGAAAGGAGGAAGGCAATTAAGGATATGTATTCAAAATGGGGGAAGGGGAAAATGAAGAAAGAGAAAGGAGGAAGGCAATTAAAGATATGTATTCAAAATGGGGGAAGGGAAAAAGGAAGAAAGAGAAAGGAGGAAGGCAATTAAGGATATGTATTCAAAATGGGGGAAGGGAAAAAGGAAGAAAGAGAAAGGAGGAAGGCAATTAAGGATATGTATTCAAAATGGGGGAAGGGAAAAAGGAAGAAAGAGAAAGGAGGAAGGCAATTAAGGATATGTATTCAAAATGGGGGAAGGGAAAAAGGAAGAAAGAGAAAGGAGGAAGGCAATTAAGGATATGTATTCAAAATGGGGGAAGGGGAAAATGAAGAAAGAGAAAGGAGGAAGGCAATTAAAGATATGTATTCAAAATGGGGGAAGGGAAAAAGGAAGAAAGAGAAAGGAGGAAGGCAATTAAGGATATGTATTCAAAATGGGGGAAGGGAAAAAGGAAGTAAGAGTAAGGAGGAAGGCAATTGAGGATATGTATTCAAAATGGGGGAAGGGGAAAATGAAGAAAGAGAAAGGAGGAAGGCAATTAAAGATATGTATTCAAAATGGGGGAAGGGAAAAAGGAAGAAAGAGAAAGGAGGAAGGCAATTAAGGATATGTATTCAAAATGGGGGAAGGGGAAAATGAAGAAAGAGAAAGGAGGAAGGCAATTAAAGATATGTATTCAAAATGGGGGAAGGGAAAAAGGAAGAAAGAGAAAGGAGGAAGGCAATTAAGGATATGTATTCAAAATGGGGGAAGGGAAAAAGGAAGTAAGAGTAAGGAGGAAGGCAATTGAGGATATGTATTCAAAATGAGGGAACGGAAAAAGGAAGAAAGAGAAAGGAGTAAGGCAATTAAGGATATGTATTCAAAATGGGGGAAGGGAAAAAGGAAGAAAGAGAAAGGAGGAAGGCAATTGAGGATATGTATTCAAAATGGGGGAAGGGAAAAAGGAAGTAAGAGTAAGGAGGAAGGCAATTGAGGATATGTATTCAAAATGGGGGAAGGGGAAAATGAAGAAAGAGAAAGGAGGAAGGCAATTAAAGATATGTATTCAAAATGGGGGAAGGGAAAAAGGAAGAAAGAGAAAGGAGGAAGGCAATTAAGGATATGTATTCAAAATGGGGGAAGGGGAAAATGAAGAAAGAGAAAGGAGGAAGGCAATTAAAGATATGTATTCAAAATGGGGGAAGGGAAAAAGGAAGAAAGAGAAAGGAGGAAGGCAATTAAGGATATGTATTCAAAATGGGGGAAGGGAAAAAGGAAGAAAGAGAAAGGAGGAAGGCAATTAAGGATATGTATTCAAAATGGGGGAAGGGGAAAATGAAGAAAGAGAAAGGAGGAAGGCAATTAAAGATATGTATTCAAATTGGGGGAAGGGAAAAAGGAAGAAAGAGAATGGAGGAAGGCAATTAAGGATATGTATTCAAAATGGGGGAAGGGAAAAAGGAAGAAAGAGAAAGGAGGAAGGCAATTAAGGATATGTATTCAAAATGGGGGAAGGGGAAAATGAAGAAAGAGAAAGGAGGAAGGCAATTAAAGATATGTATTCAAAATGGGGGAAGGGAAAAAGGAAGAAAGAGAAAGGAGGAAGGCAATTAAGGATATGTATTCAAAATGGGGGAAGGGAAAAAGGAAGAAAGAGAAAGGAGGAAGGCAATTAAGGATATGTATTCAAAATGGGGGAAGGGGAAAAGGAAGAAAGAGAAAGGAGGAAGGCAATTAAGGATATGTATTCAAAATGGGGGAAGGGAAAAAGGAAGAAAGAGAAAGGAGGAAGGCAATTAAGGATATGTATTCAAAATGGGGGAAGGGAAAAAGGAAGAAAGAGAAAGGAGGAAGGCAATTAAGGATATGTATTCAAAATGGGGGAAGGGAAAAAGGAAGAAAGAGAAAGGAGGAAGGCAATTAAGGATATGTATTCAAAATGGGGGAAGGGAAAAAGGAAGAAAGAGAAAGGAGGAAGGCAATTAAGGATATGTATTCAAAATGGGGGAAGGGAAAAAGGAAGAAAGAGAAAGGAGGAAGGCAATTAAGGATATGTATTCAAAATGGGGGAAGGGAAAAAGGAAGTAAGAGTAAGGAGGAAGGCAATTGAGGATATGTATTCAAAATGAGGGAACGGAAAAAGGAAGAAAGAGAAAGGAGGAAGGCAATTAAGGATATGTATTCAAAATGGGGGAAGGGAAAAAGGAAGAAAGAGAAAGGAGGAAGGCAATTGAGGATATGTATTCAAAATGGGGGAAGGGAAAAAGGAAGAAAGAGAAAGGAGGAAGGCAATTAAGGATATGTATTCAAAATGGGGGAAGGGAAAAAGGAAGAAAGAGAAAGGAGGAAGGCAATTAAGGATATGTATTCAAAATGGGGGAAGGGTAAAAGGAAGAAAGAGAAAGGAGGAAGGCAATTAAGGATATGTATTCAAAATGGGGGAAGGGAAAAAGGAAGAAAGAGAAAGGAGGAAGGCAATTAAGGATATGTATTCAAAATGGGGGAAGGGAAAAAGGAAGAAAGAGAAAGGAGGAAGGCAATTAAGGATATGTATTCAAAATGGGGGAAGGGAAAAAGGAAGAAAGAGAAAGGAGGAAGGCAATTAAGGATATGTATTCAAAATGGGGGAAGGGAAAAATGAAGTAAGAGTAAGGAGGAAGGCAATTGAGGATATGTATTCAAAATGGGGGAAGGGGAAAATGAAGAAAGAGAAAGGAGGAAGGCAATTAAAGATATGTATTCAAAATGGGGGAAGGGAAAAAGGAAGAAAGAGAAAGGAGGAAGGCAATTAAGGATATGTATTCAAAATGGGGGAAGGGAAAAAGGAAGAAAGAGAAAGGAGGAAGGCAATTAAGGATATGTATTCAAAATGGGGGAAGGGAAAAATGAAGTAAGAGTAAGGAGGAAGGCAATTGAGGATATGTATTCAAAATGGGGGAAGGGGAAAATGAAGAAAGAGAAAGGAGGAAGGCAATTAAAGATATGTATTCAAAATGGGGGAAGGGAAAAAGGAAGAAAGAGAAAGGAGGAAGGCAATTAAGGATATGTATTCAAAATGGGGGAAGGGAAAAAGGAAGAAAGAGAAAGGAGGAAGGCAATTAAGGATATGTATTCAAAATGGGGGAAGGGAAAAAGGAAGAAAGAGAAAGGAGGAAGGCAATTAAGGATATGTATTCAAAATGGGGGAAGGGTAAAAGGAAGAAAGAGAAAGGAGGAAGGCAATTAAGGATATGTATTCAAAATGGGGGAAGGGAAAAAAGGAAGAAAGAGAAAGGAGGAAGGCAATTAAGGATATGTATTCAAAATGGGGGAAGGGTAAAAGGAAGAAAGAGAAAGGAGGAAGGCAATTAAGGATATGTATTCAAAATGGGGGAAGGGAAAAAGGAAGTAAGAGAAAGGAGGAAGGCAATTAAGGATATGTATTCAAAATGGGGGAAGGGAAAAAGGAAGAAAGAGAAAGGAGGAAGGCAATTGAGGATATGTATTCAAAATGGGGGAATGGGAAAATGAAGAAAGAGAAAGGAGGAAGGCAATTAAAGATATGTATTCAAAATGGGGGAAGGGAAAAAGGAAGAAAGAGAAAGGACGGGGGAAATTAAGGATATGTATTCAAAATGGGGGAAGGGAAAAAGGAAGAAAGAGAAAGGAGGAAGGCAATTAAGGATATGTATTCAAAATGGGGGAAGGGAAAAAGGAAGAAAGAGAAAGGAGGAAGGCAATTAAGGATATGTATTCAAAATGGGGGAAGGGAAAAAGGAAGAAAGAGAAAGGAGGAAGGCAATTAAGGATATGTATTCAAAATGGGGGAAGGGAAAAAGGAAGAAAGAGAAAGGACGGGGGAAAGTAAGGATATGTATTCAAAATGGGGGAAGGGAAAAAGGAAGAAAGAGAAAGGAGGAAGGCAATTAAGGATATGTATTCAAAATGGGGGAAGGGAAAAAGGAAGAAAGAGAAAGGAGGAAGGCAATTAAGGATATGTATTCAAAATGGGGGAAGGGAAAAAGGAAGTAAGAGTAAGGAGGAAGGCAATTGAGGATATGTATTCAAAATGAGGGAACGGAAAAAGGAAGAAAGAGAAAGGAGTAAGGCAATTAAGGATATGTATTCAAAATGGGGGAAGGGAAAAAGGAAGAAAGAGAAAGGAGGAAGGCAATTGAGGATATGTATTCAAAATGGGGGAAGGGAAAAAGGAAGTAAGAGTAAGGAGGAAGGCAATTGAGGATATGTATTCAAAATGGGGGAAGGGGAAAATGAAGAAAGAGAAAGGAGGAAGGCAATTAAAGATATGTATTCAAAATGGGGGAAGGGTAAAAGGAAGAAAGAGAAAGGAGGAAGGCAATTAAGGATATGTATTCAAAATGGGGGAAGGGAAAAAGGAAGTAAGAGTAAGGAGGAAGGCAATTGAGGATATGTATTCAAAATGGGGGAAGGGGAAAATGAAGAAAGAGAAAGGAGGAAGGCAATTAAGGATATGTATTCAAAATGGGGGAAGGGTAAAAGGAAGAAAGAGAAAGGAGGAAGGCAATTAAGGATATGTATTCAAAATGGGGGAAGGGAAAAAGGAAGAAAGAGAAAGGAGGGGGGAAATTAAGGATATGTATTCAAAATGGGGGAAGGGAAAAAGGAAGAAAGAGAAAGGAGGAAGGCAATTAAGGATATGTATTCAAAATGGGGGAAGGGAAAAAGGAAGAAAGAGAAAGGAGGAAGGCAATTAAGGATATGTATTCAAAATGGGGGAAGGGAAAAAGGAAGTAAGAGTAAGGAGGAAGGCAATTGAGGATATGTATTCAAAATGAGGGAACGGAAAAAGGAAGAAAGAGAAAGGAGGAAGGCAATTAAGGATATGTATTCAAAATGGGGGAAGGGAAAAAGGAAGAAAGAGAAAGGAGGAAGGCAATTAAGGATATGTATTCAAAATGGGGGAAGGGGAAAATGAAGTAAGAGTAAGGAGGAAGGCAATTGAGGATATGTATTCAAAATGGGGGAAGGGGAAAATGAAGAAAGAGAAAGGAGGAAGGCAATTAAAGATATGTATTCAAAATGGGGGAAGGGAAAAAGGAAGAAAGAGAAAGGAGGAAGGCAATTAAGGATATGTATTCAAAATGGGGGAATGGGAAAATGAAGAAAGAGAAAGGAGGAAGGCAATTAAAGATATGTATTCAAAATGGGGGAAGGGAAAAAGGAAGAAAGAGAAAGGAGGAAGGCAATTAAGGATATGTATTCAAAATGGGGGAAGGGGAAAATGAAGAAAGAGAAAGGAGGAAGGCAATTAAGGATATGTATTCAAAATGGGGGAACGGAAAAAGGAAGAAAGAGAAAGGAGGGAGGCAATTAAGGATATGTATTCAAAATGGGGGAAGGGGAAAATGAAGTAAGAGTAAGGAGGAAGGCAATTGAGGATATGTATTCAAAATGGGGGAAGGGGAAAATGAAGAAAGAGAAAGGAGGAAGGCAATTAAGGATATGTATTCAAAATGGGGGAAGGGAAAAAGGAAGAAAGAGAAAGGAGTAAGGCAATTAAGGATATGTATTCAAAATGGGGGTAAGGGGAAAATGAAGAAAGAGAAAGGAGGAAGGCAATTAAGGATATGTATTCAAAATGGGGGAAAGGGCAAAATGAAGAAAGAGAAAGGAGGGAGGGAACGAAGGATATGTATTCAAAATGGGGGAAGGGAAAAAGGAAGAAAGAGAAAGGAGGGAGGAAATTAAGGATATGTATTCAAAATGGGGGAAGGCAAAAAGGAAGAAAGAGAAAGGAGGAAGGCAATTAAGGATATGTATTCATAATGGGGGTAGGGGAAAGGAAGAAAGAAAAAGGAGGGGGGAAATTAAAGAAATTTTATATAAAAACGGGGGAAGGGAATAAGGAAGAAAGAGAAAGGAGGGAGGAAACGAAGTATATGTATTCAAAATAGGGAAGAAAAAAGGGGGAAGAAGGGCGGGAAGGAAAAAGAGAGTTAAGTCTGTCGAAAGAGATATATAGGAAATCGTCGTACATGAATGCAGACTGGCTGACCTATTTTTACCGGATGTGAGCAATGAAGTAGAGAGGGTATCAACAAAGGGAAATAGAGGAAAGCGACAAAGGAAAGACACAAGAAGAAAAAGATAAGGGGAAGAGAACAATAGAAACAAAGGAAAAACTTGAGAGATGTCTTGCAACTGGTAATCGTCAGTGTATAAAATTGAATATATTTGGAACTTACGATAGTGATACCTGTGTACCATTTTAATATATATATATATACATATATATATATATATATATTTTAATAAGATGTTTTTATAAAATTTATAATAATAATTAAATAAACGAGATCATATTTAATTGAATAAAAATAAAGGAAGGATGATACCTATATCGTAAACTCATTTATCTATATTGTTTTTTATTGGTTATACAAAAATTGTCTTTTTACTATCGTTGTATTGAAAATCTGTGCTAATCTGTTTGCAGTAAATTGTAAAATAGTAGTATTTCTTAAAGAATGTTTTCACTGACAAACAAAAGATAACTGTTCTATTTTATTTAAAGAAATTGCAATAAGTTTACTTCAAGCTGGTTAATGTTGCTAAAATATCTCAGTAAAAATATCCAAGACGAGTGTGAGTGAGTTGGAGAGTGGTTTCATTTTAGGGGACCCTCATAATTTCATTAGCCTAGGTGCCCCAAAAGTCCATAATCCGTCCCTGAATGTGTCATTTTGGAATCTGAAGCTCTTCTTACTCTTAACTGAAAATGTTAATTGATGTATTTGATCCCATCTTTTTAGTATTCACTGTATAGGAGTGAATGAATAGTAACTTTAGCCAGCTGACAACCTTTATATTTAGGCCGGAAGGTCATGAAGATAACTTTTCAAATTTTCAAATTCAGTTTCAATTTCCCTTCTTCTGATTGGTGGAAAATAATCCAAAAGGTGAACTTCTTTTTGAAATCTTTTTTCCAGAGCATTCAATTTTTATTATACAGAGAATCACCATAAACAGGCTCAAAATCAAGGCTTAACATGAAAAGACACATCCATATACCACATTGGTTAAAAATGTCTTTTTCACTTAGGTCGTGGTAAGGGGCATAAAGTTGTATTTTTTTCACAGATTTTTATATATATTTTGTCACAGGAGAGATTGTTTGATCTAGGTGTAAATGAGATAATATGCCTGAGGATCAGAAATCAGGCCATAAAGAATTCAGGCTAGCCAAACAAATGTACTTATTAAAGAAAAGTTGCAGTTAAAAGTATAACCTGTAAGATTCACAATCATTATATCTGTCTTTACAGTTAAAACTAATATCAACATCTTTGTTGATATTATCACATTTCAGCCATTGTACTCTCCTGTCTTGTCAGGTGTTTGTTGATCTTGCTAACTTTCAGAGAATTTTGAACTGAACACCTTATTTAATCTATGTTTCAGGGGATCTTATCTTGTTCTTTATTTAGTATTGCTCACTTGTTTCTTGCACTGTTTCTTTTGAGTAAGTCTGTACTACCCAGAACAGGGATTGAACTCACAATTACAATGCCACCAAATTCACTGACCAATGCTTTAATCATCTTGGCTATTTTCCTGTAATCTAGAGGATGAAATTCTTGGCTCAGATTCAGGCTCAGTAGTAATCTGTGGGGCTAGTCATCCCTTACTACAAAAACCATTGACTGGCCAAACAGAAACAGGAGAGTGATTTATGCCCATTTCAAGATAATTGGCGCAAATAAAATCAGCCAAATTCAGGCTGAATTAAAAAATGGCAAGCCAAATCCACTTCCTACAACAGTAAGCATTATTCTACTTTCACATTCATGCATTCTGAGTATATATGTATGGTGAACACATATCAGGCCCTGGATTGCATGTTTTCATGTCTGTCAAAATGAGTTACATCTGGGTTCCTCAAGGACACATGGCACAGTGGATAAAGGTGTTAGTTAGATCCAGTGACAGGATCCAAAGAGTGTGAATTCAGTACCCGGTTAAGGCAGTGGAGAACTTAGAGAGGGGAATTAACAGGAGATAACTGACAACTGACATCCATTAAACATGGCACATGGAACTAGAACAGTCTACCCCTCTGAGCAAAATAAAGGGTTCAGTTCAACATTCTAATCACCTGAAGAAGGCCGGAACGTGCAACGGCCAAAATGTTGTAATAAATATGGCAACAAAGATGAGAACAATAGTCTGAATAATGTAATCTTAAAAACTGATGGTTCCATATTGTTTTAAAAAAAAAACAACATCAGAATACTTCCTGGTTTAGCCTTTGAAACACATCTGTGTATATCCATTAAAAACTGATGGTTCTGTATTGTTTAAAAAAAAAAACATCAGAATACTTCAGACTAAATATTACTGGAGCTTTTTCAATGTTCCCTATTTGGTGTGGTTCATCCCCCTATTTAGTTAGATTACAATTTTATAAAATTCTAATATTTGGGGAAAAGAGTGTCTCATAGACCATTACATACATCATCACTTTTTAAGTTTTACTTTTTTCTTATCATTTAATTGTAAAATACAATAAATGAAAATAATGATCTGTCAATTTGCACTTTTTATAATTTTGAAAAGAAAAGAATTGGATTCTGCCTCATGATTAAGATAGTTAAGTTACATATTTCTAACTGATTCTAGTGATCAGTATTTGGGCCCAGTTAAAAGCCTAAATTTCAAATGCCAAGTTTCAACACAGGTAGGCCCTTCCCACTTTAATGATTAATGCAATACAACCATTCTATCCCATATTTACCTCTTTTTGCTTGTACAATACAAAATGGTAACTGTATGCTTGACTAACTTGATAAACATTATTCAATCATCCCCAGTTAAGTATCAACATTAGTGGAGACTGCCTTGTAGATGAGATAGTTGTATTTTTTTTTCCTTCAGTGTGATAAGTTAGTGTCTGAACACAGCAAAAACAGAAATTGGAATACTGATTGGTGCAACACAATCTTCCTGTTCTGTATTTTCCTTATTTTGCTTCGTGCACATCATAGCTGTAACTTAAAATAAAACTTAAACTACTGGTGACAAGCAAACATCTTGTTCCGGTCAAGGGAGATAAATCGTGTGGCGGAAGTTAAGGCGCCCACACGCCAGAGTCGACTTTCCTGATAAAGGAATAAAATCTAAGAAAGAAGTAAGTAGTTTTCTTTTTGTCATTATTCCAATAATGTAAATTTCTCTTTAAGAGAGAACAAAAAGAAAAAAAATATGTGGATGATTTTTGTTTTTTCATGAATGTTATCTTTTTGTATTAACTGGTTATCTGTAAAGGTTTTTATCTCGATTTTGTTTCCCGGCATTGTTTTGTTTGCTGAGTGATTAATTCAGTCAGAATAATTAGGATTTATTTATTATTGTCAATAATCCAAAATAATTTATAATCGCTCCTTCTTTTGATCTCTGATTAAAAGAAGAGAAAGAAAATTAAAGAAAAGAAAAAAAAAAGGGGGTAAATCAGGAAGCGAAAAATTTCATATGTGGATAAAAAAATACTTAAAAAAAAAAAACAAGTACATTTCATTTTTAAAAAAAAATTTTACTCTAATTAATTTAATTGCTTCTTTCCCCCGCCAGATTTAAATAACTTAATTTTTCTTAAGTTTCTCAAGAAGAAGAAGAAAAACGAACAAAAAAACAACCCTTTTTTATTGCTTTCAATTCATTCATTTTTTTTTAATATGTAAAAAAGTTCCTTGTTGTCATGATGGTAAAAAAAATAAATATTTTTCAATCCTCTTCTGATCATCATTTGAATTGGTATTTTTTTCATTTTTAATTAAAAGTTTCTTTCTCTACTACAAGACTGGAAATGCGTGGCATCGAGAATCACGATGTAAAATAATGTGTTGTGGTTGGAATAACTCGTTAACCATAACCCTACAACGATCCCTTCATCGTCGCCTTTTCTTTTATTTATCTTCTTTTTTTTTAAAGTTTATATTTCATGGCACCATTCAAAAACTTTGACAACACAATTGAATGAATCATAAGCGCGGCTGTTGAATTGTCGATAGAAAAATAAATAAGAAAGAAGGAGAAAGGAATTCTAACAAGTGCATTGGAAAGAAAGAAAACGTTTTTTTTTGGGGGGGGACAGAGGCGTCTTTTCTTGTTCCTCTCTTCCTCTCATTTCTTTCTTCTTTCTCTTTATTCTTTCACTTTCTCTTTATTCTCGCTCTTTCTCCTTTCTCCTTCTCTCTCTCTCTCTCAATGAAAAGTTAAAGTAGTGACATTATTCACATGGATATAGTGATGGGGTTTGGTAAATTTAGGATCGAACTCTGTCTTCTGCCTCCAGGAAGAAGTCTAATCTTCTCATTTAAATATCATTTTTTTTTCTTGATTGTTGAAATTTCTTTTTATGTAATTATAAACTTTAATTTAGTAATAATTACACTACCTCTCTCCAATTTCTACTCTCAATGTGGGAAAAGGCGTAAAAAAAATTCTGTTTAAGTTTTTTTACTTAAGTTGCAAAAATGACAAGGTTTCACTTTCTTGAAGGCCTAGGATCTTCAAAAAACCTGTGTACATTTTTGATTTCAGAAAGAAAATTTAAAAAAATTCCCTTTCCTTTATAATCTTTTTAAAAAAAATTGCTATTTTTGCAATTGACATCAGCTTTGATTTAAATTTTTTTAATTCCTCATTAATTAAAGTTTTAAAATTTAAAATTGTGTTCCATTTTCACCTGATGAACATGAACAGTAGTTTTTTTAAAAAATTGCTATCTGAAGGAACTTAGTACTTTGTGTGTGTTTCTTTTTAGTTTTTTAGTATGTTTTTTTTTTTGTTTTGTTTTGATAATACAACGATTAAAATGTAGTAACCACCACATTCATTTTTTGAATATGATACTAATTTTCGTTTTAATTTTTTTAACAAAGACTCGAAGGAAAGATTGCGCAAAGGCAAAGCGTATGTTATGATGAGTTTTTACTTTTTACTTTTCTAAATGATGATGGACACGTTTTCATTTTCAGTCCTATTACTTTTCATATGTGAGTCTTTTTTTACTTTAATTATAATTTTTTTTTTCAAGTTATCTTTTGTATTCTGGTCACGAAGTTTGTCTTTTCATTTTATTTTTTTTTTTTACTTGTTAGAAAAAGACACTGCCATCTGGTATCACCACTCCAAGGGAAATAACTATAAAATTAAAAATTTTACAGACAAAAATATAAAAATGCATACACGTTAAAATTCAAGATAGGGTAGGATCTGGAAAAGAAAGTTTTTTGTTTTGTTTTTTTAATAAGTTGATTTGATTAAAAAAACAAAAAAAAACAACTTTCTGTTGGGAAAATATATCTTTCTTGTGTGTGGGTGTCGAGTTTTTTAAAAAAATTTTTTTTACTGATTTTAGTGACAGGTTCAATCATAACTTAAAATATGATTTATTACTGCATTATTACTTTGCCCCCCCCCCTTATGTAAATAATAGTAGGTACCAATGCGCCCCCCCCCCCAAATGAAATCAAAACATCGCTGTTGCCAAAAATCCGGGAATTATCGGATTCAAACTAAATTTTCAATACATATTCATTCAGAATTGTACACTGAATAGAATAGATAATTTTATTGTAAAGTTTTCGTTTGTGGAAATGTGGGCGTGGGGATTATCCCCATTTCATATCTCGTGTGTACTGTGTACTTTTTAATTAGGGGATGCTTTTTAGTGAAACAAAATTGTTATTTCAGTAAAAAAGGTAATTGAATCAACCTCAACAAATACATTATATTTCCGTCAGTTGGTGGTTACATAATAAAAGAAAGAGAGTCGTTATTCTCTTTGAATGAATAGAAAAAATCGCTACATACGGAAAATTACAATGAAAAAAAATTGTAATTTTACATTTCGTCAGAAATTTTATTTATTTAATTTATTGTAAAAGACGTTTGAAGAATAGGGTTTCAAAAAAGTTTAATGAATGCCATTTTAAAATAATGTTTTTTTTTCATCGTTAGCAACTGTTAGATTTTTTCCTTTGTTGTGTTCGAACAGGTAATAATTTTTTTGTGGAATTTGGCTTTGACTACTTTTCCCTATCGGAAAAGTAATATGATAATTCTTAATAATAATATTGTGCACATTTTTATGACATCAAACAGGTAAGAAGGGAAGGTAAGAAAATAATTTTAAAAATCAAACCAATGTATTTAAATTTTGTATTTTTAGGTATTTGATACTTTTAAAACTTTTATGATTTAGTAAAAAAAAAAAAAAAAAAATCCTGTAGGCATGTCCACTTTTTCGCTAAAACATGAAAAAAAAAACCAAACTTGATTATAAAATTTTTTTTAACGTCTAGAGTTGGAATAAAAAAAATATTCATATCGTAAAATTAAAAAAAAATACATTCTTAGATTTGTGGATACTTTTTAAACATAAATACTAATTTCACTATTAGTGCATTGCTGATGTTCCGTATTTCTTTCTTTTTTTTTTCTTTTTCGCGCGCTTTTTCAGAGAGGGAAAGAGATAATTGCTGTCATTTGACTTCAGCAGAGGCTACTGTGCGTAAATATCTGAGCAAAAAGGAAGCATTAAATCCAGTTAATAATAATACATATTTAAATTTACTGACATTGAAATAAATCTTGATGACAAATATTGAAATTTTAAAATTAACATTTTTCGACTTGTCTGACGGTTCGATGCGTGACGAATGTGACAATGTTTCAAAATTGAAAAATGCCTAAAAACTTTATTTATATACGTAATCCCTCTCTCCAGATCATCTTTGGTAGGTTATTTAATTTTGATCTTTCAAATAAAACTGATATTTAAGTTCAAAAGAATGCATTTAAAATGCGTCTTTTTTTTTCTTTCTTTCTTTTTGTTTTTTTTATTATTAAATCCGTGGAGGTGCCGAAAAAGCGGTTTTTTGTTCGTCTGTAAACTTTACAGACGAACAAATATATACAGTGTAACCCGGATATAAGAGAGATGTTCTCTGGTCCCAAATTAGAGCCTGTGTTAAATGTAGACCAAACACGGATATAAGAGAAACCCGGATATAAGAGACTTCGTCTCCGGTCACGACAACTCTCTTATATCCGGGTTACACTGTATATAAAAGAAAAACGTTTTTACAATAACAAAAATAAACAGAAGTTTTTATTTTACTTTTCTGATAATAAAATAAATAAGCTTTAAATAACGTTTTAGTTTTACTTTTACAGTGTTGTAAACGAAACGTTAAGTTAAAACAAGGCATCCACTAAAATTGAATTCCTCAACATAGAAAAAAAATGCAATTCTTTTTTGGCTTTTTTTTTATACTTTTTATATTTTTTTAACTGTTATAAAAAAAAAAGCTAAAAAAGAATTGCATTTTTTTTCTATGTTGAGGAATTCAATTTTTTTAGTGGAAGCCTTTTTTTTCTTTATTGACAAAGACATCCACTTTCCAACCAACGATTATCAAATTGAAAATTGAATTTTCTCCTTTTCTTTGGTACTTTTACTTTATTACTCACATGTTTATAAAACGGACACAAAATCAGGGTCCAATTTAGCAGTTTATTTACATTATAAACTGAATATCTGATGTATGATACAAGTTTCATCAGATTTTAATTTCTACTTTATGAAAATCGAGCTTGGCTTTTTAGTTTTTACTTTTTTGTTTGTTTGATACTCGCTTTGGTTATTTTTTTTTAAGCTGTAATTTTCTCTGAAATGGACAGAATTAATTGAACTTGGAAAAACATTTTCCTATAAAAGCCATTTCACATTTCAGCTAAATTGAATCTTTACTGGTAGTTTTTTTTTTTTTTGTTTTTCATCTGAGGCTAGCTCAACAAAAAAAAAAAAAGTCACCACTAAAAGAATTGGGACCGAAGAGACGTAATCTTGACCTGATAGGAAGAGATAAAGAAGAATTATGATTGGTCAACAGTCAACCAACACATTATGACGAAATGCAAGGTGCGGCCTGACGCACAAGTAACAACTCAATTTTTTTTTTTTGACTAAGTTTTACTTTTCACGATTGCTACATTTTGAAATCTCTTTCTTTCAAGGACGGAAAAAAGGTGAGAGAAAATTAAAACTACCTCGATAACTTTTCTAAATTTCTTTTTAGATTAATTATACTTCTTCTCTCCCCTCTTTTTAAATTTCATATTGCATCATTAATATTATTATCAGATAAAAAAGTAAAATAAAAACTTCTGCTTTCAATATTTTGGTTTTTTTGTTTATTTATTTTGTTTATTTATTGTTTTTGTTTATTTTCTCTCCCTCTCTCGCAAATATTATAAATGCTTGCCTCTGTTCATTTATTTTTTAGACCATCAAAAAAAAAAAAGAAGAAAAGTCGATTTTCACTGCCACGAAATAAGGAAGTTAAACGTTTTTCTTTTATTTCTCGGTAACTTAGCTATAATTTAGTACTGGATCATTTTTTTTTTTATTTATTATTATTATGAAAATGTTCTGAATTGTGTAACTGCCCTAACACAATTTGATATTGATAAAAATAGGTACCACCACTGACGCACCATAAAAAATAAATACTAATGCAGCAATGCCCCCCGCCCAAACTTAATAAAAACAAAGTTTTATCGTTAAAATGTAAGGGGGGGAGGACAAAGAATTTTTTTCTATTATTAAACTATATATATTTTTATCCATAGAACATTCGAAATTTTGGTAAAAATCTTTTCCCGTCAGCGCGAGGGCCAAAGAGGAAATTTTAGCGCCTTTTTTTTTTTTTTTTTTTTTTTTTAAATACTTTGGAAATTCTTGCAAAAATTAAATAATTGTCGGATTTTAATCAAACTTTCAGGACTTACAAATATTTTAGAAAATCTTGGTAGAAAATTATTTTTTCACCTGTTTCCCCAACTTATTTAATTTTATGAAATTTCGTGAAATTAAATTTTATCACTTTTATGTTAGTTAAAAGCAGAACTCCTTGGAGAATTTAATTAAACCAATTTTCTTTTCTAAAACTATAAAACAGGAACACTGCTCTGAATTGTAAAATAAATCATGCAGTAAACTCTATTATATTAGAAAAGGTTTTAATTGCTTTTATGAACACTGTTGTTTTAAGAATTTTTTTTTTTTTTTTAAATAATTTATAAATCTTTGAAATTTCTGAATTTCTTTGTGCTGGTTAAATGATATTAAGTAAAAACTATATTTACTAATCACAAATGGAAAAGCTTAGTACAATTCATTGAACACCAGTATTTTAAAAAGAAATTTGAAAATTTTTTTTTTATCTGTATAACAGGCTTTTGTAAATATGGATGTCTATAGTCAGCATTATCAGAAAATAAGAACGATAGCTATAGTAAATTTAAAGCCAAAGTACCTAAAATTCAATAAAATATTAGATTAGAGAGAACAGTTTCCTAAATTCTTAAGATTACTGGGTAGTTAAAAATTATATAAAACTGGCATTCACGTTATATTCCTCAAGTAAAGTTTACAGATATATCCACCATAGAATAAAATTAGATAAAATTCCGTCTGTCAATCAAGCTGTCAGCACCTAAAATAAACAGCTACCACTATGTTTAAAAAATGCATTCCTGTGATATCTTAAACTTAAAATAAGTAATATTAGTTTCAATTCAGATTAATCAAAATTTAAATCGGCAAATATTCTTCAAATAAAGTTTCAGAAAATTATTTTATTTAAAAAAAAAAAAATTTTAATAAAAAGATTTACATTTTGGCTAAAATCGGTGATTTTTAGTGATTTCAAAAATTAAAAAAAAAACTCTTAATTGACAATTTAAATTAGTTTTGAAATTAAAACTAAAATAAAACCTTCAAGAAAAATTTTTTTTTATTTGTAAAAATTCATTAATAAATCTTAGGTATTGTATTTTCTGTCAGTGGTACCTATATAAAAATATGCCCAAAGTATAACTAGGACTGGTCTCTCTATCTCTCAACCATACATTACCAAAAATAATCAAATAATTCTCTGAAATTTTGAAAGTGATATTGCTTTATTGAATAAAATTTTTTTTTTTTTCTTTTGTTACCTTTAAGCTAAAGAGATGAAAAAGCGACGTATTAAAAAAATAATAATAAAAATATTTGTGTTTTATGAGGGTTTTCTGAACTCAGAATTCTGATTTAGATTTGTGGGTCAGACCTACAACTTCTTGACACCCTCTCATAAGAATACTATAATTCCTTTATTTTGGAATAAGCACAAGAGGCATAAGAAAGGTGGAACATGGACAAAGACCCTTCACTTGCATCTGCACCTAATTCCGTAAAATGTATAATTGCTTTGCAGAATCTCTTTCTCTCATATTGGCTTCTTTCCTGCTACTAAACAAAAGGATAAAAACAATGCTAGTGATGTGAAACGACTCAAACGAATGAGTAATTCTAATAAAATAAATCTTGGAAAACTGTTTTCTCCTTTAGAGTGATTCGTAAATTTACATATTTGATGAAAACTGCCTTTTATGTTTTTTTTAAGCTAAATGTTTTATAGGATCATTTATGTCTCATGATACAAAAGACATTGAACTGTGCAATATAGTGAGCAGTGATGGTTTTTTGTTTTTTCATTGATGCTATTTTGTGTCTTGATGCATTTTAGCAGATAAATTTAAACGTCATTTTTATGACTCAGTTAAAAAAAAAGAAAAGAAACGGGACTAAATATATTTTGATGGGAGAGGCTTGTGTTACTCATAACTGATAACATTTGTTGTGTCAGATAGAATGATAAAATATTGATGTCTAACAATGTACACAAATATGTACAGTCATGTTTTATTGGGCAAAGTTAAGGTGTTGCAAAATGGAATTGGTATTAACCAACCAATGTTGATAAAATCTTTAGGAAATATTTAAATTTATGTGAGTTTCAGCTTTTTGAAGTTGGAATACTGAAGTTAACATCAGTCTAAGTGACAAACTTTTTACTTAGATTAATCCCATATATATCTATATATTATAATATTTTTTTTTTTTTAAATATAATTCCTTCGCTACATAAGAGTTCTCATGTTTCAAAAGCGAGAGCCAAGACCCCTAATGTAATTTTTGAAATTAAGTTGAATTAAGGTGTCTGGTCACGCTTCCTCGTCAAGCTAGAATTTGGGAATAAGCTATCTTGTGGTTAGTGCATATATATATATATATAATAATGATGATGCTAAAATTTGGTAATCCTCATGGATAATTCTAAAGAAGATATAAATCCAGAGAGAGCTCAATATCAAAAACAGAGCAAACAATAATTATTATCAAGAAAACGAAAACTTAAAAGATCATGGTATTATTTATTTTGTTAGAATTGAAATTTCAATTAGAACTCTTCAGGCAAAAACATTACACAAATAAATGGATAAATATTTTACCAGGTTTAAATAGAAATATGAATGTAATTTAAGCAGATAAAAAGAAAAAAATAACTGTCAGAAATTTAACATACATGGGTGAAGAAATATAAATGGAATAAGGATTTAATTAAAAAAAGTTAAAAAGCGTATAATTCAAAAAACATATATTCAGCTATGAATAAATCGAGGAAAAAAGACAATAATATACAAAAACATACAAATGAACAGGCCAACAAATACACATAAGTATATAAAAAACCTAACAACCAAACAAAATACAATACAGAAAATAGAACCAGCATTTATTCATAAGTGAAAACACATACATATGCAGACACACACACATATATATATATATATATATATATATATATATATATATATATATATATATATATATATAATGTACCCACAAATCTTTGCCCATGTATGTTAAATTTTTGATAGTTGGTTTATCCTTGCTTATTAATACTTTTAACCTTAAATCTTAGTGAGTCTGTTTATTTGCATATTAATGTGTGTGTGATTGCTTGTATATGCTTTTAACTATATGAATATGTGTCTGTTGTTATTTTCTTTGGCACACATCTATTTCCTGAGTCATCTGTGTTTTTGCGTGTTTATATATTTAAATTTATTTACATGTTGGTGTATTAGTGTATGATTGTGTCTGCCTTGTCTTTTGTAAGACTTCCTCCCACCATCATATATATTCAAATCTCCTTTCGATTGTATCTCGGTTGTTAATGATATTTGAACCCCCTTTTATATTAGAATCGACTTTCACTGACAATTGGGCTTTTCAATGAAAACAATAAGTGAATAAAAAAAAAATATATATATATATATATATATATATATATATATATATATATACTCTCTTCCATTCCTTCTTTGAATAATTATATATTTTAAACTTAGTGCAGGATAAATTTTAAATTTGTAATTTTTATTTTTTTTAATGTTATCATGAAATTATAAATTAGTTAGAATGATTTCTAAATTAGTCTAACATTTACATTAAGTCATGCTTGACCCTCATATGTTGAAATATATATTCATTCATTCATCGATGTACTCATGTTGTTGGTTTTAAGTGTATTCTTATCTTCCATGTATTGAACATTTTGCTGAAATATGTTGGAAAATTTAAGTTATCATCTGTAATCAAAAAATTGCAAAATGGTATCAGCACATGGGGGGGGGGTGACAGTATCCATTTAAACTGGTCATAGGCGGATATGTCTTTAAAAAATATTGATAATAACTTGTTTGGGCTTGTTGGGTGTTATTATGCAAGCAAGGATGTTATGTTTTATTTGTAACTAAATCCAAATGATACAGGCTATAGAAACATATTTGACTAACAGTTTCTCAAATAACTGAATAAACTATTTGACACATTAATATGACCTGCTTGTCATTCAATAGCCTTCATCTGGTTTTTATTCATTGATTTTAACTTTTCTATTCTTTCAACTTTAACATGGAACACTTTTTATTGTTTCTCACATATCACCATTGATTGAATATTGTTTTCAATTCTGTTAAACTTCCCTGTTAATGATGACCCACAAAGTTTCTATTGCATTAATATAGGGAGATGGTGGTGTTTATTCCTGTAATTTGGTAACTTTCAAACTACTTTTGATAAGTTATTTTCTTTTTTAATTTTTGTTTTTTTTATAAAGTTCACCCTATAAAAAGCTCAAGAGTCACTTAAAATTACTGAATGAGGTTTGTAATAGGAATATAAGAGTAGGTAGAAGGAAATAATGATTATGAGGATAAGGAGGATAGATAACAATTAACCCTTGACTTGATTGACTTATTTATTTTTTACAGCTTATCAAGCTTTGTAGCTTATTTAAAGGCAGAAAATATTTTTAGATTGTAAGAATTTTGGGGAAGATAATAATTTACTAATACAAGTCATATTAACCCATAGCTGGGGCAGGAGAAGAGATGGATCCATACCTTTTCAATAATATTTTTGAGTAAGTAAACATAATGAACACGACTGGAATTGAAACTCGATTCTCTGATTTTCAATTCTAAGCTGTTATGCATTACATATTACACCAACTGCTCATCCAAGCTTATAGCACCTGGTATTCCCAAGTGGTCACCCATCTATGTACTGACCAGCCTCAATGTTGCTTAACTTTGGTTGTCAAATGATTAACAATATATCAACAGGATATGGCCGTAAGCCTCCTTGACTTGGAGAGGTTAAGACTGTAGTGTTCAGAGAAGCATCCTCATGGGAGTCTTCCACAAGGTAGCAGTTATTAAGAAAAGTTCTTGGTCATTTGTCATTGTTTTTTTTTTTTTTTTTTTTTTTTTTTCATTTCACCCCCAAATAAGGCCACTAGTACACAGTTGGTTACAGGGGGTAAAAATGGGTAGAGAGACTTTGTATAGGATGAATGAGATCCTAGAAGATAATTTATCCAGGAATGGGTCAGAGGAAGTAAGATGCTTAACCACTACTGCATTGATTAGATTCTCAAATACCTTGCCAAAAGGCAGTAAGAGACTAATAGGGTGATAATTTGAGGGGTCGGAGAGTTCTCCGGAGTTCTTAAAAACAGGAATGACAGAGGAGGTCTTCCAACAAGCCAGGAAGCATCAATGCAATTGGAGAGAACTGGAGCTGGTTTGGGAGTACATTTCTTTAGGATGATGACTGAGATCTCATCATGCCTGCTTGCCTTGTGGGAGTCTAGTTTAGAAATGATGTCTGAAACCAGTGACAGGGTTAGAGCCTCTGTTCTAGGAGGGAAATCAGGTGTCAGTACTCCAGATGAATCGAATGTGGTGTTGGAAGAGAACTTCCGAGAAATGTATTCAACCTTATCCGCTGTAGATGTCAGGACTTCTAATTGATCGAATAGAAGAGGGATTGATGATTTTCTGTTGTTCAGTACACTCTTGCAAAGCTGCCAATAATCTCTAGAACTGAACTTGTGAGAGGCTATACGATGTTTCATTCTGTCAGCAAACAGTAACTTCACTTCTTTGATAACATGCTTGCATTCATTATGAGCAGAGGCAAAGAAACATCTGTTTCAAGTCAGACATATCACTCTGGTACAACCGGAAAAGGTGATTCCTGTGGGCTATAGTGGCTGAGCATGCAAGTGAGAACAAAGGAGATGAATGTGGTTTCACTTGATATTTTCATGCAGGAATGAAAGCTTTGAAGCCAGCTTTCCACCAGTAGGAGACCTTGGTGCACATTTTTGAACAGGATGGGTAAAAACTTTAATTCAAAAGGATGTCACAAATGAGGTCATAGAACGATTCCCAATCAGCACGTTGGTAACAGATATTCTGTTGGTAGGAGGCTCTTGGCTGGTAGGTGAGTGGAAAGAGATGTTTACAGACACTACTGTATGGTCAGAGTTGCCAAGTACGACATGAGTCATAGAGGTAAAGAAGAGATCAAGAAGGGAAGTATACCCATAAGGATTACTGGGGAAATGCGTTGGGAAGTTGTGGTGAACAGCCCCGTAGAAGCAAGCGAGCCAGAGTGGCTTGCATCTGGTGCATAGGAAAATAAGGGTCTTACCTTAATGTGCGGCACGTGACATTGGCAAGTTTGCTCCATGAAAATGGCTTTACTCTCCCGTCTAGCCATTCCAGCAGTATGTGCAGTAATGAGGGTTTTTGTACAGTTTGTCATGCTTCCACCAATATCAAGTCGTGTGCTGATT
Source organism: Acanthosepion esculentum (assembly GCA_964036315.1). Lineage (NCBI taxonomy): Eukaryota > Metazoa > Mollusca > Cephalopoda > Sepiida > Sepiidae > Acanthosepion > Acanthosepion esculentum. The sequence goes on from OZ038506.1 coordinate 5,983,871, forward strand.
GGTCGAACTGGAGGAGGCTATTTGCCTGGGTAACTGAGAATAAAAACAAAGAACGCTGATTGGTTGGTCGACAGCGGTGTTGGCCTGATAAAAGAGGGCTGAAGCAGTGAAAAGGGCAGAAGGAAAGTAACAAAGATTTTTGTACAGTTTGGCATGCTTCCACCAATAGCAAGTCGTGTGCTGATTGGTCGAACTGGAGGAGGCTATTTGCCTGTGTAACTGAGAATAAAAGCGAAGGACGCTGATTGGTTGGTCGACTGCAGTGTTGGCCTGATAAAAGACGGCTGAAGACGTTGTGAAGTGTGCAGAAAGCAAGAATGGCAAATTGAACCAGCGGTATCTGATTTGTACAAGTGACATCGTAGTAATAGAGGCCCATTTAAATTACAGAAGTCTACCACTTGCGGAAGAAATTGAGACATTCAGGGTTTGGATGCCAGCAAGGTCAGTGACAGTGATTTAAAACGCCTGGCGTGGTGGGCATTAAAGTCAGCAAACAAATATATCTGCAAACTGATGTAGAGAGATAGCCTTGTCTATATTAGAAAGACTATCTAGCACGCAACAGTCGGGTGAGGAAGAGGAATGGTAGAGACAAAAGAGATAGCTGTCTGAGTTTAGTAGAGTGAGATGGAAGCACATGTAAGAATGGTTTGGAGATTCAAGAGACAGTTCTCTAGCTAACAGGAGCTGTTCGCGGACATAAACTCCCAGAGCTCCAGTCATACTATGACACCAGGCCGTGCATGCAAATATTAGAGTGCTTCCAAAAGAGAGGAAGATCACCAGAAATTGAATCAAAAATTCAGAGGAGGAGATTGCAGAGTTAAGATTAGTTTCGCAGAGAGCTAGGATGTCCGGAGATTGGTTTGAAGAGTAACGATTCCATACTGCAGAAGTTGGTTCCGATGCCACGAATATTGGAGAAAGAAAGGTTGAGGGGTTTAGGGTTTGTTTTTTGTTTAATTTTATTTCATTGTTTGCTTATCATCATGGTGTATTATTTGGGTAAGAAAAAGGGGAGAGAATAGTAGTAGCAGTTGGTCCTCTAATGTAACATGTGCAGGCTGGGAACTGGTGCACAATGCAATGCAGTGTGGCCTCAGGGTTGCTCATGAGAAGTGCTTGCAGGGACACCCTTCAATGTGCAACATGATAATGCAAGAACCCTGATATGCAACTGTTGATCAGTACAGCCTCTCTAAACACTACACAAGAGTGTGTTTCTAACTACCAGTCAGGAAGCAGCGACCAGAAAACTGCCACGGTACTCTCAGTATAAAGAGACATATCCACACATATCATAAAAATTAATGACAGCACCACTATTAAGGCCTCAGAAGAGGAAAAGAACTGGGAACCCTTTCTTAAACAGGAAACAAGGGATGAGCCTCTACTTCTGTTCAAGAGATGGGGGAGGAATATGAACCGGTGATAGGAAAGTCTGGAGGAAGAGGTAGAGAGGATGTTTGAAGATGGGGCGGAATCTTCTGTGTTACAAAGATAACGACTAGAGAAATTTTGACTCTTTGAACTTGTATTGGGTGAATAATAGTATATAAAATAAAACCTGAGTGGAACTTCCTCCTTACAATTGGAATATGGAAGGAATGAGGGTGATTTGACTCCATGGATGTAACCTGGAAAGTCATAGCTATGTAAAGATCTGAACCGGAGGAACTAAAGAGTGTAGCTCATTTGAACATTACCATACAAATAATGATAGGCTTGCAATATTGCATTTGTAGGAAAGAGGCTGTAGAGTGGAAAATAAATCATTCCCTACAAAACCGTGTAAATGATTTTGAAATCTATCAAGGCTAGAAAGTAAGGATTGAGCAGCTAAAACCCAGATATAACAGCAATATTCCATTTTTAGTCTAATAGGAGTAGATATGTTTGCCTATTGCCCAGTTCACACACCTCCACAATCTTTTGAACAGGAGTAGAGGTTTATCCCTTGTTTCCTATTTTGGATTAGTTTTTCTAGTTCCTTCTAAAGTCTTTTCCTTCTCTTCTACTTCTGGTGGCCTCATTATGCCTTGGTGGCTTCATCACCTTGCTTGAGGTGGTGCCTCTTACTCTGTAACCCTCTACCTGGAGTGGCTCTTGGGCCTTACATATTTAAAAAAAAATGACTCTCTCAAGCACACTAGGTACTTTCTGGAGTGGTAAAATGAGCCAACTATTTTTCAAGCAACTTTAAATATAGATTGTACATGAGTCCCATTTGAGGTTTGGGGACACCAGGCGGTGCTTTGTGACTTTTACAATCTTATCAACATTTGCTTTTCCTACCTGCATCTATATATACGTTAAAAATTAAACTAAACACAACTGACCATTAAAGGATGAAAGAACTTTAGCAGATTTTGACATCATTCTCGGTTCTTTTTCTTTTCTTTTCTTTTTTCCATCTGTGAATTTGTTTGCTCATGATAAGTCTCAAAAATATGCTATACAAAATTTACTATTTTTTTATCCATAATTTTGAATGGGTTAAAATTCTTCAGCTAAAAAGCTGAAGAATTTTAACCCATTCAAAATTAAAAGAAAATCTCAAGTTGATGTTAAAAATTGCCACAAAACATTGTTGATTAATTTAAGATGCAATGATCTGTTATGACATGTCTCTAATTTGTATTTAGAGACATTGTATTTATTTCCAATTTTTCTAATTGAATTGTTCACTTATATTGCATATGATCCATTATTGTACATTATTAGGTTGCAATAAAATTTGTATTTTATATAAATACTATATTATGAAAATTGAGATTTAGTAGTTGGTGTGCATATCATAAAATCAGGGGAAAATGCATGAAACCCTTGCACCAGTTCTGTTCGCATGAACGTTTTGCATCAATGTTTCTTGTGAGCTGTATCACTTGAGAAACATTTTACCCAATGGCTTACTTTCTCTTTATCTTAACACTCTTATCAACTGTAATTTTATTACCTATAAGACATTATTTCACCTTCCCTATGTTCTTCATTGTCCAATTTACATGATTCACTGTATAATGGTGGCAATTTGTTTGCTTTCATGCCTTTATTCTTAATATTCTGCATGTTTTCTTTCTGTTTATATTCATAAAAGTCACTTTAAATATTCTTCTTGGTTTTCTTGCTTATCACCCTTTTTAATTTAAAAAAAATCTTTTTTTGCTTGTTTGTAATTTCTTTTTCAATTGTTCAGTGACTTTCACCTTTTTAAAAAAACTAATTCTCAATGTCGTGTTGCCATCACTCAATAATTTCACATCTTGTTTCTCTTTTAAACTTGCATCCTTCTTATGATCCGTGCCATTTTTTCATGTATCCAAAATGGAAAATATCAATAACCAGATTATTATATATAATTATTCACAATATAAGGAATAAACTTTTAGTTGCATAAGAAAATTTCATGCTACTAAATAAGTTATTGTAAATATTTCTAATAAAAACGTATTATAAAGTGAAATACACGTCGTGTATTTATCATATAAATTTCTCCTTAAAATATTACCAGTATCTGTTGGTTAATATCTATTTTGTTAGGAAAACATTAATTAGAAGAATAAAATCAGGCATAGAGTACTGATAATGTTAAATGATTTTAAGAGGTTACCAAATCCATGTTCATGAAAAGGACTTTTGTTGTTCAAAAAAATTGACTTTTTTTCCTACAATATTTATCAATTTAACCTGAAGCCTTTTTTTGTTCTATTCACATTTAATGTGTGGCCATTTTTATGGATATGTCCAAGTTTTGTTTCTTAGTTTTTTTTTTTCTCTGTAAGGATCACCCTGTACAAGTTCTGGGGTAGTTTATATGGATATGAGTGGAAAATAAGGGTAACTCTAGACTTGAACAGGTTAAGAGTTTTACTGATCGGGGAAACATCCTCTTGGGAGTCTATTCCACTGAGCAGTGGTTTGTGGGAAGAAACTGTTTGAGCAGAACTTCTTGCTGATGGAGTATGGAGAGAATGTAGGTGGGTTGCTCCTATTTAAGTGGCATGATGGGTGCTACCTGGTGGAACCAACAAATGTCGTTAGTCTTAGTTCTTTCCATGAAGTCATGAGAGACTTGTCACATCCTGCCTGTGAGAAAGTGATTGGAAGGTGGAAAATAATTCTTCTCCAAAATGGATTCAGAGATGCTTTTGAACTCTATCAAGACTGGAAATTGAGGACTGGGCAGCTCCCACCCAAATATGACAACAGTATTCAATTTTCAGCCTGATCTGGCTCTTATAAAAGTAGACGATAGTATGAGGAGTCAGGTACTTACTGGAGTGGTACAGGGAGCCGATCATTTTACCTGAATCTTTAATGATGCATCGTATATAAGAATTCCATTTGAGGTCGGGTGTAAGTTTGAGGCCTAATATTCTCACAAGGCACAGTGCCTCCTCAAGGAGACATCCATCTATTCATTCAGACTGGCGGTAGTTCAGGGTCTGACCGGCATAATGTAATGTTCATAATTTAGGGATAATTCCTGTAAGGTTTGCTTTTAAGCTTTTAGAAACTGCCTAGTTAGAACAATTTCTTTCAGTTGTACATCATTCTGATGATGATCGTGGCTGTGCAGAATAAGAGATTTGATAGAAGCTGTGAATTAATGGTTTTCAAAGGGAGCAGGATCATTGTACAAGAATTTTCTCACTTTCTTAGTCTCCAGGGACTTTTTTTTTTTTTTTTTTTTTAAACAATGGTATCACAAGATGTCATAATTGGCAGATTTTGGGAGTGGCTAAAAAAGTAGATTCTACCACTAATTTTGAAATCAGAGTTGTTTGTTCCTTGGGCAACTTTTAAAAAGCAAAGTCTACCCTGCTATTTATCTATAGAAGTGGGTTCATGCCTCTACATAATGACATTAGTATCAAGTGAATATAAGTAATTTGGCCTGGGATCCAGTTTTGTTTTCCATGCTTGAAACCATAAAGCCAGTCTTTATGTCCATCTTAAATTTCTATCATGAACAAAAACATCTGAATTTTATCTTCAAAAATTCAGTTTGCTCAAACATTACATTTGGTATTTTGTGTGGATGAGGGGAATGTCACTCAGTGAAATAATGATGGATTTAGTGACAGAAATTGGGTTCTACTAGGCATATTTCTAGGATCCACATCATTTACCAAGAGTTTCAAGAAATAGGACTCGAGATAAACCTTTCCAAAACAGAAATTATGATATAGAATCAGAATGAAATACCCTGAATCCATCATAAAAATTAAGCATATAGGATTTGTAAATACCAAACACTTCAAATAACTTGATGTATGGATGAGTTATAAAAAATGTAGTATCAGAGATAAGAAAATTGGACATAAAATAGACTACGCTAGGGATAGTTTCCTACAACACAGCTAGCTGCTACAAAACCAAAACACTACCGTAAAAACTTGAGTCATCTGTTTAAATAGTCACATCAGAACAAAACTTTAATATGAATTTTATGCATCGCATCAAACTCATTCAAAAATATCTACACTGTCAGTTGTATTAGGCCACTTTCTCAGATTGGTAGCTAAAAATAACTTTGAGCAAGTGAACTCTGTAGTTCTTAGTGAGGACCATGCTCTTTTGAATCTTGTGGGATTAATTAATTTGGTACAAGTAGCCCCTACTTGTACCAAATAATTAATTTTTTAATGCGGTATTTTGCTATGAACAGCCAAAAATGCAATATTTTTTATTATTTTTTTTTTTTTTTTTTTTTTTTAGTCTAAATTTTATGTTTCCAATTAGAAGACAACTTAAACTGCAACCAGGAAGATCTTCATTTCGTATGGAAGCGAATTCCTTCAAAAATTGTAAAGTAAGCAAGAAGAAAAAAAAAGAAGCGGCAATTCCTTTCTTGTACGCCAGTCAACTATACAGTGTAACCCGGATATAAGAGAGTTGTCGGGACCGGAGAAGAAGTATCTTATATCCAGGTTTCTCTTATATCCGCGTTTGGTCTATTTTGTTTTATTAACACAGGCTCTAATTTGGGACCAGAGAAAATCTATCTTATATCCGGGTTTCTCTTATATCAGGGTCTCTTATATCCGGGTTACACTGTATTGGGGTTTTGCAAATAAATTTCTTCTAACCAAGGAAGTTATTTTTTTCCCTAAATAAATTTGTTTTTATCTAGCAAATACACCTAAAATTAAATATTAAAAATAATTAAAAGCTTTTAATTTCATTTTTAGAATGTGTAGATTCCCAAATCTGCGAGTATCACCTGTTCTTTTTTAGATACACATTTTAAAACTGAAATTAAAAACTATTTTAATCATTTTAATATAATCTTCTTACTTAAGTGTATTATTCGTCAAATAAACCATAAAGATATTTGTAAAAATAAAATGAATTAATTTTCCTTGTTTAGAAGAATTTTAAGCAGAACAGTAACAAAGACCATCAGAACACTAGTGGCTAAAAAAGAACCATTTTTACTTTTGGGTTTTAAAAAAATGACTTGCAGTTTTGAAAATATACACATTTTAAACCCGAGATTAAAAAAACTTACTTTATTATTTTTTTTTTTAATGTCTAATTTTACGCATATTATTAGCTAGATAGAAACTTAATTTTATTTGTAGAAAACAGAGACTCAGATTTAAAAATATACACATCTTAAAACTAAAAGTGAAATTAAGAACTATTACTCTTAATTTAGATTTCACTTTAAGACATGTATTTATTTATTTCCTTTTTTTCATTTCTTTTGTAAACAAATAGATTTCACATTTATTTCTTAAAACAAGTCAATTAAATGTAGGTATGTCCAATTTTGACCATTTTAGCGTTTTTTTTAGTTGTTTTTTTGTCAGTTGAAAGACATTAATTTCGAAATTCTTGTAAAAATTAACTACTTGTTGGATTTTAATGAAAACTTCAGAACTTATTCAGAAATGAATGAACTTATTTTAGAAATGTTTGTCTCTTTGAAAGTCATGGTATAAATATTTTTTTTTTATATCTGTTACCCCCCTCGAACTTAATTTTATGAAAACACAAAAAAAAATTTATTTGCAACCTGAATTTTTTCTTTTAATTAAATGCACAAAACTCTGAAAAATCTAAATCATCGATTTTTTTTGTTAAAAAAATGTCCAAAATTGTCCAAACTTTTACCTCAATTGTAAAAATACAAAACCCAATAAAACTAAGACAATATTTAATTAAGAAAGTTTTTAATGGCTTTTCTGAATAATATATACGAAGGTAATTATTATCTGAAAGAAAAAAATTTTTTTGATGAACAATGAATTTTTACATTAATTTTCTTTTTTTTTTTCAATTTTAAATACACAATATGACAAAAGGTTGTTATATATTTATACATTAAGTTCTTTCTGCAACCTTATGGAAATGATATATTATGTTCTCTACTTTTTAAAGATCATAAATTTGAAAGCTTATTAAAATCTGACAACCATAATTATTTTAAAAATAATTTTTAATATTCCAAAATTGTATTTAAAATCGTCTACAACGAAAGTACGGATGCACATTGTTGAAATAATGTCACATGAGTAGTTTCCTTTGATAGAAGCAAGTTTTTTTTTTACTTCAGAAATGGCTTTGATTCGTTCAGTAACAAGAAAACAACGCTTGTCAAGTTTTCTGAATATCGTCGTATTATTTTCAATTTTTTTCTTTTTCTATTCAAATATAATCGAATAGTGGGATAAAAGAAAATATCGACTATTTACAATTACAAAAAAAAAAAAAAAAAAACGCCCTTGGAAGTCCACCCAAATTTTCAAGTTTGAAATCGAATGCATAAATTCATTGTACATTACTTTGGAATTATTATCCACACGACAAATTATCAATTAAAACGATTTTTAGAGTTTAAATTTTCTGGAGTTAGCTCGCTACTACTCAAACTAAAAAATACTTGTTGAGTCAAAACAAAACCAACATAGCATGTTAATTTTATTAATAAATAAAATAAAACTCATATTACTGCCATATAATTATTAATAAATAGAAAAAAATCTGCCTTAATAAAAAAGAAATAAAATCTCATTTCATTAAGTTAACCCGTTTCAATTAATGGTGTTTCATGTAATTTTTATATTCTCAGAAAAATATTTCATGACTGAAATAATAAACCTCAATTTTAAAAAATGTATTTTTTTTACTGTTTTATTTTTACTTGTAAAATTTGATTTCCTTTCATAATTTAAATGTTATTTTCAGTGCAGAATTCTTCCTCAAACGTAAGGTAAAAAAAAAAAAAAAATTTGAAAGTGAATTTTTAAAAAAAAAATCTACTAACCAGATTCACTTAAAATTAGAACGAATTATATCACTTCTGCGCTACCGTCCAATAAATTTCCGTACCGTAAGTTGTGAATATATTGACGTACATCAATCAACGCCTGTCAAAATAGAACACCCTGGTTGGAAATATCTCTCTTAAAAAATTTTCTGCTAAAAATGTAAGTAATGTTTCTTTCAAATTACATTAAGTATACTTTAATCATTCTAAATTTCCTAAGATAACAAAAGAAAAAGGTGTAATTGATTTTTCATGATTTTTTAACTAACAAACTATGATCTTTCCGACAGAAATGTCGATAAGTTTGATTTTTACGAAATTTTTTGACTCGAAAAAAAACAAGATTTTTAATAAAATTTTTAACATTTATAGGAAGGATTAAAAAATCTGAAAAAATATTCAGAAAATACTTTGGTCTTTCCTCTTTAATAACAACATAAATATTTAAACGTTAAAAATTGTTTTATCAATTTGGGGACCTTTTGTCGTCAAGGTATACCACTTTTTAGCGAAATATTGGACATACCTAATTAAATGTTTTTTTTTAACATATTTTTTTGTTCAATCTTTTTCTCTTACAATGGTATAAATGTTGATAAAATAATTTTATTATTATTAACATCTGAAAGTTCTTTTCAATACTGTTTCTTTGGATATGGTCACTCAGTCAGTAGGGATATAAAAACGAAACCAAAATTGTTCGGTTTCATAAAAAATTTCGATGCGGTTTTATGGTATGAAGATGAAACTGAAAAAAGTCGGGTTTTCAGTTTAACCGCACATCTCTAGTTATAAAAATAATGATTGACCGATTTTATCATTGTGATATTTTGGCATCACAATTAACAATTAAGAAGAAGACTGATCCACAACAAATTGTTTAATGTTCTGACTTTGAATTCACAGTTATCTCCCTTGAACCCTGAGTTTTTTTTAAATTTTTACTTTTTTTTTTTTTTTATCACAATTTGCACAAGCGGCCCCAAAAAAAAAAAATTGGGGACTCACTACTAACTCATAAATGGGAGAGTGAGGAGTTTGAGTCATACATTTCTCAAGGATATTTGTGCATAATTGTTTTTGCTTTCATATTAATCACTTATATAATGTTTTTAAAAAAAAAATGTTTTTTCTTGTTTTACTCAAAGGTGTCTGCTATCAAAATGTCGGCGCCACTTGGAAGCGGTGATGGTCAAAATCTGGTAATGGATCAAGTTGACCGAGAGACAAGAGAGGTGTTTATACATTTTGTTATTGAAAATTTCCGACAGGATGACCCCAGTCAAGTCAATAACGTGATATTATTAGGTGGCCTCAGCTCACAGCAAAATAATCGGTAAGTCTAGCTTAATATTATTTAGGTATGCGTGTGTGTGTATTTAGGAAGCAAATAATCTTTAATGCAAACACTATTAAAAATGACAGACGTTTTGTGTCAATTAATTTTATTGATCGACTTTTCAAAGTTATGAATGATCCTTCTCAGCTAAAGAAGAAATTCCATCAGAAATTGTTGAAGTCAAAAACTTGGAGCATATTTTCTGTAAATGAAACTTTTGAAATGAACTTCAGACAATTTCACTGATTATATGCACTACATGAATGATTATGCATATTCATCTACTGTATGTGTGTATTATATATATATTGTGTGTATTTAGGCAACATTTATTTATTTATGCATGTTTCATTAAATAATATAGACAAGTTTTGTCTATTTTATGTAAAATATCGTCTGATAAGCTTAATAACATTATCATTAAAAGAAGAAAGAAAATCACAATATTGATACATATTTTTTAATCCTGTCTAAGCTTTCGGCTTACATAAGCCATTGTCAAAGATGACAATTACATTACAATATATTAAACAATAAACTATATAGTTGATGAACAAATAAGATGCTTTCTTAGAAGTCTCAATACTAAGCAAATAGAACATAATACTGCTTCAACTAATCCCAAACATATTAATCTCCTATATCGTAATCAAATGCATACAAATTATAAACAAGATGATAATATACTAAAACAATTAGTAAATACTAATATATCTACAACAGATCCTAGCAAAAAAATTAAGTTAATCATATACTACACTAAATCTAGTATATCCAACTCAATTATTCAGTATGATTCTTCTCCCCGGTTAGCGATTTGCAAAAAACCAACGTAGTGTACAAATTCAAGTGCCCTTTGGGAGAATGTATCTCCAATGGATTAAATAATATTTATGTTGGTCACACCACAAACTCGCTTTCACGACGCTTGACACTACATTTGAATGATAACTCTAACATTTTTAGGCATTTAAAACAACATGCCTGGCCTCATACACAATTCCGGAAAATCCTCGTTGAAAACACAACTATACTTAAACATGAAAACAATAAACAAAAACTAAAAATTCTTGAAGCTATATACATAAAACAGTTGAAACCTAACCTGAACAAAATGAACTATGAAATCTCCACAAATATTCTTAAATGCCTATAATTGATAACAGAAGCCATTGGTTTATACTAACAGCTTCCTATACTTAATACTTCTCGTTTTCACTCTCACGTGATTATGTGTCACATCATGAGGTGCGGTGCGATTTTCGTTTCTAGCGTCTCATATGCACGAGTTTGTCGTTGCTTGGAAATCTTCCATGTAAACAAAAACAGACTATCATTATTGTTTTGTCCGTGTATTGTTTAGTATATTGTAATGTAATTGTCATCTTTGACAATGGCTTATGTAAGCCGAAAGCTTAGATAGGATTAAAAAATATGTATCAATATTGTGATTTTCTTTTTTTCTTTTAATGATAATGTTATTAAGTTTATCAGACAATATGAAAAGAATTTACATAAAATAAATAGACAAAACTTCTCTCTCTATATATATATATGTGTGTGTGTGTGTGTGTGTGTGTGTGATTCACAGACAGTACTGTTTCGCTGTATCACAACTCCTCAGTGTGACTAGACATCTGAATGCCTCAAGCCAGGATTGAAACACAACTAATTTGGTGTCAGCCAGAGCTATCTTCACTCGGTAGAGTTACACAACTAAATCTAGCATATTGTTTTTACTAATGTAAACAAATGTCAATCAGCCAAAGTGCTCCATTCATTTCTACTGTTTTTGTTTATATTTTTCTCCATTTTTGTATTCAATTTTATTTGTAGACACACATTATCTTTTGTCTGAATTTCTGGGATGAAGAGTTATCATTATTTATATGCAAACTATTGTCCTAATTTTTCTTGTTATTATCACCATGTTTCAACTCTTGTGCTCTCCAGCCTTCATCAGGTGCTTGTTATTCTAGAACAATAGCCTAATGGACTAAAGCATTGATTTGTGAATTTCGTGATAGTAATTGTGAGTTCAATCTCTGGATTGAGCAGTGCGGTCTTGAACTTGATGGAAACGGAATGACCAATAACTGAGCAGTACTACATAATAACATGATGAGATATCTTGAGACGTTGACAGTGGAAGAAGAACAGTCTCCTCCCATAGATTAAGTAAAGGTTTCAGTGTAAAATTCACTAAAGGTTACCTAGATCGACCTGATGAAGATCAGAGAGCTCAAAGGCCAAAATATTGTGATAACAACAATGATGAGGACAATAATCTGCCTGTAAATAATGAAATGGAAAATGAATCACCTGGGGTGGGGTTTGGTGAGTAGATAGATAAGTGACACGCGGGGCTTCTTTATTGCTACCTCTGTCACAACAGGCTAATGGACCAGATTTTCCCTTCATCCAACAAAGATTCCCAATCTACACCTTTCTTGCTCTGTCTCTCTATTTTCATTGGCTGTCAACCCTAACCCTACTACCACTCTGCCCATCTCTATATTTCGGCACATGGTTGATTGTCTCCCTAGTGACCAGATTGTGACTCTACCTATATAAGCTACAATTGGATTTCTCTAATTTTCAGCTAAGTGGCACTTTATCCCAAAAGTTTTTATTTATTTATTTACTATTCCCCCCCACCCCATTATTACTTCTTGATAATGAGTGATTGCTTTGAAGATCTCATTTTTTAGATTATACTACTGGTCATAAAAACTTAAACCTTCACTTGACTTTGTACATGTCCTAAACCAATTCAAGCTGGAACCCACTGTGCCACACCTTCCTGAATTATTTTAAGGGTCTGGGAATGCTAAAAAGTATTTTTTTCTCCTCTCCATGCCCCCATTGCATCTTTGTTTCATACCATTTTAGCTTAGAAGAGGTGTAATAGGAACAGTCTATTTTTGGAGAGAAAAGGGGAAACCTGTATTTTGTTTCAGCTTTTCACATGCACAAACAAATTTTTATATTGTATTCACATTTTTGCTTTGCTTTCCTTCCAGTTTGGCCCAAATTGGACGCCAATTGGCCCGGATTGGGGATGATGTTAACAAAGAATACAAAGTGCAGTTTGAACAAATAGCAAACGAACTGGACATGTCAAGTGAAACAGTATATGAAAAATTTTCTAAAATTGTCATCAGGTATCTCTTGATTTTGATTTATTTTGAACTACAATTGACCTGGGGGATGGGTGGGGGTTAGAAACAAAACAAAAAAGGTCAAGTGTAATTCCTTTGACAAAAGATGGTTGAATGATGAGATGAAGTATTTTTGTTATTAATTTCTGATCAATTTTTCAGGTCTATTTTGTTGGTATTTATCATAGTTTTGAAGGTCACAGCATGAAGTTGAAATAAAGAAGCAGCATACGAGGAGCTCAAACTTGCATCCCATTTTTGGGGGAGCATGGACACTGCCTTAGCCAATTCAATCAAGGAAACTTATAGTCATCTTGTCATTTTTTTTTTCATCTTCCCAGAAGCTGTCTTTATTTTAATATTTTTGATTGACAGGTATTTTATTGACAATATTGAAATAGTTATTTTTCTTTCTTTATCTCGTCTTTTCTTTCCTTTTCTCGTCTTTTCTTTCCTTTTCTCGTCTTTTCTTTCCTTTTCTCGTCTTTTCTTTCCTTTTCTCGTCTTTTCTTTTCTCATCTTTTCTTTCCCTTTTCTTGACATTTTTTTTAAAAATATTCCCAAGTATGTGAAAACAGATTAGTATTTCATTCGTCTTAAAAAAATTAACATATTTGATTGATTGAATATATATTCATGTGTCCATTGATATATTTATAGATATTGACACACATTTTTTATTTACACACATTTTTTATTATATATATATTGTCCCATTTCTTCATTTTTGTTAAGATTTTATATCTTACTAGCATATATATATATATGCTAGTAAGATATAAAATCTTAACAAAAATGAAGAAATGGGACAACGTAGGAAAGCTTTTTAATGACAATGCATTTGACCTTCATATAAATATGTTATTCACTCTATTTAGTCATAATATACCACACTCACTGCCACTGTAGTAAACATGCTAATCAGATAAAAAAAGACCTATTAGGGATGGGCTAATTTCAAATCCAGTAGACATTAACAGCTTTAATAGAAAAAAAAACACCCAGTTTTGTCCTTTCATTCTGCTTGGAAAACACCAACCTAGCAAACAGGCATTAACAGTTTTTGATAATTTCATAGAAGTTGGGGGTGGGGGGTGATAGTCAGAAGGACACGAAATGCATACTGGGATATTTTTGTTAGCCAATAAAATGAGACAGGTTCTGTTTTCCCATGACTCAATTCAGATCTGCAGAGTCAGGTGGTTTGCGGCTGACTTGTCAAATTCTCTCTCTCTCTTCGGGAAGAGAGAAACCCAGACGAGGCTATGCTGAAGGGCAGAGTGACTTGTCTGGGAATGTTAGATAAACTGACCCCATGTATGCAGGGTTTACGGGGAATTTTTGCCCAAGCCTACGGGCTCAGATTCGCCCCACATAAGCAAAATGGCCTTGTGCCACATCCTGCCTTGTGGGAAGGCAAGGTAAATAACCTCAGTCCAGATCTGCCTTATCTACTAGACAGACCTACTGCATTCCCTTGTCTAACCTTACTTTTGTGTATAAACGCCAACTCACAGTTTGTGAAGGCTTTTGCTTTCTGACTCATTTTGCTTTAAATGTATTGTTTGCTTGCGTGATTGTTGCTGTTACATTTTTTTTTTTACCCTTTTTCTTTTGTAAACTCTTAATTCTGTTCTTCCTGTTATTTGACAATGACTTTTAGTTTATCAGGTTGTAACATATTGTAGCCCAAGAATAGGCTCTGCTTTTAAGATGACGAATTGAAATATGACCTATGAGAACTAAAGTTTTTGGGTTACATGTGGATCCAAAAATGACACAAAATAATTTTGGCACCTTTTGATCGTCTCAATGACAAAGACTCTACCGTGAAAAGAATGCAAGTGCGTTTGCTGAATTAATTCAATTTTCTCGATGATCAAAGTTTGTCTCTTATGAAAGAAGCCCCTGACAATGATAGCAAAGCAGTACAAATTTTGAGAGAGCACTATTTATCAAAAAGAAAGCCAAAATTAATTTCTCTGTATACGGAATTAACATCCCTATGCAAAGCCAGCGCTGAAACCATTACAGATTATATTATTCAATCTGAAAAATCAGCCACTTTATTAAAGATTTCTGGGGAAATTATTGGCAGTGGCTTATTAATCGTTATGGTCTTAAAAGGCCTTCCATCCAATTTCAAGCCATTTAAAACTGTTATCACTCGGAAAGACAAGCTACTAACGTTTAGTGAATTTAAAGTAGCATGGCAGAGCTTTGAAGAAACTGAGAAAATGATTCACAATAATAATAGTGAGAATACCGTAATGTCACTCTGAATGCCAAGACCCAAACCACAAACTAACGTGCCAGCTTGTTTCACTTGCAGTAAACTTGGGCATAAGGGTCTTGACTGCTGGAATAAACTGCACAAATACCCAGCAAATAATTCCGCCCTAAAAACACTATAGTTCCAATCCCCCAAACAAAAATATTATCGGTCATGCTTGTGGCAAAACGGGGCATAAGAAATGAAAAACAAGCTCATTTCATAAAAAATATGGAATAAGTTTCGGCTAATGAACATTTATTTCTGTTTTCATTTGGACTAGACACCGTTTCCAACAAAAATGCCTTATTTGTCTTACGTTGGTGTTACCACGCATGTGATTACTGACGAATCTAAGTTTCTTACTTTCAATAATGATTTTAATTCTGAAAATCATCATGTCAAACTGGCAGATGATAATCGAACCAGTAATATTGCTTTAAAAAGAGACGATGTTCAAATCAATATAACCGATACAGACAGAAATATACGTGACTGCATTTTAACAAATGCTCTGTACATTCTTACATTCAAACAAAATATATTCTCAGTACAGACCAATACCGAAAAAGAAACTTCTGTAAAATTTGGCCGTAATTACTCAGAACTTATCTACCCTAATTCAACATAAAAAGAAATGGACGGTTATACTATTTAAATACTGTAGTAACCGCACAAGCTGCTACGTGCAGCCTAAAACAATGGAATCAAATTCTTGGACATTGCAATAAAATAGGACAGCTTATGTTTTCACAAGACTCAGTCCAGATCTCAGGCCAATTCAGGCAGTTCGGGCTGACTTGTCAAACTCTCTGCCTTTGGACAGAGAGGAACCCAGATGAGGCTATGCCGAAGGGCAGAGTCACATCTAACCTAACCGCATATATGCGGGGTCATTGAGGAAAATTCACTCCACATAAAAGAAAATGGCTTTGTGCCACATCCCGGCTTGTGGGGAGGCGAAATAAATAACCTCAGTCTAGATCTGTTTTAACTACTAGACAGACCGACTGCGTTCACTTGTCCGACCTTGCTTTTGTGTTCAAATACCAACTCATAACTTGTGAATTCTTTTGCCTTCTTACCTATTTGATTTGCTTTAGCTGTATTGCTTGCTTGTTGCTGTTACTTTTCTTTCTTTCTCTTTTTCTTTTCTTTTCCTTCTTTTCTTTTTCTTTTCTTTTTCCTTTTTTCTTTTTCCTTTTTTCTTTTCCTTTTCTTCTTTTCCTTTTCTTTTCCTTTTCTTCTTTTCCTTTTCTTCTTTTCCTTTTCTTCTTTTCCTTTTCTTCTTTTCCTTTTCTTCTTTTCCTTTTCTTTTTCTTTTTTTCTTTTCCTTTTCTTTTCCTTTTTTCTTTTCCTTTTCTCTTTTCTTTTTCCTTTTTTCTTTTCCTTTTCTTTTTCCTTTTTTCTTTTCCTTTTCTTTTTCCTTTTTTCTTTTCCTTTTCTTTTTCCTTTTTTTCTTTTCCTTTTCTTTTTCCTTTTTTCTTTTCCTTTTCTTTTTCCTTTTTTCTTTTCCTTTTCTTTTTCCTTTTTTCTTTTCCTTTTCTTTTTCCTTTTTTCTTTTACTTTTCTTTTTCCTTTTTTCTTTTTCCTTTTTTCTTTTCCTTTTCTTCTTTTCCTTTTCTTTTCCTTTTCTTCTTTTCCTTTTCTTCTTTTCCTTTTCTTCTTTTCCTTTTCTTCTTTTCCTTTTCTTCTTTTCCTTTTCTTTTTCTTTTTTTCTTTTCCTTTTCTTTTCCTTTTTTCTTTTCCTTTTCTCTTTTCTTTTTCCTTTTTTCTTTTCCTTTTCTTTTTCCTTTTTTCTTTTCCTTTTCTTTTTCCTTTTTTCTTTTCCTTTTCTTTTTCCTTTTTTTCTTTTCCTTTTCTTTTTCCTTTTTTCTTTTCCTTTTCTTTTTCCTTTTTTCTTTTCCTTTTCTTTTTCCTTTTTTCTTTTCCTTTTCTTTTTCCTTTTTTCTTTTACTTTTCTTTTTCCTTTTTTCTTTTCCTTTTCTTTTTCCTTTTTTCTTTTCCTTTTCTTTTTCCTTTTTTTCTTTTCCTTTTCTTTTTCCTTTTTTTCTTTTCCTTTTCTTTTTCCTTTTTTTCTTTTCCTTTTCTTTTTCCTTTTTTCTTTTCCTTTTCTTTTTCCTTTTTTCTTTTCCTTTTCTTTTTCCTTTTTTCTTTTCCTTTTCTTTTTCCTTTTTTCTTTTCCTTTTCTTTTTCCTTTTTTTCTTTTCCTTTTCTTTTTCCTTTTTTCTTTTCCTTTTCTTTTTCCTTTTTTCTTTTCCTTTTCTTTTTCCTTTTTTCTTTTCCTTTTCTTTTTCCTTTTTTTCTTTTCCTTTTCTTTTTCCTTTTTTCTTTTCCTTTTCTTTTTCCTTTTTTCTTTTCCTTTTCTTTTTCCTTTTTTCTTTTACTTTTCTTTTTCCTTTTTTCTTTTCCTTTTCTTTTTCCTTTTTTCTTTTCCTTTTCTTTTTCCTTTTTTTCTTTTCCTTTTCTTTTTCCTTTTTTTCTTTTCCTTTTCTTTTTCCTTTTTTTCTTTTCCTTTTCTTTTTCCTTTTTTCTTTTCCTTTTCTTTTTCCTTTTTTCTTTTCCTTTTCTTTTTCCTTTTTTCTTTTACTTTTCTTTTTCCTTTTTTCTTTTACTTTTCTTTTTCCTTTTTTCTTTTCCTTTTCTTTTTCCTTTTTTCTTTTACTTTTCTTTTTCCTTTTTTCTTTTACTTTTCTTTTTCCTTTTTTTCTTTTCCTTTTCTTTTTCCTTTTTTTCTTTTCCTTTTCTTTTTCCTTTTTTTCTTTTCCTTTTCTTTTTCCTTTTTTCTTTTCCTTTTCTTTTTCCTTTTTTCTTTTCCTTTTCTTTTTCCTTTTTTTCTTTTCCTTTTCTTTTTCCTTTTTTTCTTTTCCTTTTCTTTTTCCTTTTTTTCTTTTCCTTTTCTTTTTCCTTTTTTCTTTTCCTTTTCTTTTTCCTTTTTCCTTTTCTTTTTCCTTTTTTCTTTTCCTTTTCTTTTTCCTTTTTTCTTTTCCTTTTCTTTTTCCTTTTTTCTTTTCCTTTTCTTTTTCCTTTTTTTCTTTTCCTTTTCTTTTTCCTTTTTTTCTTTTCCTTTTCTTTTTCCTTTTTTCTTTTCCTTTTCTTTTTCCTTTTTTCTTTTCCTTTTCTTTTTCCTTTTTTCTTTTACTTTTCTTTTTCCTTTTTTCTTTTACTTTTCTTTTTCCTTTTTTCTTTTCCTTTTCTTTTTCCTTTTTTCTTTTCCTTTTCTTTTTCCTTTTTTTCTTTTCCTTTTCTTTTTCTTTTCCTTTTCTTTTTCCTTTTTTCTTTTCCTTTTCTTTTTCCTTTTTTCTTTTCCTTTTCTTTTTCCTTTTTTCTTTTACTTTTCTTTTTCCTTTTTTCTTTTACTTTTCTTTTTCCTTTTTTCTTTTCCTTTTCTTTTTCCTTTTTTCTTTTCCTTTTCTTTTTCCTTTTTTTCTTTTCCTTTTCTTTTTCCTTTTTTCTTTTCCTTTTCTTTTTCCTTTTTTCTTTTCCTTTTCTTTTTCCTTTTTTTCTTTTACTTTTCTTTTTCCTTTTTTCTTTTCCTTTTCTTTTTCCTTTTTTCTTTTCCTTTTCTTTTTCCTTTTTTTCTTTTCCTTTTCTTTTTCCTTTTTTCTTTTACTTTTCTTTTTCCTTTTTTCTTTTCCTTTTCTTTTTCCTTTTTTCTTTTCCTTTTCTTTTTCCTTTTTTTCTTTTCCTTTTCTTTTTCCTTTTTTTCTTTTCCTTTTCTTTTTCCTTTTTTCTTTTCCTTTTCTTTTTCCTTTTTTCTTTTCCTTTTCTTTTTCCTTTTTTCTTTTCCTTTTCTTTTTCCTTTTTTCTTTTACTTTTCTTTTTCCTTTTTTCTTTTCCTTTTCTTTTTCCTTTTTTCTTTTCCTTTTCTTTTTCCTTTTTTTCTTTTCCTTTTCTTTTTCCTTTTTTCTTTTACTTTTCTTTTTCCTTTTTTCTTTTCCTTTTCTTTTTCCTTTTTTTCTTTTCCTTTTCTTTTTCCTTTTTTCTTTTCCTTTTCTTTTTCCTTTTTTCTTTTCCTTTTCCTTTTTTCTTTTCCTTTTCTTTTTCCTTTTTTTCTTTTCCTTTTCTTTTTCCTTTTTTCTTTTCCTTTTCTTTTTCCTTTTTTCTTTTCCTTTTCTTTTTCCTTTTTTCTTTTCCTTTTCTTTTTCCTTTTTTTCTTTTCCTTTTCTTTTTCCTTTTTTTCTTTTCCTTTTCTTTTTCCTTTTTTCTTTTCCTTTTCTTTTTCCTTTTTTCTTTTCCTTTTCCTTTTTTCTTTTCCTTTTCTTTTTCCTTTTTTCTTTTCCTTTTCTTTTTCCTTTTTTCTTTTCCTTTTCTTTTTCCTTTTTTCTTTTCCTTTTCTTTTTCCTTTTTTTCTTTTCCTTTTCCTTTTTTCTTTTCCTTTTCTTTTTCCTTTTTTCTTTTCCTTTTCTTTTTCCTTTTTTCTTTTCCTTTTCTTTTTCCTTTTTTCTTTTCCTTTTCTTTTTCCTTTTTTCTTTTCCTTTTCCTTTTTTCTTTTCCTTTTCTTTTTCCTTTTTTCTTTTACTTTTCTTTTTCCTTTTTTCTTTTCCTTTTCTTTTTCCTTTTTTCTTTTCCTTTTCTTTTTCCTTTTTTCTTTTCCTTTTCTTTTTCCTTTTTTTCTTTTCCTTTTCTTTTTCCTTTTTTCTTTTCCTTTTCTTTTTCCTTTTTTCTTTTCCTTTTCTTTTTCCTTTTTTCTTTTCCTTTTCCTTTTTTCTTTTCCTTTTCTTTTTCCTTTTTTCTTTTCCTTTTCTTTTTCCTTTTTTCTTTTCCTTTTCCTTTTTTCTTTTCCTTTTCTTTTTCCTTTTTTCTTTTCCTTTTCTTTTTCCTTTTTTCTTTTCCTTTTCTTTTTCCTTTTTTTCTTTTCCTTTTCTTTTTCCTTTTTTCTTTTCCTTTTCTTTTTCCTTTTTTCTTTTCCTTTTCCTTTTTTCTTTTCCTTTTCTTTTTCCTTTTTTCTTTTACTTTTCTTTTTCCTTTTTTCTTTTCCTTTTCTTTTTCCTTTTTTCTTTTCCTTTTCCTTTTTTCTTTTCCTTTTCTTTTTCCTTTTTTCTTTTCCTTTTCTTTTTCCTTTTTTCTTTTCCTTTTCCTTTTTTCTTTTCCTTTTCTTTTTCCTTTTTTCTTTTACTTTTCTTTTTCCTTTTTTTCTTTTCCTTTTCTTTTTCCTTTTTTCTTTTCCTTTTCTTTTTCCTTTTTTCTTTTCCTTTTCCTTTTTTCTTTTCCTTTTCTTTTTCCTTTTTTCTTTTACTTTTCTTTTTCCTTTTTTCTTTTCCTTTTCTTTTTCCTTTTTTCTTTTCCTTTTCTTTTTCCTTTTTTCTTTTCCTTTTCTTTTTCCTTTTTTTCTTTTCCTTTTCCTTTTTTCTTTTCCTTTTCTTTTTCCTTTTTTCTTTTCCTTTTCTTTTTCCTTTTTTTCTTTTCCTTTTCCTTTTTTCTTTTCCTTTTCTTTTTCCTTTTTTCTTTTCCTTTTCTTTTTCCTTTTTTTCTTTTCCTTTTCCTTTTTTCTTTTCCTTTTCTTTTTCCTTTTTTCTTTTCCTTTTCTTTTTCCTTTTTTTCTTTTCCTTTTCCTTTTTTCTTTTCCTTTTCTTTTTCCTTTTTTCTTTTCCTTTTCTTTTTCCTTTTTTCTTTTACTTTTCCTTTTTTCTTTTCCTTTTCTTTTTCCTTTTTTCTTTTCCTTTTCTTTTTCCTTTTTTCTTTTCCTTTTCCTTTTTTCTTTTCCTTTTCTTTTTCCTTTTTTCTTTTCCTTTTCTTTTTCCTTTTTTCTTTTCCTTTTCTTTTTCCTTTTTTCTTTTCCTTTTCTTTTTCCTTTTTTTCTTTTCCTTTTCTTTTTCCTTTTTTCTTTTCCTTTTCTTTTTCCTTTTTTCTTTTCCTTTTCTTTTTCCTTTTTTTCTTTTCCTTTTCTTTTTCCTTTTTTTCTTTTCCTTTTCTTTTTCCTTTTCTTTACCTTTTCTTTTTTTCTTCTTCTTTTGCAAACTCTATTAATTCTGTTCCTGTTTATTTATCTTTCATTATACATTGGCTCCTAACTCGTCAGTTTTTATACAAATAAAAACAGTTTTCTTTCATTCAGATCTGAAGGCACCAACTTAGCAAGCAGACAAAGGCAAAATGCATGGTATTAAAAAAACATATCAGAATTTGACCTAAGCCTTGTGAGTGAAATTGGGTAGACAGAACTCTTGAGAGCCATCGATAGCTGTGCTAGCACAAAAGCCACAAGTCATCATGGCTGAGGGCTGGAGAGTGCTGGCTTTGTTCAAATTGCTGATCACACTAGATAACACATTCTCTCCCAGAAACTGTAGCTACGGTCTGCTCGACATAGTTGCAGTATAAACCACAGGTGGGATCTGTGGGTGTTGAGCAAGTGCAAATTTGCCTGAGCGTGCATCTGCAATAGGGATTGGCTAGCCACCCTAGTAGACTGGTATCCTCAAATATGAGTGGCCAGCTATTATTATTTCATATATATATATATATATATATATATATATATATATATATATATATAATATATATATATGGTGAACTCTCCTATCATGAACGATAAATGAGGATCAGCAGTGGATGGTGCCTTTCGTTTTACACTTATGCATGATAGCAGGCAGCCATTGTGAAGAAAATCAGGTAAGGGAAAGACATATTTCATTTGTGCTTTCTTAAGTGTGATACTAGCCCAGCTTTGCTTCAGGCGACAAAGCCACACTGACAGATGAAATTTGTTAAAGCAGGATTTTGATGGCGTCTCTACTTCAGAGCTTGACGAAGCTGATCACGGTGCTTCATTCTACTGTCTTTAAATCCATTTAACTTAATGAAACATGTCTTACACCACTCCTTTCAGTTTGATGCATGCTCTTTCCAAGTTTTCAGATCATAGTTGAGACGTTTCAAGTTGTCTTTCAATTTGTTTTTGTAGCATAAAAGTGGACGTCCAACTGAACACTTGGAGTTTGGTAGTTATCCATACAGCACCTTTTTTGGAAGCCTATGCCCATCCATTCTCGCAACACAATCAGCCCACCTAAGTTGTATCTTTGCTAGAATGGTTTCAGTGCCTGTGATGTTGTTACTTTTCTTCAGTATTGCGCTATTCTTGACCCTGTCATCCCATTTTATATCACATATGGCGCAAAGACGGTGCATGTGAAAGGTGTCAAGTTATGTGCTTGCGGTACAGGGTCCAAGTTTCAGCACCATACGGAAGGGTTGAGAGAACGACTGATCTGTATACGTCAGTCTTTACTCTGAGAGACACGTCTTTGGTGTTTCATAACCTATGTTTAAGTTTTCTGAATGCTGTGCTGGCTTTGGCTATTCTGGATTGGATTTCTCTGTCCATTTTCCCATCAGAAGAGTCTGTTGATCCAAGATATGTGAATGCCTCAACAGCTTTTAATGCCGTACCATCAATGAAGACGGAAGGATTTGTGAGAGATGGATTGCCTGGTACTGGCTGGGTCATTAGCTCAGTCTTCTTTATGTTGATAGTGAGTCCAAATGCTTTTGCTGTTTCAGCGAATTTATCAAGGATAGTTTGAATGTCTTCTAGACTGTGTGCTAATAGAGCAGCAGCATCTGCAAAGAGAAGATCGTGTACCATCTGCAGAACAAGTTTCAACTGTGCTTTAAAATGTTACTGATTGTATAGACCTCCATTTGTTCTAATTCAACATTGACTCTGTCACTTAATATATATAAAAAGTAACTTTTGATACAAGTTTATGCACTATGATTATTTTTATATATCAGCTGACCTACACTGCATAGCACGGGTTTTCATAAATAATAAATTGTGACTAATGTAATTTAGAAATGACATTTGGTACACGCTTGGTCTGAAGATCACATTGTCTATATTTAAAAAAAAAAAAAGAAAATCTCATTTTCTGGTATTGAGTACTCTTCCCCAATAAATATAGCAACAACAATATATATATATATATATATATATATATATATATAATAATAGAGAGATACTAATTTAAAGACCAATGAATGTTCTTTGTTAAGCATTTCTTAAATTGATTTTTTTTCCCCCCTATATTTTGGATGATTTTTTCCCAGCTTCTGTTGCTTATTTAAATGTGTATTATCCTCTGTATGTGTACACACACACACACACACACACACACACACACACATATATATATGTATATTATAAATTAATTGATTTAAAATATGGGTTTTTCGCTACACAGTGATAACCATGTTTCAGAAATGGAAGCTAAAGCCTTCGAATTTAATTTTGTTATTAAACCAAAGACATTAGTTTCATTTCCTCGTCAAGCGAAAAAAAATCAAAAAAAAATCTATAAGAACACTGGATTTTATATCTTACTGTTCTTTCTTTTTATTTATATATACATATATATATATATATTGTACTTAGTTTAATTTCTAATATATATATATATATATATATATATATATATATATATAGGCAGAAAGAATCAAATGTCTATAGCTTGGGCCACAAAGCACCAATCAAGCTGTGCCTCCAACCTTCTGGTCAGGGGTAGTACGCACCGGCCCTGGTTGCACCTTGCTTTCATTTGTGTGTTTTTTATATATTGAAAACTGTTTTCTTTTTCTTTCAGTATGTTAACTCAGGAAGCTAATTGGGGACGGATCTTGACACTTTTCTGCTTTGGTTATTATCTTGCTTGCCGTTTCCTCAGAAACAGTTCATTTGTACAATTCTTCACAAGAATCATTGACTGTGTTATACAATTTGTAAGGAACCATATTGCTCATTGGATAATTTCTCAGGGTGGATGGGTAAGTATTTTTTCATTTTTTATTTTTAAATAGTACCAATCAAGAAGGTTACTTCTTGGTGTTAGCAGCTAGGGTAGGCAATCCCAGCATGCAGCACATTTGCCTGAAAACCAAGCCATGGGTTGACCCAAGCCTTGTGAGTGAACTTGGGTAGTCAGAGTTATATTTGGTAGCAATCATTGGTTGTGCTAGTATACTCACAAGTCATTGTGACTGGGGGTTTCAGCATATTGGCCTCGTTCAGATTGTGGACTGCACCAGATACTACACTAAGAAACTGTAACTAAGGTTTGCTCAGCATAATATAAACCACAGGTGGGCTCTGTGGGCTCTTGAGCCTTGTAATGGGTGAATTTGGATATTAAAAAATAAAAGTGAAAATGTGATATGGTTGTAGGAGTGCTCTGCTGGCTCCTTCCCTAGGACAAGAAATTAAATGGCAATACCAATTTCCTCTTTGTCGGATCGTACCATTTTATATGTTACCAGTATCTGACTATACTCATGACATGTCAGTTAGAAGACTTTTGTCAACATTTCTGGAACAGTGCAAAGAGATGAATTCATGCCTTTTTCAAAGTGTCATAATGATATGAACACACGTGGCCTGATTTGTAATTTGAAGTTTCATTCTTTTTCCATAGGGCCCAACCATTAGGCTACCTCCTATATGATGATGGTGGACACTCGCAATTGCATTACTAGTGGTACTAATACTAATCATACTAAAGGAAAGTTCTCAGTCTGACCTACTTCTCAAAATTGGATTAAATGACCAAACAACTCAATTATGTCAAAGTCAGGAATTCAATTTTCAATGTGATCTTCCCTGAATGGCCTTATGCTAGATTAAGGTAAATTTTGTATTATGTTTAGTCATAAGTAATTTCCATTTTTGTGTACCAATTGTAAAGATGAATGTACCATCGCAACTACTAAGCATACATTGTCGTTAACAATAAATTTGTTGTATATTAACCTAACCCTAGTTTTTGAATGCCAGTGGCGGCATACACAGTGGATTAAAAGAAAAATGTTGCTCTCCTCCATGGCAACTCAACACCTCGTACAGCAAGAATAACAGGAAAATATATTGGAATTCGGTTGATCTATTTCTACCTGACTCGTCATATTCACCTGACCTTGCACCAACCAATTATTATCAATTGCTGAAAAATGCTTTGATGGGGAAATCTTTTTTTAATGAAAATCAGATTCAAGATTTTGATAAAAACTTTTTCACATTGAAACTTGAAGGATTTTACTCAAAAGCAATGTAAGAGTTGTCTGATAAATAACAAGTCATTGTAAATAATGATGAATATATAATTGAGTAATGTAGCATACCTACAGACGATAATGGGTATGTCCCCATTCACATAAATGCAGTAGTAAATACTGTATGTTGGTCTGCAGTTGGAGATTCATTGTGGAATTCACTTGACTCACTCCTAGCAGTTGACTACTTCTACGCACCGCTGGCGAATCTTGTGTTGTTCTTGTCCTAAGTATTATTATCGTTCATTACCAACTTCTGTCTGATTATTCTATTCAGTAACCTTCCCTAGGTTACAACAAATAAAATTTAATCATACTTTAGTTTTTTGGAAGAATAAAGTCGATTTTTAAAAAAAACTGGAAATTATTTATGACTCAACCTAATAAATACCTATCTAAAACACTGTACATACTTTGAAGCAATTTTCTTTTTAATTTGTCTTTCCTAACTCCTTGAAAAAGAACAATAATTTTGTAACGGTGAAAATGTTTTTATTTAAACGGTTCTCCTGCTTGAAAGTGACCCCTGAACTTTTAATTTCTTTCTTTTTATATATATATATATATATGTGTGTGTGTGTGAATATGAAAAGATCACTTTTAAATATCAATTTTATCCCGACATCTATGTTTCTTGGTAAAATTTCCAGTCTTCAGTGGTTGTGGTTTTAAACAGTATTATCAATTTTTTCCCTTATATACTGGGCTTTCCTTTCATTTTCGATGCATGAGTGTCAAGCAGCTCAGTTCTTAGAACCAACAGTCAGACTACCAGCACATATCATTTGATTCTAGTGGTGAAGGATTTCACAGAACCAACCACATTTTTTGGAAGAGCTGCAAATTTTGAATTCAATATTGTCCTTCTCCTAGACTGGTTGACACCCAAGGCTATAGAACCGAATCTATCCTATTGTTTACCCATAGAAGAGATGAATTCATACCTTTCTGAGGGGTATTAGCACATAAGTGAATATAATGAACACAACGGAACACAAAATCACATCAACTTGGAATGAGCTGATTTCAAATCCAGCAGATGTTAACAGCTTCAATACAAACAAAAAAGAAAAAGCACATTCTGGTTGTTTGATCAGATAAAATTATTTATTTACTTTTTCTTAAAATTTCCAGTGCATTTAAGCACAGGTTTGTCTTTCATTCGAATTTGATCTCACAATTTCGCTGGGCTGGTCATGTTGCAAGGGTGAGTGATGACAAAATACCTAAGGTCCTCATACATAGCCAGATTGACATTGGACAAATGATTGTTGGATGGCCATCGCTCAGGTATAAAGACAAGCTAAAGAGTGACCCACTCAGCTGTCAATGTGCTTCATACTAACTTTGAGCGAGTCGCCCTGGATAGAAATAACAGGAAGTATTGGTACTGGAGTGGTATCAGAAATTTCAAAATCAGTCCTATTGACCGGCTAAGTGACGAAAGACAACAGCGAAAAGCGCCAACAAATATTCCTGTGGCTATGTCCTGAGATCCTCACTGTTGCACAATATGTAGACTTTTATGCAGGTCACTAGCAGGGCTGAAGTTGTCTCATATGACAAACATAAAAACTGAATGAGGTTGCCTGATCCTCATACATTAAAATCAACAGGGAGAGTCCGTCATCATATACCAGGTGTAACAGCATAATTGTCCATCCCCAAAAATGTTTAATATCTAAAAAAAACAAAAAAAAACACTAAACTAATTGAGTTTCTTTTTTCCAGGTTTTCTGATAAGATGTTTAGCCATCTTGACACCATTTTCCATAAGAATCACTGAAAAACCCTTCGGTTTATTCAGCTAGAAAGAGAACGGGTTAAAGTCGTTTTGTGTCAGCGCCACTATGTCTTCCAACTGATCAATGGTGAGAGGAAAAAGATCATTCAGGCCTTCAGTAATGGTACCAACATTCATACTCTGGTTTCCATCTTCAAAGTCTATTCAAGAACCATTAAGAGAATGGTGAATACGTTTAAAAAAGAGGGAACAGTAGAGAGGAAAACTGGATCAGGAAGTCACAATAGGAAGAGGGATTATCATTTCAACTTGGAGTTAAAGAGATCAATTAGAAAAGATCCAACTTAATCCATTATACATTTGCCATGCAAGAGGATTTTCACCTATGACAGTCCAAAGAACATTGAAAAAAGACTTGAAAATGAAATTATACGTGAAATGTATGAGGCACCTTGTTACTCTAGGACAGAAAATTAGAAGTTTAGAGAGGGCGAAGACCATCTTGAATAAGTTGGAAAATGATCCCGGAATAATATATATATATATATATATATATTGAACTTTATTTCAATCCTTCGTGAGCTTCCAATTCTTAGCTATGATTAATTAATGATGAACATGTCATTTTCGTTTATGATCGATTTCATTACAATTCTTCTGTTAAGCTTGGAGAGTAATTATACATTCTTATTGGTCAAACTAGAGTGCAATAGTGTTATAAAAACCTTGGAGAATTCCACTATCTTTAATCATTTTAAAATACAACAATTCGAAGCTTCATTGGACAATTTACTGTTACACCTTGTGTGTGTGTGTGTGTGTGTGTGTGTGTGTGTGTAATATTATTATTTTTATTATAAGAGATTATAATAAAAACATTTTGAATTTTCATGTTTCAATACTATGATTGTGCTTTTTCAGACAATGGTAAGTAACCCTTATATACTCACACATTCAATTTGTTTAAAGAAAAGATACTAATTATTTTTTTCTTTCTGCATTGTTTAATGTCGATACTTCTGTTGGAAATCTGAGACTTTATATTACCTTTGCCCATGTTTTGTTTTTAATATTTTTAATAAAATTTTGTTTTTAAATTTGATTTTTTTTCTTTCTTTCTCTTCCAGTTAGAAGTTGCTTCACAAAATTTGAGGAATGAAAGAAATTATTTGTACACATTTTCATTCATTGGTGGGATGGCTGTTGTACTTTTCGCCATTTATTTTCTCAGGAAGAAGTAAATGTATCTTTATTTTATTTTTATTAATAAATCTTTTAAGAAAGAATAAAAATAGAGTAATTATAATTACATTTGGGGCCTCAAATTTTAAGGACTAAAACAAAAATATTGTTACAGCCGTTTTTTTTTTTTTTTCATTTTTTTTTTAACTTTCAATTTTGTCAATTTTATATTTCTTAATGACAGTTTGTAAAAATTTTGAGCACACTGAATTTTCAAATTTTAAAATATTTTACCTTTTTCTTTTATTTTTTTAAATATTTAATTTTTAGATTTTTTTTTTTTTTTTTTTCTCATTTAGTCTTGGATTTGTTTTTATTTGATTTTTGCACTTTTTTCTTTTTCTGTTTTTTTTTTTAATCTTAGAAATATGAGGATTGATTATTTTCTTTTTCCTGGGCCTCAAAATATGCCACGTGCAGCCTTGGTCATCTCTGGCATTTTTTCATACTTTTTTTTTTAAATGTCATTTTCATTCCATTTTGACCATTGGCTGCTCCTTGACCACTGCCAGATAATTTGTTTGTTTAAAAAAAAAATACAAAAGAAAGAAAAGAAATGAAGAAATGTCCAAAATTTATCTGTCCAGCTTTTTAGACTAAAATGTAATTTAGTTCCGCTGATGTAAGAATTTTTAAGTTTGTCTATAGATTGATTCTCTTATCACTCCAGCTATAAATTCAAATATCATTCTTTTTCAGGGATACAAATAAGTTTATTACGTAGCTCTTCAATAATGTAAAATATTTTTTTTTAATTAAAACAAAAAGTTGTTTAGGTTTTATTATTAATGTTGACTTCTATTTGTTTTCAACTTAAATATTTTATTTGCTTTTGATGAAAGAAATACTAGCCAAAAATTAATAATGGTTGACAATGCTTCATCTAATAAAAATTCAGATAATATTACTACTTATTTACTGATGGCCATAGACTGAGGGTCTGAGGAGATGCAATGAAAAGCAAGTAAAATGAAGATGAAAGAAATACTAGTCAAAAGTTAATAATGGCTGACAATGCTTCATCTAATAAAAATTCAAGATAATATTACTACTTGTTTACTGATGGCCATAGACTGAGGGTCTGAGGAGATGCAATGAAAAGCAAGTAAAATGAAGATGAAAGAAATACTAGTCAAAAAATTAATAATGGCTGACAATGCTTCATCTAATAAAAATTCAAGATAATATTACTACTTGTTTACTGATGGCCATAGACTGAGGGTCTGAGGAGATGCAATGAAAAGCAAGTAAAATGAAGATGAAAGAAATACTAGTCAAAAAGTAATAATGGCTGACAATGCTTCATCTAATAAAAATTCAAGATAATATTACTACTTGTTTACTGATGGCCATAGACTGAGGGTCTGAGGAGATGCAATGAAAAGCAAGTAAAATGAAGATGAAAGATACTACATATAATAACTAGATGTTATTTATTTTGTTTCATTTACATTTTTGAATTTTATAGAAGAATTTATTTAGTTTTTGTCTAAAAAAAAATAGTGTTTTATATTTTTCTTTGTTCTTATAATCTATAGAGATGAGTCATTAAAAATGATTCATTTCTCTCCTTCATTCCCTGGCATATGATATTATTCCTGATAACCAAAATTGATCTCCCAAAAGACCACAAATCCCATTGGTAATGTTTTCCATTCTAGATCCTTTTTTTTTTTTCAAAGATTGCAGTTTCTTATTAATATACATTGCATACTGTTCTCTCAGTAAAGATAGTTTTCTAACTCAACCCCCTTTATTTTTGCACTTGAGAAATCTGGAATGTATTCCTCTTTTGACTAGACCAAGCAGCTCAGTAATTAGAAGATGAGATGAAATTGATTTTTCAAATTGATACTGAAAAATACCTTAGGCAGTCAGATGAAATAGCTGTGTGTAATAGATTGATGACAAGGTCTCATCATTTTACAGTTGAAATGGCTCCATGTAGCAGCAAGTTCTATGCTAATAGTTTCTTCTCTTGAATGTCTCACTTGTAAAACATTCTTCCAATTTCTTGCTTTCTTGTCAACTTTGATCTTCAAAAATTTAAATGTAATGTCAATTGTTATCTTCTGCCTTCTTAATTCCTGTTCTTTTATTGTTCTCTCTCCTTAATAATTATTTTTCTCCTATTCTCTCACACTCAGTAACCTCTTACACCTTAAAGACTTTATTACCTTACGTGGGGTGAAATGATTAAATAAATAAAATATATATGTGTAGGGGCAAGAGGAAAAACTGTTCTTAGCCGACACATTTCATCCTCTGAGGGACTTTATCACTTTTCCTCTTGTCTCTTTTTATTCATTTTGTCTCCCCTATAAATACACTTTATCTGAGAATATTTGCACACACACACACACACACACACACACATTTTATTTATATATATATATATATATATATATATATATATATATATATATATATACATACACCAAAAGTTTAGAGTCAGTCTTTAGATTTCAAAGAATTGCTTAAAAGAAAATTGAAGGTCAAAAATAATTTACTAGCTTACTTTGGGCCATTGACTCATAGTAAAAACACTTAGGAAGATGGCCATGGCACTTCAGGACTTTGGCAATCATGGCTCTCCACAATTTCCTGTCCCTTTTTACTCTAAACGATGTTTGACTCTTTATCACCTTTGTCGTCGTCGTAGCCCCCCCCCCCCCCCCCCCGCCGCCATTCATTCACTCACAACACATTAAGAAGGTTACTCACGGTTTCTCTCTCTGCCTCTTCTTCTTCCAAAATGTCCTGTGAGTGTTAAATTCTCCGAACCTTTCTTCCTTGGTTTGTGTCCCAGAGATGTTTCTTTTTAGTTCCCAATTTCTCTAGCATTCATTTGTTGCTTGTTCATTCCCATCATGGTCATGTCTTAGAGTCTCTTCTTCACCTATAAGGAAATTGTTAAACGTATCAATAGTATCAGTTAATATCAAACATTCACTGCCATACACGAGAGTAAATATGACAGAGCCGTTACTGAACTAAAATCAAAATGATGTCAAAATAGCAATTGTTCCTCTGCTTTGTCATCATCCTATAAATGTAAACATTTATGTGCTTATATTTAAATACATCTTTGCAAATTGATCCTGCAAAGCTAATCACAATTTTAGCATTTTTAATTTCTACTATATTATCAAATATTGTTTTTTATACATTTTTAGAGAGTGACACGTGTATGTAGATACATTTTGTCATCATGACTTTTTGACTAGTTTTTATTTCATTTTACTTTTGTAGCTTTTAATTGCAAGGTTTATAAAATCAAGTTTAAATCCTATCTACTTTTGTTTTGAGAGCAGAAGCATTCTCAGGGAATGATTGCTGGATTTTGAAAGAATTATTTTTTCCTTTTCATCTTATTTCTTTTCTTTTCTTTTTTGTTTTCTTTTTGAAACTCTCTTCACAAGAAATATAAATAAATTCATAGGGTTTTGCATATCTTAATTAATCTCCTTTTCTCTAACCCAAGTAAGAAACAAATTCTTGTTTGAAATTTCTTTTCTTTTTTCCAATATTTGTGGATGATGGTTAAAAACAAACTTGTCTATTCTTCCGAACTTACTCAAATGCTTTGTGGTGTAAATTAAAATTGACTTTTTTCTTTCTTTCTTTTTTTCTTTTTTTCTTTTTTTTTAAACAAAAAAAAATCTGTGATTTTGAAATGATGTTATTCCCCACTTAAACGCTCTGTTTCTTTCACTACCAGTTTTTGTTTATTGCTTCTAAATATTTCTTTCTCTTGAAATGATTTTCATGCAAGATTTGATATATTCTGTTACTAGACAAAGTTTTTAAAAATAATCCTATTGCTCTTTGAGAAATCATTAATCATTGTGCCCACAAAAAATTGGGTGTCAAAAGAATGGTTTTTCCCTTGACACTGCTATTATTATAACTACCTTCACACCTTAAAAAGCAATGATTAGAATTCTAATAAGACCTAAACTTATAATGAAAGTTAATTTATATATTTTTTTGTTCTTGAGAATTTACAATAAAAATATTAAACAGTATTTATTTATTAGATTTTTTAGTTAAAAGAATGATTTTATATTTACAACATTCTAAAAACTAATACAGTTCAATATTTTAACATTTACCAATTTATAAAGAAATAAATATGAAAACAATTTTTTATTTATAAATTTGTAAAAATTTACTAAATTAAAAAATATGTCAACCAACTTTATTATTTACCATTTTATAAAGTTTGAATCGGCAGTAGCCGATGTTTTGCCAACTATTACAATAAGCAATCCTATAAAGTCTTTAATATTTTTGTAAATTCTCGAGAACAAAGAAAAAGTATAAATTCATTTTCATCAAATGTTTAGGCTTTATTAAAATCCTAAACATTGCCGATGAGTTAATATAGTTAAAATAATAGTAGTGTCAAGGGAAAATTCGTTGTTTTGTCATACCATATTATTTGTGGACATGAGGGTTAAAGATTTCCCCCACACACAATTTTTGTTTCCCCCCCCCCCCCCGTTCCACTTAAGTGATTTATTTCTTTATAACTTCAAAAGGAAAACATTTTTCCTATATACATACATTTTTATCTCTCAACACTTATGCATTGAGATATATATATATATATATAACACGCAGCACATCAGGTAATTGAAAAAATTATAAAGAATATATTCAAGATATTCAATAAAAAATATAGTATATTTGCAAAAGTCTCTTTATAATTAAAAAAAATTATTACAAAAGCAAATGAACAGCCAAATATGTGGAAATTGTTACAAAATGAGGAGTAGATATTGAATTTTTCAGAGCTAATTTAATCCAACTCTCTATGGGTCCTATTAGTTGCAGAAAGCACATCAAGACGGTACTCGATTTCTTGCCATGTTTGCTGTAGCCTAGCCTCATCGATGGTGGCAATGGCATCAACGATCTCTTGCTTTAGATCAGTGATGTCCCGTATCTATGTTCGATGGACGATATCTTTAAGATACTCCCATAGAAAGAAGTCCAAGGGAGTGATATCTAGTGAATGAGGTGGCCAGGGAATTGGCCATATTTTTCAACCCACCAGTCTGGAAATGTTAGGGGGTCATTTAACAGAACGTCTTTCATCAACAGGAGACCTGAAATGCGCAAATGTAATGTGATTAAAAACTTTGATAACTGCTGAATACATAGAACAAATCTGATTAAGATCTCTCATCAACTGCCTTTGTTATATATTTTTAAATTGTAAAGAGACTTTATGGACACGCTGGATTTTTTTTTAATCTTTTGGTGTTGTCTGGCCATTTGTCTTTCTCTCAATGATAACACAGACTCCTTGAAGGCTGCCATTATGGACTTGATGGCAAACACAAACAAGAACCACATATGATCCAGGCATATATTCGCTTCCAAGAGTGTACTGAAGCTGAGAGCATTTTAATGGCCAAACATTTGGTTTTTCTTAGTTGAACAGATCTAGAAATATTTTTTTCAAATGTGCTGTAACATTCTTCATTGTCAGTAAAGCACACAAATTCCATGGCTATCACAGAAAACCTAGATTTGCTATGGCCTCACTATGAGTTCCTCCATTGGGTCCAAACAAAGCAAACTTGTCATCATTCATCCTGTTCAGCTGGTGGCCACTATTTAACAAGATGGTTATCATCAAGTTGCTGTGGTTGGTGGCTTGTGCCATGACTATAGTCAGCCTTCTCATTTTCTGTGTCAGACTGGAGGCAGCCATGTTAATGATCTTGATACATTCGAAAGACAAGTAAGAATGTCACAGTTTTATGTTTGTACAGAACATCGCATAAAGCTGTCTTCCATTTATGACCCTTTTCATGTGCTTTCAAATACATTGGGCACTAACACACACACATATGTCAATCTAACGTTTCATTTTTATTAAAGCTTCGTCAAAGATTGAGAGAGAAGTTTGACTAAGCTTTAATAAAAGTGAACCCTGTTGGATTGATAACGTTTCCTATTACTTTTTATCATCCTGTCAGATTCCAATCCATATCTGATCTTTAATATACATACATACATACATATACATACATACATACATACATACATATATATATATATATATATATATATATATATGCACACACAACCTGGACAGGTATCAACACTGCATGGTGATTACCTGTTTCAGTATGATCTTCGGATCTAAGCTGCTTAATATAGTGTTTTATATATTAGTTTTATATATTTTTAATTGTATTAGCCTGGCTCTCAATTTCAGTCAAGATTAATTTAGATGTTGCCATAGAAGGATATGACTACACAACCAAGAAATCCAAATTCAACTTTCATTGGCAGGACTAACATTTTGCTTGGTGAAAATAGTTACCTGCAGAGTGCTAAATGTTAAATCCAGAATACCTATAACGGGCAATAGTTCATACCACTATCATCCTTTCTCTTATGTGTGAAAAGGTTCCCCTTAAACCGATCTTTAGCTCACCATTATTTTCTGAACATTATGCTGTCAAACTGGGTGCATATTCCTATTTGTACCCAATGGCAACTTTTTATTTAAATGCTTTCATTTTCCATCAGATGAATTTTTTCCATGACAAAAATACTCAAACTTCATCTGTTGTTTATAATGCATTTATTGGTTGATTAAAAAAAGTCACAACATGTTCTGCATTGATGAGAGGTACTTTGAGCCAATATTTAACAAATACTCTCTGTTGAAAGGAGGTAATATCTGTTTTGACCATCTATCATTAAATGTTGCAACACATGCACACAAATTTCTTATTACTACAAACAAGATTATAATGTGTTTATCTTGATAAACCTGCTTATCAAAAAAATAGTAAAATTAACCTCTACCAGCCTAGATTATTGAAGTTTTATTAAAGAAAATTTACTTCTTTGCAAGTACATTTTTTCCCAGGAGGAAGAAAAGGAGGAATGCTGGTTTAATTTCAGTCAAGATTCTCATATATATATATATATATAATGATGTCTCCACTACATATATATATATATATATACAAACATGTATATCCACTAAAATGACTTCTCTAATAAGAAGAAATATTGTTGGACTAAAAATCCATTAATTACTTATATATATGCTACAAAAATTATTGGTGTGCTCAACAGACTACTTTGTCAAAAGACCTAAAAAAAAAAGAAAGAAAAGACCTAAAAGCAAATATACACACACAAGTGGGCATTGAGGTCAACACACAGCAGTGGCAGTGCATTTCATGCTGAAATGCAACTGTCAGGCCATGTTCGTTGTTTTGGCTCAACTATTTATAAATATATATGCTGATCAGTGATGCATTATGGGTAATTCTATTGTACTATTCTAACTGTTATTGGGTGGGCACTAATAGTTATGTTTTGAATTATTCTAGGGGCAATTGAGTGGAAATAATTGTAGATCCAAATGCAGTTTTGTGGTTATATATTTATATTTACCTATGTTCTATCCTTTATATTGAGCACTTTAACTCATGAATATAGCATACCGTAAAACTATATTTTTATCATCATTTATATATATATATATATATATATATATATATATATATATATATATATATATAAACAAAAATCCCAAATGCTGGTGTGGCTAACAGACTACCTGCCAAAAGTCCTTAAAAAAATGGTTTGGGGAGAAAATAAGGTGAAAAGACCAATAGGCATGCATATATATATATATATATACACACTGCAAAAGAGAATGTAGCAGGGCTAAAAAGTCATGTCTGTGCTGCCCATATTTGAGGATGGATCAATCAAAGGAATTGCTCAAAATTGTGCTGCTGCCATATATACATGCATACATACACAAAAGTGGGTACTGGAAAGTTATCCATCTCAGTAAAAAGCACTTTAAAAAAAGAAAAAGAAAAGATTCTGGTGTTTGTTTATTTTGGGGAGTCGGTCAAGCCGAGAACCTTTCAGCACCCCATGTATTTATTTATTTATAATATAAAATACAATGTAACTTTATATATTTATTTATCATGCGACCTGATCTCTTCCTCTCCTTAGTTATGAAATATTCTGATGTTATGGTAAATGGAAGTATTACTCAAAGCCAGTAAGTAGGGGAGATCAGGCTGCTAATACATTGCCTTTTTTTTGTTCTACATATCATTGAATATTTTTACTTTGTTTCTTAAATGTGAGAGTAGGGTTAATTGTAGAGATAAAAATCTTACATTCCATATTTTTCATTTTATTTTTTTAATAGTATGCATAAATTAGTATACACACACACACATATATATATACACACATATATATATATATTTATTCTCTTATACATTATTTTCAGTGTATATCCATATTTGAGATAACATTCAGTTTATTCCAAACAGTATTTTATTTTGCTTACCAACCTGCACAAATACAAAACTGAGCAGTTATGACTTTCAAAACAATCTCTATGATTAAATCTGCTTTAAAGGCAAATAGAACGTGGCTTAATTATGAAGCTCTTTGTGGCCAAGCAGCAAAAACACATCAGATTACACTGTGGTTTCTCCTGTGAAGGTTTCAATCCTGCCAAAGAGTACTTTTTTTTTTTTTTTTTTTGTTGACTGTACAGGCCTGGTAGGCAAAATACTGTTTAGTATAAACAGAATGTCTATTCCAATACTGGTATCTACTAAAAATAGCATTCAAAGTAATAAAAAATATGTTGGATTAAAAAATAAATCATGTAAAGGTGCTAAAAAGTTCTTTGTCCAACTTACATTTCAAAATGGGAACAAAATACAAAGCAACTCCTTTTATGTGCTATGTCCCTGTAGGTTGTTTCAGGCTCTCCACAACTTCTTATCTTTTGTAGCTCTAAGTCAGTTTTGTCTCCTTAATATCTGCCTCAGCCTCTGCTCTGCCATCCATTTACTAGCTGTTTCTCTATACCCCTGTTGCTTTCAATGTTCTTGTGAATGTCAAATTCTCCAAGCCTTCTTTCCTTATTTCTTCCATAAATTTCACTTGTCTCTTTCTGATTCTAAGTATAAGTGTCCTTTTCATTTTCCTTTTTAAAAACAAAAAAAAATAGAATTTCTTGGTTGGACAAATAACTTTTTCAAAACCTTATTTCTACTTATGCTTAAAACTCCATACTGAATTGTGTCATATACTGTGTACTTTTTTCTTTTTTCTTTCAGTGTGCAAGTCTGTTTAGTTTTGTTTTTTGTTTGTTTTTTTTTTGTTTTTTCTTTTCTTAAGGTATCTTGAAGGTTTTTTTTTTTTTTTTACTGGTCTCATATCTCTAAATCACTTTGATTTAAAGAAAATAAGTCATGGAAACTAAAAATAAATGACTGGGTAAATCGTATTATTTTCTTTTTTTTATTTCTTTTTTTTTTTTTAAATTCCTTTTGTACATTGAGATATTTGTGAGATCATTTCAAAATCCTACTAATTCTGTAAACAGAATACAAAGACAAATTGTTGGTCTTTTTCTTCTTTAAATGTTTAAAAAAAAACAATTTTTGATTTGAAATGTAAACCTGATTATGCTTCCCCTCCTAGCTTTTCTAGCCAGTCACCCAGGTTTTGTGGACATCAAACAGGTTTCAGGGTGAGGAGGAGGAGGTGTTAATCACCTTGGCTCTCCTCTTTAGAGAATTATAAGACAACCTTTAACATTTAGCACTCTGCCTAATTTATAAATATTAATTCCTGTATATGGGATCCCATCAAATTATAGTGTTATATATATATATATATATATATATATATATATATATGTAACAAAATATTTGAAATTGCAGTAGCCTGGCTCTCAATTTCAATCAAGATGACTACACAAACAAGAGATTCAAATTTAACATTGGCAGGACTAGCATTTTTCTTGGTGGAAATAGTCACTTACAGAGTGCTAAAGGTTAATATGTCATTTTTCTTTAAAAGTAAAAGAAAGGGGTTTAAAAGATGAATCTTAAAATGTTTTTATCTCATAAAAACATTATTATATGTCTATATCTCTGATTACTTTCATTATTTACATTATTCAGACTGTTATCCTCATCTTCATTGCCATATTCACATGGCCCAGTGGATAAAGGCATTGGTTAGATCTAGTGACTAGACCTAAAGAGTTGTGAGTTCGATACCAAGCTACAGCAGTGGTGAACTAAAGGAATTGAGTTAAAGGGAAATAACTGAGACATCTGGAAGAGGCATGGCACGTGGAACTAGAACGATCCCCCCCTCCCCCGGAGGATGAAATAAGGGTTCGGTTCAAAATTCCAATCACCTGAAGGAGGCCAGAGCATACAACGGCCAAAACATGAATATAGCAATGAAGATGAAGATAACAGTCCAAATAATGTAAGAAAACATTATTAATATTCAGAATATAAATTATTAATCTTCAGTATAATAATAATAATAATAATTTGATATATTTATTTTCCCCTGCCCTTTTGTCATTTCAAAGAACTGCTGTTAATAAATCCTGTTACTCCTGCCTGGGTCAGTGCTATGCACCCCGGTGTATGTATATAAGCATGTCTCAATGTGGGAATGAGTTAGGAATTTTGCTTCTCATTGTGAGAAAACAAAAATAATTAATATATGCAATAAAAAAAAACAATATATATATATATATATATATATATATATATATATACATATACACAAGCAGGAACATGTGTTCATTTCTTTTTTTTTTCTTTTTTTTCCAGCTTTGCTTGGGACTGTAATATCTTTCATTCTGTAACTTCAACTCAGAAAAAATGTCATGTCTGTTTAGATGATTGAATTGGAGATAGGCTGGCCAGATTCTGCTAATTTGAAACTTGAAGCTCACAAGCATGACATGGGTCAGGTCACACAAAACATTCTGTATATTTTAAGCCGGAAGCCAGACTCAGAACTTTGTTATTGTGTTAAAAGTAATCTGACTCATAAGGGTTATATTTTAAGTAAGAAATTCAGTTCAAACTTAAGAATGTACTAAGCATGACCAGGCTGAGCTAAAATTACCTTATGTAAAAAAAAAAAGAGAGAGGGGGGGACAAATATAGTCCATCATGCCTGCAATAAGATGTATTGTCAAAAGAACATTTTTTTTCTTTTGCTTCCCCCCCCCCACACACACACTTTTTTAATTACCTTCAATCTCCGGCATGTTTATTATTTTAAAAAGTGATGATTAGAATTGGAATAAAACCTCAACACATGAAAGTTAATTCAGACATTTTCTTTGTTCTTGAGAATTGACAACAAATAATAAACACTATTTATTAGATTGTTTATTGGAATGGTTGGCAAAACATCAGTTAATTGCCAATTGATTTAAATTTTATAAAATGGTAAATAAGGATTTCTTTAGAGTTGCTTCACATATTTTAGACGTTTATGAATAAAAAAAATTTCATATTTTGGAATTTTGTAAAAATATAAAATTGTATTTGATTTTTGGAATTTTGTAAAAATATAAAATTATTCTTGTTGATAATCTAATAAATAGTGTTTAATATTTTTGTAAATTCTCAAGAACGAAAAAAACATATATGAATTCACTTTCATCATATGTTTCGGTTTTATTACATTTCTAATCATCAGTTTATAAAATAATAAATGTTGCCAAAGAGTGAAGTTAAAATAAAAGTGGTGTTGTGGGGAAAAAACTGTCCCTTTGACACCTATTGCGGCCAGGAGGTTTCATATTTGCTGAGAAATATATTTTATAAATCTTACAAATATATCTGGAGTTATTTTAAACAGCTAAATGGTAACTATCTGGTTGATTTTTTTTTTCTTCTCTTAAACATCACCAAGTTAAACTAAAATTAGTTTAATTTTAAAAAAAGAAAGTTTTGGAAGCCCAATATTACTAAATGTTAAATTTTGCTACATGTGACCTTTTTTTTTTTTTAATCATTTCATTTCAAGCAAGGCAATAAAGCCACTAAGATGCAAAGGCTTACTGAGAGTGAGGGAATATGATAAAAATAAAGGAGAAAGAACATAAATTAAGAAGACAGAAGATAATGATTGGCATTGCATTTAAATTTATTGAAGGTCAAAGTTGACTGGAAAGCAGGAAGCCAGAAGAGCATTCTACAGTCAAGAAGAGTGAGAAGAAACACGTGAATTTGGGATCTTCACCCTTGGTTGGAATGTTATATCAAGTCAACCCTGCATCTGGCTTCTTTGGTCTGGTGCAAAATTGAGTTCAAAGCCTATTTCCGCATCATACTATGTAAGAAGTAATTTAATATATGCATTAATACATATTAAAACATGTACAGGCTGTGGGGGCCTGATAGCCTCCCAGTCATATGCAGACAAAGGGTCAAATTAAAAAAAAAAAAAAAAAAAAAGCCCCCACCAGAGTGAATCAATCTGCAAATGGAGTTAAGGACAAATAGAACACTTTAAAACAGTTTAAGTGAAACACCTTAAGAGAAGCACGAGTGACCCACAGCAAGAGAGTCATCCCAAGGGAAGAGAAAAAAGGGAAATTCTCAATCTAATATAAGAGAATAGATGACATCAAGAAATTATAATGTTAAGCAAAAATATCTATATCTAAACAGACAGCAAATTGTCTGTCTGTCCATCCATATCTGAAACCCCCTCTAACTTGGGCCACACTTGCTCTACATAGACATATTATACCTTTTTTGGAATCAGGATGATCCCAGGATTAAAAATCTAACCTTCATTTGGTACTTGAACATCCAGCATTGGGATTTGTGTCCGGATGAGGAGGGAACAGTTAAAAATTCAAATTTTAAAATAACTGAAAAAAAATTAGTGATTTTAAAAGTGTTTAATTTATATTGATTTTGAAGTAAAAACAAACTTTGTGAATTTAAAAAATCTTGTTTAAAATATGTCCAAAAGTTTGCGAATTAAGGAAATCAGTTTTATTTTTTCAAAATGTCAAGGAATCAGAATTTGAAGTTCCACAGAGATTGTGATTTGAAGAACTCAGTTTTCGACCTGAATTGGAATTTTGGCGAAAATTGTACTTAGAGCTTGAATCAGTAAAAGTGCAGTTTTGCATTTCCATAGAGTGAATTGAGGAATTCAAAGTTAATTCTTCAAAATTATCATTGCTGTTTTCTCAGCTGGACCAGATATCCCTTTAGTTTTGGGCCAGAGGCCCAATTAGCCCTCCACAAAAGCTAGCTTAAAAGTCCACATGGAGTTCAGCTTTTAAGCTAGTTAGAAACAAATACAAGCAAGCAAAAGATGAATGGCTCAATGAGAAGTGAAAACTGCAGATTGTGGCCATGGTAGGCATGCATAAAAAGAAATAGGTCAGAAAATGTGCTTTTCAGTAGGTTGCATAAAATGCAAATAGGGAACAGTCATAGGAAGAAAAGATCTGACAGATGGAACACACACATTGGAAAGCTCTTCTATAACAATAGGGGAGGGAAGCCTATAAGGTATAACTAGAAAGTATTAAAATCAGAAGTTAGGTCACCACTAGCCAAGGTGAACAAAGCAGGTATATAATTATAACAGAGGTAATGACAACTTTAGATGATTTCTGAAATCATAAACCTACTCCAATGAAAATGATGTGAGGAATCGGAGAGCCAAGTTCAAATTCCAGTCATGTTCATTACATTCACTTACATGCTAATACCCTTGGGAAAGGTATGAATCCATCTCTTTTGCCCCACCTAGCTATGGGTAAATACCAGTAGAGACTGGGTTCTATAGCTTTGGATAGCAACTGGTCTAGAAGGAAAACTGAATTCAAGACTATGTACTCCTGGCGAAGCATATACTATGTAGCTAAGGAAATGATCATTCACATTAACTTGATTCCAACTACAGTCAACTTATTCTAATGAGAAATGAAATATATAACAGCAGTGAGAGGAGCCCTGCCAAAAGAAACCAGGTGTAAATGAATTCAAACTCCATTGGGCAGTCAACTTGAACTATATAAGTAAACTTACAGATGGATTCTAATGAATAAAGCCCATAATAGAATTAGACTGGAAATAGATTAAGAAGGGTGTGGCTTTGTTCAAAGACAGTAGAACAAAAAAATGCAATTTTTATGATCAGAATACTTTTGGGGTGAACAATACATACACAAAAAGATCTATACCCAAGATTCATATTCAAAGATATTTTATAAGGTATGACATGAAGAACTACTTGAAATATTTGAACAACTTGATTTATGCAGGAAAGATATACAAATAATCCATAACTTCTATTGAGAACAAATAGCTTGTATATGTATAAAGAATGAATTTAGTGAATATAAAATGACAAGGATGACTTTTCTCTCCTGATTTAATTTGTACAGTGAGGCAACTAGAAGGCCTACCAAGATTTATTAGTGGTAGACATAATCTAAGATAAGCAGACAAGACTCTGATGGTAGGCTTGGAAAGAAAGCTGAAATTATTATTAGACAAGATACTAAAGGGAAGAGTAAGATAATGTATAGTTGTCAGCAAGAGAGAGACTGTCCAAGCTGTGAGCTAGATATTTGATATTTCAAAATTAAACACGTAGAGATTTAACTATCTGGTTAGTGTAGAAAAAAGATGGAAAATATGACATAAATCCAAAGGTACATTGGAATAGTAAAAAGATGTTTTCCAGAAACTAAGCAAAGTATTAAGAGAGATGAAAATGTCATTAGAAACAAAGAGTGCTGAACTACTATGTAATATTTAATCTTTCATATGGAAGTAAATGACAGACAAATTACATGCCTTTTAGAAACTAAACGAAGTATAAAGAGAAGAGAATTTCTTCACAGATGAAGAAGAGACTTGAAGCAATAGATGTGGTTCTACTGACAAATGCTGAGAATGAATAGGAAATATGACAAAGAAGCAACTTTTAAGAAGGATAAAGGGCAAGAATCTGTTTATATTTCTGAGATGAGGTATTATGTACATTAGTTACATTATTCAGACTATTGTCCTCATCTTTGTCACCATATTTATTACAACGTTTCGGCCTTTCAGTATCTGTCTATATTTCTGAGATGAGGTATTATGTAGACTATTTACATTATTCGAACTATTGTCCTCATCTTTGTCGCCATATCTATTACAACGTTTCAGCCTTTCAGTATCTGTTTATATTTCTGAGATGAGGTATTATGTACATTATTTACATTATTCGGACTATTGTCCTCATCTTTGTCGCCATATTTATTACAACGTTTCAGCCGTTGTACGCTCCAGCTTTCTTTAGGTTGTTGGAATATCAAACTGAACCCTTTATTTCTCTCACTGGGGTAGACTGTTCTAGTTCCACGTGCCATGTTTAATGAACGTCAGTTATCGCCCATTAATTTCCCTCTCCAAGTTCTCCACTGCCTTAACCAGGTATTGAACTCACACCTCTTTGGCTCCTGTCACTGGATCTAACTAACGCCTTTATCCACTGTGCCATGTGTCCTTAAGTTCGACATTCCAACCACCTGAAGAAGGCTGGAGTGTACAATGGCTGAAATGTTGTAATAAATATGGTGACAAAGATGAGGACAATCGTCCAATAATGTAAATAAAGGGGAAGAAGTTGTGGAGAGTAATGATCACTGAGAGGGCCTGACATATGAAAGAAGATACCATACAGTCTTTTACTCTGTAAAATATGCTTGTTAGTATGGCTTCAAGACCAGATTATTTTTGAAATCCCAATGCTACAAAATATTAAATTTTGCAACATGTGATATTTTTTCAATTGATTGGTTGATTAAATAATTTTCTACAACTTCTCAACCCTTTGAAGGTTATTTAAAACCTGAAAATATTTTTAGATTATAAGAATTTGGTGGGGGCGGGGATAATGAATTAGTAATACAAGTTTTACTAATTAACCCATGGCTGGGGGAAGAAGAAGTGGATTCATATCTATAAAAATAAATGCTTATTAAGAAGGCATCAGTTGGAATTGATTTCAAAAGATTTCTTCCAGTAAGATTTATCAAATTCAGTACAAGTGAATTTTCCCTACCCTCCACTTCTCATCCCCAAGGAG
This sequence comes from Acanthosepion esculentum, assembly GCA_964036315.1. Lineage (NCBI taxonomy): Eukaryota > Metazoa > Mollusca > Cephalopoda > Sepiida > Sepiidae > Acanthosepion > Acanthosepion esculentum. The sequence goes on from OZ038506.1 coordinate 6,027,920, forward strand.
GTTGTGAAAGCAATGCTTAACAAAATTCTTCAAAACTCAGTTCAATCAGGAAAATGTTTATTGATGTGATGGAATAACCTGCCACCCCATGAGTGGCAGCACTATAGGTGGTAACCACCTATAAGTATCCGTGAGGACAGCTGATGGGTGAATTGAGCTGGGATCTGCAAGAACTAGCGGCCTTCCGATAGCAGCACGCACATAACTGTACTGACCTGCGACAACCGTGCACATCACTATTACTTCCTTGCTTGTTGTACTGGTTTCTACAATAAACCTGTTACTATTTATCCACCATGTTTGTCTATTCCATATTCCTATTAGCGTGGAATATAACATTAATTTAACGAACTATTCAGCTAAATTTACATTTATTCTTACCAAAATGTCTGAATCTAAAATCTGACCAAAGTCAATCGAACACGATCATGTCTGCTTGGAGACATAGAAATTGAATCCTATTTTCAAACACAATTACACACCCACATACAAACCAGATTAAAATACAACCAAATTTTATTTTCTACCAATAACAGACAATATTACAAACATGCCAAAAAGATTCCACAATACAACATACACTTTAGTAACTTGAAGTATTAAGAGAGTTATGAATTCTAAGTGAAAGAATAAAGATGGGAAAAATATAGAAGATTAGTTAATCCGATTGGAACCTGTAGAATTAGATTTCTACATACTTTGTTTTAAACCTGTTAAAAGAGATTCACAGCTAAGTATTCTCAGTTTGTGTTGAACCCATTAAAATCGGCTCCAGAGTTCAGTACAAAACAATGCTTTCTGATTGGTCCATAAATAATATTGACATATTTTTGCCTACGTCCGTACAGTTGACCTTGAGTTGAACACGCCAAAAAAATGTAAAAATGTTCTCAAGCCCCTGTGTGATCAAGAAAACTCATACGTATGGAACAAGGAAACGACTTAGTCAGAGAGTCGTTAAAATAATCAACTCGTCACACGAATCCATGAAACCCAACTTCCTCGCGAAAAGTTAATTTTTATTAACCCGGCTTGTGGACTTCAATTTCTTTTCAACATCAACTCATCTAGTGACAAATTCAACCAAGACAAGATTCAGAAACCAACTCACTCAATATCTTAACAACAAAGGAAATCGTAACTATATCAGTTGAAGTGAGACAACTCAACAGTAAATCAAGCAATCTATTTCATTCAATTTCACCATCAACATCAACTTTAATTTCTTATCAGATCTATAGCATAACACCTTTTATAGTACCCTTGATCACACAACCAAGAACTGTAAAGTGATTTAAATAACTTTATTATATTATGTGTACTTGTGATATAAAAATGATATGTTAAAACAAATATCTGCCTATTTGATTATTTCTCTTGTTATCCTTGTTGCATTTGATTTAGTAAAAATAGTAGGGGGTCAGTTTAATTTGTACTTGTCACCAATACAGATTGGCTAACTGGTATGGTGAAAGACACCTAGTCTATAGATAATAGACTCTCCCATCTATTATAAGTAGGAGTCGAATAGAAAAAGTAGTCAGCAACCACAACTAGATTACTCTGTGTAATACTGATTATTACAAGTTCCTAACGTTTTTGTACGTTGAACCTATTTAGGACGAATTTAGTCCAAATACAGTTTCCACTGAGGAAATAACTCTACAACACTAACCCACTACAAACCTAATTGATGAATGTTGAGTTTAAAAATATTAACCAGGATCTATTAAAAAAATGCTTGAGGTATTAAGAGATGTGAAAGAATAAAGATATTAAGAATAAAGGAAGTATTAGGAAGGAATTAATCCAAAAGCTAAGCAAAGTATTAAGAAACAGAAAAATATTATTAGAAACAAAGAAAACAGCACTGAACTGTTATGTAGTATTAGTCCTCCTCCTATATGGCAATAAATACTGGACAATCTGCTAACAGGTGAAGAAGAGACTTGAAGCAACAGAAATGTGATTCTACAGGATTCTGAGAATACCATGGACCAAATATGTGAGACAAATGGTATCAAAATGACATTGTTCTAGAGACAATGCTATCAAAAATGACAAGAAGAGACAGTTGAAGTTCCTGAGACACAATGAGGAAAAAGGGCTTGGAAAATTTGATACTCACAGTACAGATTGAAAGAAAGAGAGAGAGAGAGAGAGGAAAGCAATGCACAATCGACCTGGCAAGCTTGAGTGAACGGACATCAGAGTAGGGTATAGGAGTGATGGCAAAAAGACAAAAGTTATTAAGAGCTACAAGGGACAGGAAATTGTGGAGAGCCATGATCACGAATATTCTGAAGGGACATGGCACATAGAAGAAGAAGAAAGTAGATGATTTTTAAAATTATGTATTTGAGGAAGTTTATTTGGTTTATACGTGGCACACACTAACAGGATTATTTTACTCGTCTCAGTTACTGCGTAAAACCAAATGAAATCTTTAGACAATTTTGAAAGTGAAGTTTTTATTGAATTCTTTCTTTAAAATTTGTTGAAATTATTTAGAAAAGCAATGACAAGTGTTGTTTTTTTTATAGTGAAACTAATAATAATGAATTCTTGTTTAAATAATAAAACAAATTTTAAAAAGGTTGCCTTTCCGCAGTTGTCGTTGCTATTTTGTACATAATCATGCTTAAATAATATTACTTAAAATTGTTTATGTTATTATTAAGTTCATTGGCAGGGTTAGGGTTATTTTTTTCTTGTAAATAATCTTGCTTTTTAAAACCCCAAATTTAATAAAAAAAAGAATTTTGAACCTTAGAATTGTTCATGTTATTATTAAGTCCTTTCTAGCTCTTGTTTTTTTTATTTTGTAAATAATCATGCTTTTTAAAACCCCAAATTTAATAAAAAAAAGAATTTTGAACCTTAGAATTGTTCATGTTATTATTAAGTCCTTTCTAGCTCTTGTTTTTTTTTATTTTGTAAATAATCATGCTTTTTAAAACCCCAAATTTAATAAAAAAAAGAATTTTGAACCTTAGAATTGTTCATGTTATTATTAAGTCCTTTCTAGCTCTTGTTTTTTTTATTTTGTAAATAATCATGCTTTTTAAAACCCCAAATTTAATAAAAAAAAGAATTTTGAACCTTAGAATTGTTCATGTTATTATTAAGTCCTTTCTAGCTCTTGTTTTTTTTATTTTGTAAATAATCATGCTTTTTAAAACCCCAAATTTAATAAAAAAAAGAATTTTGAACCTTAGAATTGTTCATGTTATTATTAAGTCCTTTCTAGCTCTTGTTTTTTTTATTTTGTAAATAATCATGCTTTTTAAAACCCCAAATTTAATAAAAAAAAGAATTTTGAACCTTAGAATTGTTCATGTTATTATTAAGTCCTTTCTAGCTCTTGTTTTTTTATTTTGTAAATAATCATGCTTTTTAAAACCCCAAATTTAAGAAAAAAAAGAATTTTGAACCTTAGAATTGTTCATGTTATTATTAAGTCCTTTCTAGCTCTTGTTTTTTTTATTTTGTAAATAATCATGCTTTTTAAAACCCCAAATTTAATAAAAAAAAGAATTTTGAACCTTAGAATTGTTCATGTTATTATTAAGTCCTTTCTAGCTCTTGTTTTTTTTATTTTGTAAATAATCATGCTTTTTAAAACCCCAAATTTAATAAAAAAAAGAATTTTGAACCTTAGAATTGTTCATGTTATTATTAAGTCCTTTCTAGATCTTGTTTTTTTATTTTGTAAATAAACATGCTTTTTAAAACCCCAAATTTAATAAAAAAAAGAATTTTGAACCTTAGAATTGTTCATGTTATTATTAAGTCCTTTCTAGCTCTTGTTTTTTTTTATTTTGTAAATAATCATGCTTTTTAAAACCCCAAATTTAATAAAAAAAAGAATTTTGAACCTTAGAATTGTTCATGTTATTATTAAGTCTTTTCTAGCTCTTGTTTTTTTTATTTTGTAAATAATCATGCTTTTTAAAACCCCAAATTTAATAAAAAAAAGAATTTTGAACCTTAGAATTGTTCATGTTATTATTAAGTCCTTTCTAGCTCTTGTTTTTTTATTTTGTAAATAATCATGCTTTTCAAAAACCCCAAATTTAATAAAAAAAAGAATTTTGAACCTTAGAATTGTTCATGTTATTATTAAGTCCTTTCTAGCTCTTGTTTTTTTATTTTGTAAATAATCATGCTTTTTAAAACCCCAAATTTAATAAAAAAAAGAATTTTGAACCTTAGAATTGTTCATGTTATTATTAAGTCCTTTCTAGCTCTTGTTTTTTTATTTTGTAAATAATCATGCTTTTTAAAACCCCAAATTTAATAAAAAAAAGAATTTTGAACCTTAGAATTGTTCATGTTATTATTAAGTCCTTTCTAGCTCTTGTTTTTTTATTTTGTAAATAATCATGCTTTTTAAAACCCCAAATTTAATAAAAAAAAGAATTTTGAACCTTAGAATTGTTCATGTTATTATTAAGTCCTTTCTAGCTCTTGTTTTTTTATTTTGTAAATAATCATGCTTTTTAAAACCCCAAATTTAATAAAAAAAAGAATTTTGAACCTTAGAATTGTTCATGTTATTATTAAGTCCTTTCTAGCTCTTGTTTTTTTATTTTGTAAATAATCATGCTTTTTAAAACCCCAAATTTAATAAAAAAAAGAATTTTGAACCTTAGAATTGTTCATGTTATTATTAAGTCCTTTCTAGCTCTTGTTTTTTTATTTTGTAAATAATCATGCTTTTTAAAACCCCAAATTTAATAAAAAAAAGAATTTTGAACCTTAGAATTGTTCATGTTATTATTAAGTCCTTTCTAGCTCTTGTTTTTTTATTTTGTAAATAATCATGCTTTTTAAAACCCCAAATTTAATAAAAAAAAGAATTTTGAACCTTAGAATTGTTCATGTTATTATTAAGTCCTTTCTAGCTCTTGTTTTTTTATTTTGTAAATAATCATGCTTTTTAAAACCCCAAATTTAATAAAAAAAAGAATTTTGAACCTTAGAATTGTTCATGTTATTATTAAGTCCTTTCTAGCTCTTGTTTTTTTATTTTGTAAATAATCATGCTTTTTAAAACCCCAAATTTAATAAAAAAAAGAATTTTGAACCTTAGAATTGTTCATGTTATTATTAAGTCCTTTCTAGCTCTTGTTTTTTTATTTTGTAAATAATCATGCTTTTTAAAACCCCAAATTTAATAAAAAAAAGAATTTTGAACCTTAGAATTGTTCATGTTATTATTAAGTCCTTTCTAGCTCTTGTTTTTTTATTTTGTAAATAATCATGCTTTTTAAAACCCCAAATTTAATAAAAAAAAGAATTTTGAACCTTAGAATTGTTCATGTTATTATTAAGTCCTTTCTAGCTCTTGTTTTTTTATTTTGTAAATAATCATGCTTTTTAAAACCCCAAATTTAATAAAAAAAAGAATTTTGAACCTTAGAATTGTTCATGTTATTATTAAGTCCTTTCTAGCTCTTGTTTTTTTATTTTGTAAATAATCATGCTTTTTAAAACCCCAAATTTAATAAAAAAAAGAATTTTGAACCTTAGAATTGTTCATGTTATTATTAAGTCCTTTCTAGCTCTTGTTTTTTTATTTTGTAAATAATCATGCTTTTTAAAACCCCAAATTTAATAAAAAAAAGAATTTTGAACCTTAGAATTGTTCATGTTATTATTAAGTCCTTTCTAGCTCTTGTTTTTTTATTTTGTAAATAATCATGCTTTTTAAAACCCCAAATTTAATAAAAAAAAGAATTTTGAACCTTAGAATTGTTCATGTTATTATTAAGTCCTTTCTAGCTCTTGTTTTTTTATTTTGTAAATAATCATGCTTTTTAAAACCCCAAATTTAATAAAAAAAAGAATTTTGAACCTTAGAATTGTTCATGTTATTATTAAGTCCTTTCTAGCTCTTGTTTTTTTATTTTGTAAATAATCATGCTTTTTAAAACCCCAAATTTAATAAAAAAAAGAATTTTGAACCTTAGAATTGTTCATGTTATTATTAAGTCCTTTCTAGCTCTTGTTTTTTTATTTTGTAAATAATCATGCTTTTTAAAACCCCAAATTTAATAAAAAAAAGAATTTTGAACCTTAGAATTGTTCATGTTATTATTAAGTCCTTTCTAGCTCTTGTTTTTTTATTTTGTAAATAATCATGCTTTTTAAAACCCCAAATTTAATAAAAAAAAGAATTTTGAACCTTAGAATTGTTCATGTTATTATTAAGTCCTTTCTAGCTCTTGTTTTTTTTATTTTGTAAATAATCATGCTTTTTAAAACCCCAAATTTAATAAAAAAAAGAATTTTGAACCTTAGAATTGTTCATGTTATTATTAAGTCCTTTCTAGCTCTTGTTTTTTTATTTTGTAAATAATCATGCTTTTTAAAACCCCAAATTTAATAAAAAAAAGAATTTTGAACCTTAGAATTGTTCATGTTATTATTAAGTCCTTTCTAGCTCTTGTTTTTTTTATTTTGTAAATAATCATGCTTTTTAAAACCCCAAATTTAATAAAAAAAAGAATTTTGAACCTTAGAATGGTTCATGTTATTATTAAGTCCTTTCTAGCTCTTGTTTTTTTTATTTTGTAAATAATCATGCTTTTTAAAACCCCAAATTTAATAAAAAAAAGAATTTTGAACCTTAGAATTGTTCATGTTATTATTAAGTCCTTTCTAGATCTTGTTTTTTTATTTTGTAAATAAACATGCTTTTTAAAACCCCAAATTTAATAAAAAAAAGAATTTTGAACCTTAGAATTGTTCATGTTATTATTAAGTCCTTTCTAGCTCTTGTTTTTTTTTATTTTGTAAATAATCATGCTTTTTAAAACCCCAAATTTAATAAAAAAAAGAATTTTGAACCTTAGAATTGTTCATGTTATTATTAAGTCTTTTCTAGCTCTTGTTTTTTTTATTTTGTAAATAATCATGCTTTTTAAAACCCCAAATTTAATAAAAAAAAGAATTTTGAACCTTAGAATTGTTCATGTTATTATTAAGTCCTTTCTAGCTCTTGTTTTTTTATTTTGTAAATAATCATGCTTTTCAAAAACCCCAAATTTAATAAAAAAAAGAATTTTGAACCTTAGAATTGTTCATGTTATTATTAAGTCCTTTCTAGCTCTTGTTTTTTTATTTTGTAAATAATCATGCTTTTTAAAACCCCAAATTTAATAAAAAAAAGAATTTTGAACCTTAGAATTGTTCATGTTATTATTAAGTCCTTTCTAGCTCTTGTTTTTTTATTTTGTAAATAATCATGCTTTTTAAAACCCCAAATTTAATAAAAAAAAGAATTTTGAACCTTAGAATTGTTCATGTTATTATTAAGTCCTTTCTAGCTCTTGTTTTTTTATTTTGTAAATAATCATGCTTTTTAAAACCCCAAATTTAATAAAAAAAAGAATTTTGAACCTTAGAATTGTTCATGTTATTATTAAGTCCTTTCTAGCTCTTGTTTTTTTATTTTGTAAATAATCATGCTTTTTAAAACCCCAAATTTAATAAAAAAAAGAATTTTGAACCTTAGAATTGTTCATGTTATTATTAAGTCCTTTCTAGCTCTTGTTTTTTTATTTTGTAAATAATCATGCTTTTTAAAACCCCAAATTTAATAAAAAAAAGAATTTTGAACCTTAGAATTGTTCATGTTATTATTAAGTCCTTTCTAGCTCTTGTTTTTTTATTTTGTAAATAATCATGCTTTTTAAAACCCCAAATTTAATAAAAAAAAGAATTTTGAACCTTAGAATTGTTCATGTTATTATTAAGTCCTTTCTAGCTCTTGTTTTTTTATTTTGTAAATAATCATGCTTTTTAAAACCCCAAATTTAATAAAAAAAAGAATTTTGAACCTTAGAATTGTTCATGTTATTATTAAGTCCTTTCTAGCTCTTGTTTTTTTATTTTGTAAATAATCATGCTTTTTAAAACCCCAAATTTAATAAAAAAAAGAATTTTGAACCTTAGAATTGTTCATGTTATTATTAAGTCCTTTCTAGCTCTTGTTTTTTTTATTTTGTAAATAATCATGCTTTTTAAAACCCCAAATTTAATAAAAAAAAGAATTTTGAACCTTAGAATTGTTCATGTTATTATTAAGTCCTTTCTAGCTCTTGTTTTTTTATTTTGTAAATAATCATGCTTTTTAAAACCCCAAATTTAATAAAAAAAAGAATTTTGAACCTTAGAATTGTTCATGTTATTATTAAGTCCTTTCTAGCTCTTGTTTTTTTTATTTTGTAAATAATCATGCTTTTTAAAACCCCAAATTTAATAAAAAAAAGAATTTTGAACCTTAGAATTGTTCATGTTATTATTAAGTCCTTTCTAGCTCTTGTTTTTTTTATTTTGTAAATAATCATGCTTTTTAAAACCCCAAATTTAATAAAAAAAAGAATTTTGAACCTTAGAATTGTTCATGTTATTATTAAGTCCTTTCTAGATCTTGTTTTTTTATTTTGTAAATAAACATGCTTTTTAAAACCCCAAATTTAATAAAAAAAAGAATTTTGAACCTTAGAATTGTTCATGTTATTATTAAGTCCTTTCTAGCTCTTGTTTTTTTTTATTTTGTAAATAATCATGCTTTTTAAAACCCCAAATTTAATAAAAAAAAGAATTTTGAACCTTAGAATTGTTCATGTTATTATTAAGTCTTTTCTAGCTCTTGTTTTTTTTATTTTGTAAATAATCATGGTTTTTAAAACCCCAAATTTAATAAAAAAAAGAATTTTGAACCTTAGAATTGTTCATGTTATTATTAAGTCCTTTCTAGCTCTTGTTTTTTTATTTTGTAAATAATCATGCTTTTCAAAAACCCCAAATTTAATAAAAAAAAGAATTTTGAACCTTAGAATTGTTCATGTTATTATTAAGTCCTTTCTAGCTCTTGTTTTTTTATTTTGTAAATAATCATGCTTTTTAAAACCCCAAATTTAATAAAAAAAAGAATTTTGAACCTTAGAATTGTTCATGTTATTATTAAGTCCTTTCTAGCTCTTGTTTTTTTATTTTGTAAATAATCATGCTTTTTAAAACCCCAAATTTAATAAAAAAAAGAATTTTGAACCTTAGAATTGTTCATGTTATTATTAAGTCCTTTCTAGCTCTTGTTTTTTTATTTTGTAAATAATCATGCTTTTTAAAACCCCAAATTTAATAAAAAAAAGAATTTTGAACCTTAGAATTGTTCATGTTATTATTAAGTCCTTTCTAGCTCTTGTTTTTTTATTTTGTAAATAATCATGCTTTTTAAAACCCCAAATTTAATAAAAAAAAGAATTTTGAACCTTAGAATTGTTCATGTTATTATTAAGTCCTTTCTAGCTCTTGTTTTTTTATTTTGTAAATAATCATGCTTTTTAAAACCCCAAATTTAATAAAAAAAAGAATTTTGAACCTTAGAATTGTTCATGTTATTATTAAGTCCTTTCTAGCTCTTGTTTTTTTATTTTGTAAATAATCATGCTTTTTAAAACCCCAAATTTAATAAAAAAAAGAATTTTGAACCTTAGAATTGTTCATGTTATTATTAAGTCCTTTCTAGCTCTTGTTTTTTTATTTTGTAAATAATCATGCTTTTTAAAACCCCAAATTTAATAAAAAAAAGAATTTTGAACCTTAGAATTGTTCATGTTATTATTAAGTCCTTTCTAGCTCTTGTTTTTTTATTTTGTAAATAATCATGCTTTTTAAAACCCCAAATTTAATAAAAAAAAGAATTTTGAACCTTAGAATTGTTCATGTTATTATTAAGTCCTTTCTAGCTCTTGTTTTTTTTATTTTGTAAATAATCATGCTTTTTAAAACCCCAAATTTAATAAAAAAAAGAATTTTGAACCTTAGAATTGTTCATGTTATTATTAAGTCCTTTCTAGCTCTTGTTTTTTTATTTTGTAAATAATCATGCTTTTTAAAACCCCAAATTTAATAAAAAAAAGAATTTTGAACCTTAGAATTGTTCATGTTATTATTAAGTCCTTTCTAGCTCTTGTTTTTTTATTTTGTAAATAATCATGCTTTTTAAAACCCCAAATTTAATAAAAAAAAGAATTTTGAACCTTAGAATTGTTCATGTTATTATTAAGTCCTTTCTAGCTCTTGTTTTTTTATTTTGTAAATAATCATGCTTTTTAAAACCCCAAATTTAATAAAAAAAAGAATTTTGAACCTTAGAATTGTTCATGTTATTATTAAGTCCTTTCTAGCTCTTGTTTTTTTTATTTTGTAAATAATCATGCTTTTTAAAACCCCAAATTTAATAAAAAAAAGAATTTTGAACCTTAGAATTGTTCATGTTATTATTAAGTCCTTTCTAGCTCTTGTTTTTTTTATTTTGTAAATAATCATGCTTTTTAAAACCCCAAATTTAATAAAAAAAAGAATTTTGAACCTTAGAATTGTTCATGTTATTATTAAGTCCTTTCTAGCTCTTGTTTTTTTATTTTGTAAATAATCATGCTTTTTAAAACCCCAAATTTAATAAAAAAAAGAATTTTGAACCTTAGAATTGTTCATGTTATTATTAAGTCCTTTCTAGCTCTTGTTTTTTTTATTTTGTAAATAATCATGCTTTTTAAAACCCCAAATTTAATAAAAAAAAGAATTTTGAACCTTAGAATTGTTCATGTTATTATTAAGTCCTTTCTAGCTCTTGTTTTTTTTATTTTGTAAATAATCATGCTTTTTAAAACCCCAAATTTAATAAAAAAAAGAATTTTGAACCTTAGAATTGTTCATGTTATTATTAAGTCTTTTCTAGCTCTTGTTTTTTTTATTTTGTAAATAATCATGCTTTTTAAAACCCCAAATTTAATAAAAAAAAGAATTTTGAACCTTAGAATTGTTCATGTTATTATTAAGTCCTTTCTAGCTCTTGTTTTTTTATTTTGTAAATAATCATGCTTTTCAAAAACCCCAAATTTAATAAAAAAAAGAATTTTGAACCTTAGAATTGTTCATGTTATTATTAAGTCCTTTCTAGCTCTTGTTTTTTTATTTTGTAAATAATCATGCTTTTTAAAACCCCAAATTTAATAAAAAAAAGAATTTTGAACCTTAGAATTGTTCATGTTATTATTAAGTCCTTTCTAGCTCTTGTTTTTTTATTTTGTAAATAATCATGCTTTTTGAAACCCCAAATTTAATAAAAAAAAGAATTTTGAACCTTAGAATTGTTCATGTTATTATTAAGTCCTTTCTAGCTCTTGTTTTTTTATTTTGTAAATAATCATGCTTTTTAAAACCCCAAATTTAATAAAAAAAAGAATTTTGAACCTTAGAATTGTTCATGTTATTATTAAGTCCTTTCTAGCTCTTGTTTTTTTATTTTGTAAATAATCATGCTTTTTAAAACCCCAAATTTAATAAAAAAAAGAATTTTGAACCTTAGAATTGTTCATGTTATTATTAAGTCCTTTCTAGCTCTTGTTTTTTTATTTTGTAAATAATCATGCTTTTTAAAACCCCAAATTTAATAAAAAAAAGGATTTTGAACCTTAGAATTGTTCATGTTATTATTAAGTCCTTTCTAGCTCTTGTTTTTTTATTTTGTAAATAATCATGCTTTTTAAAACCCCAAATTTAATAAAAAAAAGAATTTTGAACCTTAGAATTGTTCATGTTATTATTAAGTCCTTTCTAGCTCTTGTTTTTTTATTTTGTAAATAATCATGCTTTTTAAAACCCCAAATTTAATAAAAAAAAGAATTTTGAACCTTAGAATTGTTCATGTTATTATTAAGTCCTTTCTAGCTCTTGTTTTTTTATTTTGTAAATAATCATGCTTTTTAAAACCCCAAATTTAATAAAAAAAAGAATTTTGTACCTTAGAATTGTTCATGTTATTAAGTCCTTTCTAGCTCTTGTTTTTTTATTTTGTAAATAATCATGCTTTTTAAAACCCCAAATTTAATAAAAAAAAGAATTTTGAACCTTAGAATTGTTCATGTTATTATTAAGTCCTTTCTAGCTCTTGTTTTTTTATTTTGTAAATAATCATGCTTTTTAAAACCCCAAATTTAATAAAAAAAAGAATTTTGAACCTTAGAATTGTTCATGTTATTATTAAGTCCTTTCTAGCTCTTGTTTTTTTATTTTGTAAATAATCATGCTTTTTAAAACCCCAAATTTAATAAAAAAAAGAATTTTGAACCTTAGAATTGTTCATGTTATTATTAAGTCCTTTCTAGCTCTTGTTTTTTTATTTTGTAAATAATCATGCTTTTTAAAACCCCAAATTTAATAAAAAAAAGAATTTTGAACCTTAGAATTGTTCATGTTATTATTAAGTCCTTTCTAGCTCTTGTTTTTTTATTTTGTAAATAATCATGCTTTTTAAAACCCCAAATTTAATAAAAAAAAGAATTTTGAACCTTAGAATTGTTCATGTTATTATTAAGTCCTTTCTAGCTCTTGTTTTTTTATTTTGTAAATAATCATGCTTTTTAAAACCCCAAATTTAATAAAAAAAAGAATTTTGAACCTTAGAATTGTTCATGTTATTATTAAGTCCTTTCTAGCTCTTGTTTTTTTATTTTGTAAATAATCATGCTTTTTAAAACCCCAAATTTAATAAAAAAAAGAATTTTGAACCTTAGAATTGTTCATGTTATTATTAAGTCCTTTCTAGCTCTTGTTTTTTTATTTTGTAAATAATCATGCTTTTTAAAACCCCAAATTTAATAAAAAAAAGAATTTTGAACCTTAGAATTGTTCATGTTATTATTAAGTCCTTTCTAGCTCTTGTTTTTTTTATTTTGTAAATAATCATGCTTTTTAAAACCCCAAATTTAATAAAAAAAAGAATTTTGAACCTTAGAATTGTTCATGTTATTATTAAGTCCTTTCTAGCTCTTGTTTTTTTTATTTTGTAAATAATCATGCTTTTTAAAACCCCAAATTTAATAAAAAAAAGAATTTTGAACCTTAGAATTGTTCATGTTATTATTAAGTCCTTTCTAGCTCTTGTTTTTTTTATTTTGTAAATAATCATGCTTTTTAAAACCCCAAATTTAATAAAAAAAAGAATTTTGAACCTTAGAATTGTTCATGTTATTATTAAGTCCTTTCTAGCTCTTGTTTTTTTTATTTTGTAAATAATCATGCTTTTTAAAACCCCAAATTTAATAAAAAAAAGAATTTTGAACCTTAGAATTGTTCATGTTATTATTAAGTCCTTTCTAGCTCTTGTTTTTTTATTTTGTAAATAATCATGCTTTTTAAAACCCCAAATTTAATAAAAAAAAGAATTTTGAACCTTAGAATTGTTCATGTTATTATTAAGTCCTTTCTAGCTCTTGTTTTTTTTATTTTGTAAATAATCATGCTTTTTAAAACCCCAAATTTAATAAAAAAAAGAATTTTGAACCTTAGAATTGTTCATGTTATTATTAAGTCCTTTCTAGCTCTTGTTTTTTTTATTTTGTAAATAATCATGCTTTTTAAAACCCCAAATTTAATAAAAAAAAGAATTTTGAACCTTAGAATTGTTCATGTTATTATTAAGTCCTTTCTAGCTCTTGTTTTTTTTATTTTGTAAATAATCATGCTTTTTAAAACCCCAAATTTAATAAAAAAAAGAATTTTGAACCTTAGAATTGTTCATGTTATTATTAAGTCCTTTCTAGCTCTTGTTTTTTTTATTTTGTAAATAATCATGCTTTTTAAAAACCCAAATGTAATAAAAAAAAGAATTTTGAACCTTAGAATTGTTCATGTTATTATTAAGTCCTTTCTAGCTCTTGTTTTTTTTATTTTGTAAATAATCATGCTTTTTAAAACCCCAAATTTAATAAAAAAAAGAATTTTGAACCTTAGAATTGTTCATGTTGTTATTAAGTCCTTTCTAGCTCTTGTTTTTTTTATTTTGTAAATAATCATGCTTTTTAAAACCCCAAATTTAATAAAAAAAAGAATTTTGAACCTTAGAATTGTTCATGTTATTATTAAGTCCTTTCTAGCTCTTGTTTTTTTTATTTTGTAAATAATCATGCTTTTTAAAACCCCAAATTTAATAAAAAAAAGAATTTTGAACCTTAGAATTGTTCATGTTATTATTAAGTCCTTTCTAGCTCTTGTTTTTTTTATTTTGTAAATAATCATGCTTTTTAAAACCCCAAATTTAATAAAAAAAAGAATTTTGAACCTTAGAATTGTTCATGTTATTATTAAGTCCTTTCTAGCTCTTGTTTTTTTTATTTTGTAAATAATCATGCTTTTTAAAACCCCAAATTTAATAAAAAAAAGAATTTTGAACCTTAGAATTGTTCATGTTATTATTAAGTCCTTTCTAGCTCTTGTTTTTTTTATTTTGTAAATAATCATGCTTTTTAAAACCCCAAATTTAATAAAAAAAAGAATTTTGAACCTTAGAATTGTTCATGTTATTATTAAGTCCTTTCTAGCTCTTGTTTTTTTTATTTTGTAAATAATCATGCTTTTTAAAACCCCAAATTTAATAAAAAAAAGAATTTTGAACCTTAGAATTGTTCATGTTATTATTAAGTCCTTTCTAGCTCTTGTTTTTTTTATTTTGTAAATAATCATGCTTTTTAAAACCCCAAATTTAATAAAAAAAAGAATTTTGAACCTTAGAATTGTTCATGTTGTTATTAAGTCCTTTCTAGCTCTTGTTTTTTTTTATTTTGTAAATAATCATGCTTTTTAAAACCCCAAATTTAATAAAAAAAAGAATTTTGAACCTTAGAATTGTTCATGTTGTTATTAAGTCCTTTCTAGCTCTTGTTTTTTTTTATTTTGTAAATAATCATGCTTTTTAAAACCCCAAATTTAATAAAAAAAAGAATTTTGAACCTTAGAATTGTTCATGTTATTATTAAGTCCTTTCTAGCTCTTGTTTTTTTTATTTTGTAAATAATCATGCTTTTTAAAACCATAAATTTAATAAAAAAAAGAATTTTGAACCTTAGAATTGTTCATGTTATTATTAAGTCCTTTCTAGCTCTTGTTTTTTTTTATTTTGTAAATAATCATGCTTTTTAAAACCCCAAATTTAATAAAAAAAAGAATTTTGAACCTTAGAATTGTTCATGTTATTATTAAGTCCTTTCTAGCTCTTGTTTTTTTTTATTTTGTAAATAATCATGCTTTTTAAAACCCCAAATTTAATAAAAAAAAGAATTTTGAACCTTAGAATTGTTCATGTTGTTATTAAGTCCTTTCTAGCTCTTGTATTTTTTATTTTGTAAATAATCATGCTTTTTAAAACCCCAAATTTAATAAAAAAAAGAATTTTGAACCTTAGAATTGTTCATGTTATTATTAAGTCCTTTCTAGCTCTTGTTTTTTTTTATTTTGTAAATAATCATGCTTTTTAAAACCCCAAATTTAATAAAAAAAAAATTTTGAACCTTAGAATTGTTCATGTTGTTATTAAGTCCTTTCTAGCTCTTGTTTTTTTTTATTTTGTAAATAATCATGCTTTTTAAAACCCCAAATTTAATAAAAAAAAGAATTTTGAACCTTAGAATTGTTCATGTTGTTATTAAGTCCTTTCTAGCTCTTGTTTTTTTATTTTGTAAATAATCATGCTTTTTAAAACCCCAAATTTAATAAAAAAAAGAATTTTGAACCTTAGAATTGTTCATGTTATTCTTAAGTCCTTTCTAGCTCTTGTTTTTTTTATTTTGTAAATAATCATGCTTTTTAAAACCCCAAATTTAATAAAAAAAAGAATTTTGAACCTTAGAATTGTTCATGTTATTATTAAGTCCTTTCTAGCTCTTGTTTTTTTTATTTTGTAAATAATCATGCTTTTTAAAACCCCAAATTTAATAAAAAAAAGAATTTTGAACCTTAGAATTGTTCATGTTATTATTAAGTCCTTTCTAGCTCGTTTTTTTTATTTTGTAAATAATCATGCTTTTTAAAACCCCAAATTTAATAAAAAAAAGAATTTTGAACCTTAGAATTGTTCATGTTATTATTAGTTCCTTTCTAGCTCTTGTTTTTTTATTTTGTAAATAATCATGCTTTTTAAAACCCCAAATTTAATAAAAAAAAGAATTTTGAACCTTAGAATTGTTCATGTTGTTATTAAGTTTTTTCTAGCTCTTGTTTTTTTTATTTTGTAAATAATCATGCTTTTTAAAACCCCAAATTTAATAAAAAAAAGAATTTTGAACCTTAGAATTGTTCATGTTATTATTAAGTCCTTTCTAGCTCTTGTTTTTTTTATTTTGTAAATAATCATGCTTTTTAAAACCCCAAATTTAATAAAAAAAAGAATTTTGAACCTTAGAATTGTTCATGTTATTATTAGGTCCTTTCTAGCTCTTGTTTTTTTTATTTTGTAAATAATCATGCTTTTTAAAACCCCAAATTTAATAACCCAAAACTTAGGTTACTTTTTTAAATTTTGCACATTCATTTTAAATTAATGTTTGTGCATTGCATGCACAATACTCAAGACAAGTGAAGCTTCTGTACATGCTTATTCGAGGAAAATGTATGTAAATAACGCCAGTAATTCCTGCCAGGCTGTATCTGTGACACAAATAAGGCCAAACTTATATTGTCTATAACTCCTAAAATGGTAGCTTTCCGCAAACTTTTATTGTTATTTTTTAAATAAGCATGCAAATTTACACCAAAATGGAGATTTTCTTGAAATTTTAATTACAATTCGTTTGCGGGATTTAATCTTCAAATTTACCAAAAAAATCCTTTATCATTAGTGAAAATACACTGACCATCTTTGTTGTTGTTGTAAATGCTTTGTTTGAAGTTACCAACTGGCCAGCAGCTAAGATTCACTGACTGTTCAAGCTGTTGTTGTAGCATATTTGTTTAAAGTTACTGATACGTTTCTTTCAGAATGTGCTGAGGAAAGAAACAGCTCCGTAACCATGGCATGGAGATAGTCGTATATCTCCGCTCATTGAAATTTGTGGGTTTTTATAAGAAAATTTTCCCAAAAGTAGGCTTGAGAAAAATGTTTTTAGTTTTCTTCGATTGGTTAAATATTTCACATGGTGATATTAATTTCTAACCAATCAACACTTTGATTTAAATAATGTATGCTGTACTGTGGACTCTTTTAGATATGTTGTCTATTATTGGGTAGAAAATAAAGTTTGGATGTATATCTGTAGGTATGTTATTTGTGTTGAAAACAGCATTTCTTTCCTGTAGTAGTCACTCCCTACTGTCTGTTTTTCTCTATATATTTCTACGGCATATTAGCTATGTCAAGAGATAACCAAAAGGAATAAAAAAATATGAGATGAGCATGCAAAGGACATTTGAAGAGAGAAACTCATTCCTTATTATTCACACTATTTTACATTGTTCGGACTGTTGTCCTCATCTTTATTGCCATATTCACCTTCAACATCTGTTTCTATTTCTCAGATGAGGTATTGTAACTATTTACACTATTTACATTGTTCGCACTGTTGTCCTCATCTTTATTGCTATATTCACAGTGTTTCAGCTATTCCATGCTCTGGCCTTCTTCAGGTGATATTTGTTGGAATTTCAAACTGAAACCATTATTTAGTCCACAAGATAAATTGTTCTAATTCCATGTGCCATGCCTCTTGGATATCTCAGTTTTAGTTAATTCCCCTTGATAACTCACCTTGTTTTTGTTCTCTTTGCTGTGGCCAGGGATAGAACTCACACCTCTGGGTTAAGTCACTTTTGGATCAATCATCCAATGCTTTTATCCACTGGGCTTAGAAGTAGTATTTTAAAAGCAACCACACCAAGAGCAAGATAAGAGCAGAGTTAAATAATAAATACAGATGATGCAGAGATAGAGATGAAATCATCAATCATAAACAAATGTAGTAAGCTAGCTTGAAAGGCATACAAAGGTAGATATGACTCGGTAGGAAGGGTGATCCACTGAGAACTGAGCAAATAACTGACAACTGGCAATACAATCCAATGTCACATGTACAAACCAGAATTTATTCAAGTAATGTTCTCCGAAATTTACAAGATTAAAATGGATCCTAGATATGGAAACTAAACAAGAAGGGCTTCTTTTCAGATTCACCAGATCAGAGTAAAACTAAAAGAAGACGACATGTTGGAAAATATTTATACTTATGAGAGAACTGAGAAAAATATACTGTGAGAAAGCGATAGTTGTGACCATCACTGCTGGAATAATTCAAACAGCCCAAAAGCAAAGAGGTGGGAAGAATCTTAGTTAACTATGCCAGCTGTTTTGTCAATTGAGCTACAAGAACTTTTCTGGTTGTCAGGAGATCAAATCAAACCTTTTAAACATTGTTATTGTCTGATCAATTAGTATCATATTTATTATTGTTTTTACTGAGCAGCTTCTGTTGTTAACCAGGCTTTCTAAATGTTCTAATGAGCAAATGGTTGCAAAGGAAAAAACAAAAAAGGATTAAAATTTCAACAGCAGGTATTGATCAATTTTCAGAATATATACATAGTGCACATCTAATATAAAAAGACGAGTATGACAAGGATGAATTTTCAAAAGGTAACAAAATTTGTTAATATGTGATTCTATAGTTACTGTTGATAAGGGAAGCAATGAAGTGTATTTGTTGTTAGTAAGATCAGGAATTGATGGATTTGTTTTGTCGGTTGACTGAGGTCACAGTGGTGAAGACAAGATGTCTGGAGTGGATTAGTGAAGCCGCATGGTAGCATGAGTGGGGTTTTGCTTGGCAGGGCTGATCCGTCTATCTTCAGGGTTGAAATCGACACCGGTGGATTATGTGGATTGATCAGTGGTTTAATGATGAGGTTGAGGTGTTGAGCTGAACTGTCTGTTGTTGGCGAGGCATCCCATTTTTATTTCTGTGTTCTAACAAGTGCTGGCTCCCAGGCTTATCTTTTTTTTTTTGGCAATGTTTATGATTGGCTATCTTATTTTAGATTTTTGTGGGGATTTGTTTCGTGGAACAGATGTGATGCTCGGAGCACCTGTGCAGAAGACGTCTTTTTTATTTGGGTTCTTGCTTTCTTAGCACTCATACCAGCCGATATGTCTAGTGAAATATATTTGTGAACCAGAAAGATTTTCGATTTAAATATCACTTGTAGACCTCTCTTCTGGCCTTTTGCTTTCCATTCAACTTCAATTTTCATAGATTAAAATGCGATGTCAATTGCTATCTTTTGTCTTCTCAATTCCTGTTCTTCTATTGTTCTCTCTCTTTAATAATGTTTTCTTTTGCTCATATTCTCTCACACTCAGTAACCCCCCTTACATCTTAGTAGCTTTATTGCCTTGTTTGGGGTGAATGGGGTGAAATGATTAAAAAAATTACAATGCTTATAGTGGGTCTGGGAGAATGTAGAAGGCCAAAACTTTTCTTTTTTTCTAAGCACTTAATTAATCTAACATACTAGTTTTGATGACTTCAAATTGAAGTGAACTTAAACAAGTTCATGAATCATTCAGAATAATGTTTTAGTTCGGAACAAGTCGGTAGTTGTGATCTTTATTTAAATATCATCACATTTTTGTATTTTTAAAAATTCTGTATTTATTATAAACTTAACAAAATATAGAAAGTAGAAAGAAGACATGCAAAATATTTATGACTCAGAAAAAGATATTTGTTGTAGCATACCTACAGACGATAATGGGTCTGTCCCCCTTCACATAAATACAGTAGTAAATACTGTATGTTGGTCTGTAGTTGGAGATTTGTTTCTAACTGTGCTGGTCAGGCTCCCTGCCTCCGGGTAGAGGGTTCCCCAGATGGAGCTGTGTCGAAGGGTAGAGTCTCGTTTCGGGAAACAGCTACCCAACCCCTTTTTATATGTAGACTATGCGGTATTTTTGGCCCTGTCTACTGCTTGGATACTTCACATTAAATTTGGCCATGTGCCAAATCTGACCGTGTAAGGCGGTTAGTAGATATCCTGCAGTTAGAGATTCGTCTCCAGCTTTGCTGGTCAAACTCTGTGCCTCCGGGCAGAAAGGATCCCCAGATGAGGCTATGCCAAAGGGCAGAGTCTTGTCTTGGGAAACAGCTACCTGGCCCTGTTTCATACGGGGTCTTCGGGGAATGTTTGGCCAAGCCTACGGGCTCAGATACCCCATGTTAAATTCGACCTTGTGCCACATCTAACCGCGTGGGGCAGTTGGTAGATATCCTGCAATTGGAGATTCATTGTGGAATTCACCTGACTAACTTCTAGCAGTTGACTACTACTTCTATGCAGTGCTGGTGAATCTTATATGTGTTGTTCTTGTCCTAAGTATTTTCATTCATTACCAATCTTTGTTTGATTATTCTATTCAATAACCTTCCCTAGGTTACAATAGTCTTACTTTACATTATGTTGTAGTGTTTAAGGAAAAATTTTAAAAATTTATTTAAATTAAGATTTAGTAAAATGGACATATTAGAAATACAAATTAGAACAGACGCAGTATTAGAAGATATTCTCTTGGTTAATTGTTTTCAGGCAGAGACTTTTTTATTGAATTTCAGTAATGAAATATGATATCCCGACAGTGTGGATATCTTCTTTTATGTACCTTGTCTCTTCAGGATGTAGGCGATCATGGCCTTCCACATCTTCCTGTCCTTTGTAGCTTTTAATAAGTTTTGTCTTTTTGTTATTTCTTCCAAACTCTGTTATACAATCAAGCCCATCGAGTATATTATGCACTTATTTCCTCTTTCCTCAATTCAACTAACAAGGAACTTTCAACATTGTAGTGAAAGAGATAATCAGTTACTTCCCGACCTTAGAAAAGCTTTCGGAAGAGATTGTTGATCCAAGATATGTGAACGCCTCAACAGTGTTGTAGTGAAAGAGATAATCAGCTACCTCGAAAAAGAGTTTGTGTTTTGTGTGCGATCTGTCGAAGAAAATTACCAAAATGTAGTTAGCAAAAATCTACTTTAAGGACCAGAATCTATGCTAATGTTCTTCCCTCCGCTGAATGGCGTGACCAATCAGAAAGATCTCTCGGTGAACAAAAGCCGTTGTTTTTCGCTTATGTGAGCGATTTGGGATTTTCTGAGCTTGGTGGCCAAACATGCGTTTTTGCTGGTGAGAAGTAAAGGTTGGATGTGTGACCCCATTTTGTCGTTTCTACGTTGCCTGTTGGACTGTTACGACGGACTATTGTTTGAACTGTGATTTGGCTACAAGTGTTGCCGTCGAGAGTCAGAAGAAATCTATTGCAGACATTTGTTGCTACTATAAGTTGACAGTCTTTTCTTTTCTTTATTACAACAAACATAAAAGAAAAAAAGGTCGTTTATATGATGGTTTATTCTTTCTTATTTGAAACTGTAGTAAAACAAAGTTCTCAGTGTCTCTTGGGTATGTCCATTTTCTTTTTGGTCCAGAAATTAGTATAAGTAAGTATAAGCATCATATTAATAGCTAAGCTGAAGTCAACCTTGTGTAGAGTTGGAACAACCAAATAAAAGTTTGTACTTACTTTATCATTGGGAAGTGGGAAGAGAAATCAGTCGTCAGTAGACCGGGCAAACTAACGTTCCCCAGTGGGATCATAATTACCACATTGCACAACATCTTGGAGCAAGGGAGAGAAAAAGAGTGAGGCAGGAAAAGGTTTGTCTTTTTATAAACTTAACCAGGGCCTTCTAACGACATTTGATGGAACCAATTGGAGTAATCATATTTACAGTTGCTTAAAAAAAAAAAAAAACGCTGCTAGGAGACACTCCTTGAGTTTAGAAATAGACAGTGATTTTCTTTTTCCTATTTTACACAGAAATGCTAAGATGTTGGTCGAATGAAGAAAACGCTTCCCTCACTGGGGAATGTGCAACTTTCACTTCTTTTTTTCTACGACTTTTTTCTACACACATTTTACACACACAAACAATTCACTAGTTTAAATGTTTCCTTCATTCATGTTCATTGCTTTGTAACACACACCATTGTTTTTTTAATTTATAATAATCAATTGTTTCTATATATAGTTTTGTTCTTACTTTGTTCATTTATCACTCAGAGTCAGAGTTACATTCTAGTCCGCCATTTTTGCTGTGGGATAAATATGTAGTGGACGTTTACATATACCACGCCCACAAATCACTCAACAGTCATTGGACAGAAAATAAACACTACTTTCTTTAAAGACAATTTACGCATCGCCCGAGCCACATAAAATTGTCTCATGTTTTGCCTTACCAAACTTGTTATAGAAAAAAATCAGCAATTGGTCGATTTTTGACCAATCACATAAATTAACATTTCTTTCAATATTTTTCCCGCTCTCGTCCCTGGAGCCTATGTTATGTGTATATATAGCAGAAATTAAAGAAAGAACATTAGTAGACTATTAAATTTCAGAGCCTTAATCACGTACGTGTATTCTCAATCTTTTACTCTCACACACACACACACATAAATTACATACACACAACACTGAACTGTCTGTTTCAAAAGCCAAGTGAACTATTCAAGACTTTATCATCCTCTTGCATAACATTCTCACTTTCAAACTCATATATCAAATATTCTTGAACTCCAAACAAATTTAAACAAGAAAAGTTCTTACAACACACGTTTGTATTCCCACACGATACAAGGGGAACTACTTTTTACATCTTAAACTTTATTGTCACTAACACAATTGTATATTTACTTGTTTTCAATACATGTTTTTCTTGTTGACATTCAATGATCTCTTGTCATTCTTTTTCGTGTTTCTTTGCAAATTAAATGTGGTGTGCTAATTTCAAAATGCAACCTTCATCAAAAACCTTCTGATACATTTCTTACCAAACCTCATTAGCGCCCCACAAGACGATACCAGGGGACATGTGTCTTCCACCCTCAACACTTGACCAGCACATCCTGAAATAACTCTTAAAAGTATTTTTTTCTTTTATTATTCATTATTTTATTTATTGATTTTATTTCATTTTCCCACATATCCAGTCACTTATGTGTCATGCATGATACACGCTTAGGCAATCATGTATCTTTCGATACATGACTGATGAAGTAGATTTTTTCCCGCAGTAGGTTGTCAGTTATGTGCCATGCGTGATATACACTTAGGCGATCATGTATCTTTCGATACATGACTGATAAGGCAGATTTTTTTCCTGCAGTAGGTTTTCATTTCTTTCTGTGGTAGATCAGTTGCCATCCAAAGCTATAGAACCCAGTCTGTTCTTCTATTTACCCCCCAAAAATTAAGCATCATTTCTAACACATATCAAGTTATTAATTTGTAAAGTTTCAGTTTATAGGTTTGTATAAGTAATTCGAAATATTATAATCTTCAAATAAAACTGTCTTTTGTTTTTAGGGGATTTTACATAGAATGTTGATAATATAATTATTCAGTTTGAATTTTTATATTACGTATTACTGTATGCATTATGTTGTTTTAATAAATTAGCACATTTTTGTGAATTTAGTGTTGAAATAGCACAATTTTTAACCAAAGTTTTGAAAATTCTGGTTTTTAATGCATTTTTGATGGAGTTTTCTAATAAAATTTTCTCAGATATAAACTGCATCTAGAGATTATATACAAGTTATGTACTGGTATAAAAAGTTGCGTCTTTAATGTTAAAAGTCCTATTATGATGTTGTTTAGATTCTACTCAATATTATTAACTTAGATATATAGTGATAGAGAAAAATATTGTTTTTGGTTGTAAAAAATTTTACTAAGTTAACAAAACTAATTTGACTGTCAGTAGTTTATTTGCAATTATTTATTTTGATACTTTTACATTATTATACCGTGTAAAACTAATGTAAAAAATAATATGAAAAGATTTTAGAACAAATTCGTCAATTTCTTAAAGGAAAAACATAAAAAAAACATTTCATTTTAAAAATAAAAGATATATTAACAAAAAATAAGAACCTCCTAAAATTTATTGCACAAATGCTCCTTTCTTTTCAATAACTCTTAGCAGCCTATTGTCAACATCTGATGTTAGATTTGCAATTTTAGCAGCTGCTAAGTTGTTTGCAGCAACTTTAACTGCCTCCCAGAGGTCACACTTGCTGTTGAATTGCCTTCCATTAGAATAAATATTTCTCTTGAGGATGCTCCACAGGTTCTCAATGGGATTCAAGTCACAGCTATTTGAAGGCCAGTCCATAAGAGAATCTTCAGCAAATCCTTTTTCTTTCAACCAGAATTTAGTAAACTTTGATGCATGACATGGTGCATTGTCTTGCATAAAGATAATAGATCTACGCTTGGCTAAAGACTGGTTATCAAGCCATTCAAAGAAATATTGCTCTAGAAAATCACAGTAACTTTTGGAATTCATTTTAACCCTGTCTTTCAGTTTAAATGGACTCACCAGCTCATTACCAATAATCCCAGCCCATATCATGATCCCACCGCCGCCTTGTTGGTGTTTAAAAATTTTCTTGAGTCATGTTGCTTGTAAACCCATCCTCGAGCCCATCTGTAGTGGACCATACGGGTGAAGATGTGAAGAGATATCAGAAGGTTAAAATTTCCTGCTAGCCGGTCCAGCTACATAGGAATGTTGGACTTTAATTAAGTCCAAAGAAAACAAACAAGACCGATATACATGTGTAAACAAATATATATTAATAACAAGTTACACAAAGACATGAACAGTTACATAGAGTTTGTGCGGAGAAATTATGTGTATGTGTTGTGAGTGTTCGTACGTACGTGTATTGTTCTTAGCATGTTCCCAGAATTTTGGAAACGCTGTATCTGTGATAGGTCACATATTGGTGTAAGTGGAAAAAGAGAGATTTTACCTCACCTCCGCGCGAGGTGGCGGCCCAAGGCCTAAGTCAAAAAGAGAGGTCGAAGCGAAGGGTCAGCCAGTATTTATAGCCAGGGGAGAGAGAGACCCCTGTTGAAGGATTAAGGAACTGAGGAGGAGCTAACTCCGACAAATACCTCCTCTCAGATTAAAAGTTGTAGGAAGCGAACTTTTAAAATGTAAAAAGTTTTGAAAATTGTTCTTGCGAACTGAAAAGAAAATGTGTCTAAGTGTGGTCGAGATGCATGATTTGACAATAAATGAGCTTGTGTTGTCGTCAGGGTGCTGTGCATTTCTCTAGTTGGTCAGAGTCGGGGCATGTCCTGGAAGAAACGTCGGTAGTGTTCAGCATTTGCTATCAAAAGTCTATTTTTTTCCCAATGCTCCACGTTGAGTTGGGTTTGTCGTCCTGTCAACCTGTTTGCTGGCCTGGTCGTAGTTTTGCTTGAAAGATGAGGTTGTTTGTTTGGTATGCATGGATAAAATTGGTGTACATGGTTTAATGGTAGCAGCGTTGTGGCGAAGTTGGTGGCTGCTGCTGCTGCTGCTGCTGCTAGGCTTGGCTGCTTTTTGTGGTCAGCGACAAGGGTCGGCCAGGTGATGGTGAGAGGGGGGAGCGCGTCGCTCTACCCCGGGGCCAAGTTGAGCTGATATAGACTTTCTACTGAGTGTCGAATGCATGTTTAAGACAATTTGCTATCATTGACGATAGAATATCGTTCTCGCAAATTCTTAGATAATTTGAGTTGCATCATTGCAGGGTA
Source organism: Acanthosepion esculentum (assembly GCA_964036315.1). NCBI lineage: Eukaryota > Metazoa > Mollusca > Cephalopoda > Sepiida > Sepiidae > Acanthosepion > Acanthosepion esculentum. The sequence continues at coordinate 6,053,409 of OZ038506.1, forward strand.
AGATAAAGGACGGTGAGTCGCCTTTGTTTGAGATGTGGTTCACACTTTCTCTATCTCAGTCCAGAAGAAGAGAGTTGAATTTAGTTAAAAATGGCGTTGCATTCTCCGTTTGGTAAGCCGAGTGAAATTAAGGCCAAACGTCGCCGAGAGAAAGAAAAGGTCAAGCAAATATAGACCAGTGCTGAGAAAGAGTTGTAAGGCTCGATCTTTGTAGTAATTGCAGTTTCCACGTGTTGTAGGAGAAATTCCTTTTGCCGTGTAGGAGAAAGTTGTTTTGTAGACATGTTGTAGTGAATTAAAAGTTCTTTCGTTAATAGAGTACGGCGTGCGTAGGATAGAAAAGAAGTTTCCAATATTATGTTTTGACTGGCGCTCATTCGGAAGGTCTGTATAAGAATTTGCTGGTACATATATATCGTCTTGTGTGTGTTAGCAGGGGTTGAAAATTTAATCACGTCGGGAAGTCACCATTATGTAGCGGACCGTGTGGGTGAAGATGTGAAGAGATATCAGAAGGTTAAAATTTCCTGCTAACCGGTCCGGCTACATTGGAATGTTGGACTTTAATTAAATCCAAAGAAGACAAAGAAAACAAACAAGACCGATATATATGGGTAAACAAATATATATTAATAACAAGTTACACAAAGACATGAACAGTTACATAGTGTTTGTATGGAGAAATACGTGTATTGTTCTTAGCGCGTTCCCAGAATTTGGGAAACGCTGTATCTGTGAGAGGTCACATATTGGCCTAAGTGGAAAAAGAGAGATTTTACCTCACCTCCACGCGAGGTGGTGGCCCAAGGCCTAAGTCAAACAGAGATTATTTAATTCTGTGTATAACAGAAAATGTGGCACAAGGCCGAAGTGGGGAATGGAGAAGAGGTCAGTCTTCTGTCTTAACTTTTAAACTTAGCTAGCCACAAACGCTGACCCAATCATACTAACAATATTTCTTGCACCAAAACAACACATTCTTACTTACCTTTCTTACCACACCCACCATAATACCTCAATGACTCTATAAAAATACTAACTAGACACCATATGTACAATTTATCGTTTGTGGTGGGGGATAAAATAATTTAAATTTTTTTAAAAAATAACACCAATGAGTAATTACAATATGAGACAAATAACTATTTACAAGAAACTAAACAAAATCGTGTTAGTAATAAAACCCCCACAATCACTAAATGTGGCAGAAACATCAGTTAACCGGACGAAATTAATGCGGGACTATAAAAAATAAAATAATTCATTCATCACAAGCACTCACACAGACATGCACTCATTCAGACACAACAGATACAAAAAATCACACCCGAAACGAAAAACACCCCGCATCCACCAGAGAACTGACGTCACTAACCACCTAACGAGGGAGGGGATGGGGAATTAAACTTAAAGAAAAATAGGGACAGAAACAAAAGGGGCCAATGAGCATACATACCCTAGCTAAGTTTACTGGAAAATGAAACTAAAGAATCAAAAACAAAACCTAAGCTAAACTAATTTTGGGATGGGTTGCCCGTGTTCAACCCAGCTAAAGCAATATTCTGATGCCTAACCGGCATCAAAGTGCCACTCCAGGTCAGCCCCTTTCACACGACACAAGCGCGCAAGATTCACCCACCTTTTGCCGAATTCAGATGAAGAGAGTCGCTGCCTTTCCGACCTAATCTTGACTTTAAGCTGATGCTTAAAGTCCAAGATCAGTTGGGAAGAGGTAAACTTCAATGAGTCGAAAAGAGAAGTCGAAGCGAAGGGTCAGCCAGTATTTATAGCCAGGGGAGAGAGACCCCTGTTGAAGGATTAAGAGACTGAGGAGGAGTTAACTCCGACAAATCCATCGGGCTCATCGAGGGTGATCCTTGATTCGTCTGTAAAAAGCACTTTACTGAAATCAGTTTTCATATATTTTTTTGCCCACTGAAATCTTCTTTCCTTATGTTTTTTTGTTAAAATGGGTTTCTTTATTTGACTTTTTACATCAGCAAACTTCCTTAATGCTTTACACCTTGTTTCCCTTGACACCATAGGAGCTCCAGCGGCCTTAAATATGAACGAACTTGACGCATTTGGGTTTCTTATTAATTCTCTTCGGATATGTGATAGATCTCGCTTTGTTAAATTCCTGAATTCAGCCTGAGACTTTTTTTTCCTTGGTTGAATTCCCATTTGACATATTTTCTTGATTGTTCGATGATCCCTTTTCAAATCCTTAGAAATTTGAAGCGAAGACGTTCCTTTGCTAATTTCTTTGATTATATAGTTCTTTTCATTCATTGTTAGTTCTTTTTTACGAGCCATAATACTAAATTCTAGCTCTTGCAAATAATCTCTTGACACTGCAAATTGCAATAATTAATTACTGAAAAAATACTAAATATCAATCTGAAATTGAAAATTGGGACTTAATTGCTTTTTCATGCTTACTCGCTAATAGTACAAAAATTATTTCATTGGATAACAAACACATATCTATGAATTTTACATAAAATATTTGACAATAACTCTTTGTATATAATCTCTAGACGCAGTTTATGTAAAGGCTAAGAATTTAAGATATAGTGACAGCTCTTATCTCACTAAGTCGCAACTGTCTTGTTTTCTGCAAAGTTGACTTGAGAAAAAATGTAAAAATTAGTAAACCTATTTTAAAATCCTGTTTACCCACGGGGCATGGATTTTGCGCATGTTCAAACAACAAGGGAGATAACTCTAATTTAATCCTTTGTTTGAAACAGGAGAATACAAGTAGAAAATCATGCGGCCGCTCACAGATCAGGAATGTAAAGTTTTTTTCGAAAAATTATCAAAATAGTAAGTTTCTTTTATGTTTTAGGTATATTTTTGATGTTTCTGTTTTAACTTTTGCTACCGTTACTCATTATTTTACCCTTTTAATCATTATTGCTGTCTCCTTTTTTAATTGTTCACACAGGTTTAAATTTATTTGGCTACACTACACGTGTTCAATTTTTTTATTTTATAAGTGAGATAATTGTTTCATGAAGTTTTCTGTTTTAAGATTAAGAAAATAAAATTTACAATGGATAAACTTTGAGGATTTTTAATCTACACTCGAATTACTAATTTTACAATTAAATTAATTAATCGTTTTATATCAAGTTATTCGCAAAGAATGTTTATAAATAATAACTAGTTTTGTTTTCCAGTAGTCGACTTTTTTTAAACTAAAAGGAACTTGTTTTATTTTTTATAACTCTTTAAAAATGTAATTTCATTTTTTTTTTTTTAAATATTTCTGATAGAAAAATATGATAATTTACTCAGGATAAAAATTCATAATTTCCTTTTTTTTTTTTTTTCTTTTAATTTTTCATTAAAATTGTTAATGAATGAGAAAATAATATTGTTTTCACTTTATGTTGTCGGACATACGACGAGAAATCATTTGATTACCAAAAAACTGCTTTTTTGATATCGCTATTTTTGAAAATTTTTTTGCATAGAAAAATAAAACCTAAATGGTTCTGTGTCAAACGAATCACCGAACGGTTTCATTAAATTTTGAGAAGCAAATAAGTTTTAAATTTCAAGACAAAAACCTACTTTAAAAAAAAATACATTTTCAGAATCAATCACAGATCGAAGCTTCAAGTATTCGTATCTTAAAATGTACAACTTTTGCGTGAGGAAAGGTAAAAAAAATCCTTTAATTAATCGACAAATATCAAATCTAAAAAAAACAATTCTAGTCCTACTGACTCTTTACGCTTGCATTTAAAGAATAAATCACGTGGTTTTACAAAATAAATTAAAAAAGTTAATATCACAAACAACCAATGTCCATTGATAAAATAGCGGTCGTTTCTGAAAAATTAAGTAATGTTTGTTTCAAATTACATTCATTAAGTTTAAGTATACTTTAAATTTTCTAATTTTCCTAAAATAACTTTTCGAAAAAGTATAATTGAATTTTACAAGATTTTTAAACGGAGAATTTCACTTTTGTTTACAAAGTTGTCAAGAATGGCTGACATGACGATTTTATGTCAATTTTGTTGACTTAAAGAAAATAAGATTTTTTAACTAAAATTTCGGACGTGCTAGAAAGGATTAAAAATTTTAAAACAATATTCACAAAATACTTTGGTCTTTCCTTTTAATAATGACATAAACATTTAGGCGATAAATTGTTTAAACAAGTTTGGGGCCTTTTTTCAACAGGGTATGCTCTTTTTTAGCAAAGTATCCTAAAAAGAAAATCCTAAAAATACAATTTAAATAATTTTATATAGTTTCAATTGAATATTTAAATATGTAAATACAGTTTTTAGACCTTTTAAAACATTAAAGTAGAAAAATTCTTTTAAAAATGTTCACACTCAAAAACAGCATTAAACTTTTTGTTTTTAATTCTTTAAACATATCTTTATCCCCCCAAAAAATAAAAAAATAAAAAACTGAAAGCTCTAGTTATGAATAGCAATGGGATAAATTTCAGTAGTTATGATCATAATGTAAATACTATAAACATGTCTATATGGCATAAATAAATATATATTTAATATGGTTATTATATTAATCAAAACAAGAAAGAAAGAAAATAGATATGTCACAGCTACTTTCTCATGCATGTGCTAATGTATTGTACTTTATATACTGTACACCCGACAAGTGGTTAATTTTTAGAAGTAATACGACTTGTTCTACTAAGCCTGCAGATTTTGAAATATATTGTTGTCGATTTGTAAGTTTTTTTTTTTCTCTTGCAAATTTTTCTTTTTTTATTTTGCCTGCAGATTTTGTCTGTTGCATCCAAAGTCCGTTGATTGGGAGGACTGTAGATGATAGATTTGTCTGTAATATTAATAATACAGCATGCTAAAAGTTAAGAAATACCCCTATCTTCCTATTTATTGCAATCGAAATTAACATATATCTCAATACAACTATAGTAAAAAAAAAAAAAAAATTTATAATCAGTATTATAAGCAAGCTTGAGGGACTCTCAGCTGCAGCCTATAGAATAATTCAGCTCTGACCATGTGCTATTTTAAAATAGTCACACATATCAATATAGAATTAACTTTATGGTTTGGGGTTTTTCCTTTACTTGCCATAAGAGTAGCAAATATGTAAGTTAAATCATCTTTTCGTTTTGATTTGCTAATTTTTAAAATTCTTTTTTTTGTGTTTAGCATTGGTGAGAACATAAAGCAACTTCTAGAACGCCAAGATGGAAAATATTGCTTTCGGTTTCATAAAGACAGAGTTTATTATTGCAAGTAAGTAATAACTAAATGAATATTTACAAAGCTTGTTTCATGCGTGTTTGAGAAAATGAATATTTTTGATATTTTGGATTTTACACTAACTACTGAAGTATCAGTTGAATCATGACTCTCAATGGTTTCCTTTTCTTTATTATCTGTGAAGTGTGATGCCTTCTTGGGAAAGGACAGTGGAGTGGTTTCATGTTGCCTTCTGGTTTGGAATACAATCTTCTTAGACTGATTTGCCACTCAAGCTATTTAACCCATAGCTGGTGGGGAAAAAGATGAGTTCATGCCTTTCTCGAGGGCATTAGTGCTAAAGTGAATGTAGCAGACAATTCCAGAATCTTAACTTGGCTTTCTGATTCTACTTTTTGTGTTGATATCCATTACATAATCCGCAAATCCTTAACCAATGATAAATGGAAGATTTTCTTGAAATTGATTCTCCTAAACAAGGATTTGGTGGAATAAGATTTATTGTTAATGTTTGGTGATATTTTTTGTGATTTATCCTTTTTAGAGCAGTTAGCCATTTTCTTATGCTCTTTTTGTTGTAAGAATGCAAAAAAAAATCCAATTATTTATCAAGTATGCAAAAAATACTAATTTCTATTTGTTTTTCATGCTCGGTCATTGATTTTTCTTTTTTTTTTTCTTTCTTTTTAATCATTTCACCCCACTCAAGGCAATAAAGCCACTATGATGCAAGGGGTTACTGAGTGTGAACAAATATATGAGTAAAAAATCATAATTAAGGAGAGAGAACAATAAAAGAATCAGAATTAAGAAGACAAAAGATAATGATTGACATTGCATTTCAATTTTTTAAGATCAAAGTTAACTGGAAGGCAAGGAATGAAAGAGAATGGAAAGATTTTAGAAGAAACCAGAAACCCAATTCTAAACAGGAAACAAGGGAAAAACTTATACTCCTGTTCAAAATCCGGATAGAAGTGTGAACTGGATGAAATTATGCAGACCTATTTACTTCTATTGAGATAAAATAAATAAATACTAAATAAAACTTCAAAGTTTAGGTGGCAATGTTAGAAGTATAGAGTTGAAGTAGACTTTTGAAGGAACTGGAAACTGAATCCTAAACAGGAAAGAAGAGATAGACCTCTACTCCTATTCAAAAGGCCAGAAAGGAGTGTGAACTGGATGATAGGAAAAGCTATATACTTCTTAACCAAATTAACCTGCAAAAGGTTGATAAACCATAAAAAAAAACAAATCAATCAATAAAGTCTTAACCAAATTTTTAAAAAAAAAGCAAAAAGTTATAATTCTTGACACAATAGGTTTGTTTGCCAGGTTTCGTGTGCAAAATCTACAAATATTAAATCTAATTAAAATAGCTTAAAGCAGGTCTTCACGAAGTGGGGGTTGTATAGACCCCAGGGGAGGGAGTAAAATCTTGACTGGGGTGAATTTGGACTGACACAACATTGAAATGTGCCCTCTAAAGTGATGAGAGCAGGTTCTGCCTTTATATTATAAGTAAAGGTCATTTGCATGGGGAGTAGAACCTTGTCCATATAAACTTCTGGAGACAAATCAAAATTTTGACAAGGGAGCAATAAAAGTAAATTTTCAGTGTTTTGCAAATTTGTCCTTAAAAGAGAAATCAGAAGAAGAAAATGTTTTGGATTATGATTTGTCTATCTATACAGGTGACATTGAGAATTTGCTAGAAGATTTTAAGGGTCTCTTAAATATGGAAATTCCTGATGTTGAATTATGAAGTGTAAACTTTTTTGTTCACATTTAAAGGAATGACTGGATGAAAGAAAAAAAGAAAAAACTCTAGCTAAAAATCCCAAGCTTTGTTCAGCCTATTTTACTTGCTTTTCCAAATCCATACATGGTAGAATCTGATTTTAGGCATATGCATTATTTATTAAAGAAATAGAGAAGTATCTGTCTATATTTGTGAGATGAGGTATTATGTACACTATTTACATTATTCGGACTATTGTCCTCATCTTTGTTGCCATATTTATTACAAATTTTCGGCCCTTCAGTATTTGTCTATATTTCTGAGATGAGGTATTATGTACACCATTTACTTTATCTGGACTATTGTCTTCATCTTTGTCACCATATTTATTACAACGTTTCAGCCGTTGTATGCTCCGGCCTTCCTCAAGAAAACACATTGCACAGTGGATAAAGGCGTTGATTAGATCCATTGACAGGACCCAAAGAGTGTGAGTTCAATACCCGGTTTAGGCAGTGGAGAACTTGGAAAGGGGAATCAACGGGAGATAACTGACATCCATTAGACGTAGCACATGGAACTAGAACAGTCTACCCCAGTGAGCGAAATAAAGGGTTCAGTTTGACAATCCAACCACCTGAAGAAGGCCGGAGCGTACAATGGCCGAAACGTAATAATTATGGCGACAAAGATGAGGACAATAGTCTGAATAATGTAAATAGTGTAAATAGAGAAGTACTTTGAACATAGAATGTTGTGATTTGAGGCGCAAAACTGTAATCTAATTTCTCTTCATCTTCTTTCTTCAACCATTAAAGGTACATTTGCATTTTATTTTTTGTTTTTCTCCACAGGTGTAAATATTTTATTGTCTGCTTTTTGTTTTTATTTTTTCTCTCACCCTCTACCCACCCCTGTAAATATTTTGTTTGTACTGTTTTTTTTCTACCAATCCCCACCTCTCTCTGAGACTAATGATTTGAGAAGCCCTGAATTAACAGAAACCAATTCTCTAAAAAAAGGTTGACTTTTATTAAAAGAATTTTACTTTGCTATTGTTTAAAGAAATAGTCTTGTGACTAATGTATTTGCTTAGTAAAAATAAGCTTTCTCAATAAAAATTGAATTTAACATTTCATGACATATCAGTTAAGGAAAAAAAAATTCTATTTTTCATATTCATTCATTCATTCATTTCTTTCTTTCTGTTTTTTTTTTCTCTCTCTCTTTTCAGGGAACAACTGATGAAAAAAGCTGGACATATTTCAAGGGACAATTTATTAAGCTTTGGTACTTGTTTTGGCAAGTTTACAAAAACTGGTAAATTTCGTCTTCATGTTACAGCCTTAGACTTTTTGGCACCATATGCAAAGGTAATTAATAATTTAATTAAAAAAAAAAAAGTTTCATATTTACTGGTGGTAGCATTGGGAGTTAAGCAGCTAAAGAATTTTGATGATGAAAATTTCAACTGACAGTCTTTTCCCAGATTCAAACTTCTGATTGGACATTATACAGTGTAAATTTTAGACCTAAATTATCCTATTGTAACTGTCATTGATCTGCCTTTATATATGCTAAAAGATGCTGCTAAAAAGTTCTCAGCTTGACCCAGAAGGCCTTCCTCCCAAAATCTGATGTTTGGGCATTTAGCTAGATTTTGTAAGAACTTTTCACCACCCCTTCATGGGTCTATAAGATATATATATATATATGGACACTGAGGTCATCACAAGTGCTTGACAGTCTGTTTCTTGCTTCATTGCAATTGTCGAGCCTGATGGTTGCATTGAAGCATAACGCGGACTGTCCAGGCTTGATGTTGACCTCAGCGGCCATTTTATATTCACATATGCTCTATCTCTGCGCGCACTTTTACCCACAAATATAGCGTCCCTTAAAACTATTTTTATCATACATATACATATATATATATGTGGGTGAGTGGTTAGAACGTCCACATTCTGAACATGAGACGTGGGTTCAAATCTCACCATGGTTAGTTTGTCAGGAAGGAGACTTCCTGCTGTTATTGAGGTTGCTCCCAGTATGCAGCACCTTTTGGAAAGTGCCTGAAAAGCATGCCCCACCGGTTGACCCAAGCCTTGTGAGTGAAATTGGGTAGACAGAAACCTTGAGGGCCGTTGATAGCTGTGCTAGTATGAAGTCACAAGTCATTGTGGCCGAGGACTTGAGCATGCTGGCCTTGTTCAAGTTGTTGATCACGCTAGGTAACATGCTCTTTCCCACAGACTGTATCTAAGGTATGCTCAGCGATGGGCTCTGTGGGTGTTGAATAAACACAAATGCACTTGAGCAAGTGTTTGCAATAGGGACTATCTAGCCACCCTAGTAGACAACTGGTACTCTCAAATACAATTGGCCTGCTATATATTATTTTATATGCACAGTACTTAGAAAGTGCCCAATATCAGTGGTAGAGTTAACATATTCAGTTGTTTGGATATGAGGTTGTGATCTTGGGTTTCACACTTTTGCAATCATCAGACAAACTAAAATTTATTAAAGATAAAAAAAATTTACACTTTGTCTCATCATTTTTGTTTTGGATATTATACATCAAGTCAACTTTGTGACAATTTTTCAATCACTTAGGTGGAGTGTGTGTGGGTGTCTACACACACACAAACACACAAAACAGTATATGGATTGTTCTAAGATTATGTATACACCATTATTCTGGCTCCAGACTATCCAATGAATAATTTCTTGAGTGTTGGCACTTCAATAATTCCTCTGACTTGCCATTTAATAATTTTATGCATCTCCAGACGCATTTCAATTACCAGATCTTCTCTTCCATGCAATGCGAACAAAATCTGACACTAATTGACCTTTTTCATTTTCACCTGAATCTTTAGATTAATCTGATTTTTTTAAGTCAGTGGGACCCAAACATTTTTCTTTGGGACACATTTTTGGAATGAAAATTTGCTCATACCTCACTAAATTTTATGTGATGAAAATACATTTAAAAATAAAAAAAAACAGGAAAAAGGAAGATAAACACAGATTTGAAGCCAGAACATTATCATTGATAAAGCTCTCCTCCAAATTGCAGAGCTTAATTACCATATTTTTAATAAATGATATAATTAAAAATTATCACAGTGATACAATCGGTCAATAATTATTTATAACTATTTAGACTGGGACTCATGCATTCAATTGCAAGTAATCCATAATAATATTTTAAATTTTGAAATCGTATTTATTTTTGGCATATGAGTTTTTTGAAACGGTTTCTAAATTTTTGATTGTCTTTCAATGATTCCGTCTCACCTGCTGACATCTTCCCTGCTATCCTCTCCCGGCATTGCTGCCCCATTTAGGAATCATGGCATTAAGCACTTTTATTACTTTTAACATTTTAGGGCATTAATTTCTTTGTGGCCATGACGATGTTAAATGTTGCTTGAATATTTTTTTTTTCCTTTTCCTGATTATTTCAGTTCAAAATATGGCTAAAGCCTAATGCTGAACAACAGTTTCTGTATGGAAACCATGTGATGAAAGCAGGTCTTGGAAGAATTACTGAAGGCACACCGCAATTTCAAGGAGTTGTTATTTACAGCATGAGTGATCTCCCTTTGGTAAGTTGGTGACTTGAGTTTTATAATTGCCACCCTAATTAAAAAAAAAAAAAAATTCCATAAGTATATAAAAACATTCAAAATCAATGTGCGTAAAAAACACCAAGCATAATGTCTACCACACACACACACACACACACACACACACACACACACACACACACACAATACTGAAAATCCCACATAGATAAACTCAAATTATGATACACTTACATGCTTAAATTGATATTTACAGTTTTTTGGTTAGACTTGGAATTTGTTAGTTTCTTGGAACATTGAATGAACACGTCATCTCTCCTTGAATTTGGAATGCCACAAATTATACTAACGTTTGTTTAACAAGTTGAATGCACCTGAAACATGATTAACCAATAAAAATCAAAGAACACAAAAGTAAAAATACCAGAATTTCTCCCTATCTCATTCTTTGATGAAGCTTTAATAAAAGATGTTAGATTGATAAATGTTTCCTATTTGTTTATCTTATGACTTGAATTTCCAAAAAGGAGTTTTATAAGCTTTTGACTCTTATATAAAAGAAATTATTACATGGGCAGGTCATTCTCATTGATTCTGACTGCAAGTGCTCCCATTGAAACAGAGATTCTGCAATTGACCTCAGTGGCCATTTTATAATGTGAAGTACAATGTTTATTTATTTTGCAATTAGAAGTTATTGTTATTTACACTATTTTTATTTGGACTATTATCCTCATCTTTGTTGTAATTATCACAACGTTTCGGATATTGTACCCTCCGGCCCTCCTCGGGTGTATATCGATCTGAGTAATTTACAGGGAATTCTGAATTAAACTCTTTTATTTAACTTACAGCAATGTCAAGGGATATCTCTTTTAGTGCTTATTTTTATTTTAGTGCTATTCAGTTATTGCTTGCCTGACCCTGGGATTGATCTCACAACCACTCTTATAAACTTTACGATCCAACACTTTTAACCACTAGGCCCAAATAAAGGGTTCACTTCAGAATTTCCTATAGATTACCCAGATCAAAATGTGAGTGCATATATGACCTTTTACGATTGGCATTGAGTGGTATTCCTTTTAATTTCCACAGAACCAATAAAAACATTAGTATCAATTTAAACATAAAAATCCTCTGCCTACTTTTCTTTACTTTTTTTTTTTCTTTTTTTTTCCCCAGGGCTTTGGGGTGTCTGCAAAATCAACTCAAGAATGCAGACATGCTGACCCGATGGCCACAATAGCATTTCACCAGGCAGACATTGGAGAATATCTAAGAAATGAGGAAAAAATCACTTAAAGTTTTCAAGGGATTTAAAATAAATAAAAAATCTTTTTATATAAAAATATCTCATTTTATTTCTTATTTTGTTTTTTCAAAGAATTTTTAACATTTGAAAGAATGACATTCTGTTAGGAAATTTTAATTCCTTTTCTTTTCTCTTTTTTTTTTTTTTTTTCAGCATGGCTGACGGTAAAATTAGCATCTCTTTTGCGGAATTTAGACTCGTCACTGTAAATCAGGTTTTCAGGAACCTACCCCCCCCCTTTTTTTTTTAAATACAAAATGTTAAAATTTTGTTTTAAGCTTCCTCTTAAGTATAAATTAACATTAAAGTAGTTCTATAATTGAACTTAAGATCATTCAGGGTACTCTAAAACCCAAAATATCCACTGAGTTATGCTGTGCTGTCCTGTCGCGAACTCCTTTCTCTCTTGCTGCCTAGAAACGCACAAATGTTTTAACACACCTACCAACCCCATCACACTTGCTGCCTAGTTGTTAGACTTTCATTAATGTTTCATAGCTAACAATATGATTTTATGCACATCCTGAGGAGATAGATTCTTTTTCCTATTAAGTCAATTTAATGACCAGAGTTTTCAGGATTCCTGTCTCCAGCCCACATTTGAATTGGCAAACATAAAATTTTGTTATTGATTTTAGATAATCTTAAAAATAGTCCTTTTAAAAACAGCAACCCAAAAACGAATGGGTGGTCTCCTTTTCTGGAACACAATCGGATGGATATGGGTGGTGGGACTCCAGCCAGTGTTCATATAATGAGCAGTGAGTGAGGGACAAGAAATCATAGTGAGTCAGCAGTCGCCAAGATTAGGCAGTGAATGCAAGGGTCCTTTTTCCATGGCTGGAAGCTAGTAAGATAGCAGTTCACCTCGAAGCTGAAGGAAAACATTGTCGGATAAGTGAGAAATTGTATTGTTTGCTATTTCTCAATCAGTTTCTTGAGAAGCATTTGTTATTCTTTGTTGAATTCAATCATGGCCAAATGTGTGAACATAGCAAGTTGGGTGTATATCATGGCGCGTTCTATATTAACAGGCCTCTGCATAACGCCACAACCTCTTATAGACTGGAGGCTGGCTGACAATTAGATCGTTTTTTTAGTTTCAATTTGAGCGAACTGCTGCGTACTGTTGTTGGCTCAAGAAATTCAAAGGAATCTTTTAATTTTACCTTTGGTTGGAATATCATTTAACTTATTTATTTGAAGTAAGTATATTTGATAATTTTTTAGTTTGAGTCCATACATTATTTATATTTAAATTGTAAAAAGTAAACTTTGGTGCTTAAATTTACTCGCACAAAAAGATTTACTTAAGTTTTAAAGCCTTAACATTTTTAAATTAAAGTTTAATTCATTTTTGGCATTTTTCCTCTTAAAGTTTGTTCAACATTTTTTGATTAAAGTTTAAAGAATTATTTATTGATAAAATGCAATTCTTTTTGAGTAATTTGTGTTATTTTAAGAAGCAAAAAAACAAAACAACGTTTAACAAATTTGAACAGAATTTAATTTAGTAGTTTCTTCAAAGACGTAAAGAAAACTATTTTTTATTATAAAATGAATTAAAAATGTTTTTGTTTTTTTCATAAATTCAATGTCATTACTTACTTTGATATTTATTTTTGATATTGCTAAAAAAAAATTGTTAGTATGAGTGAAAAAAAACGTCAACAAAATTAAAGTTTAATTTTCTCAAGTTTTTAACCATGATAAAAAATTAGTCAACATTTTTCTATTAAAAGTTTAAGTTTGAATAATAAATTTGAATAAAATTTTAATACAGAAAGGTTCATTAACATTTCTCTATTAAAACTTTATCCAACATTTCCATTAAAAGTATAAAATAAACAAAAACAGAAAAATCAAACGAATTTCTTTGCGCTTTTGTTTCCGAAGTTAAAGAATAAATGATTATTTTTACACTACATTAGTTACCAATTGGTGAACTGTAAGTATTTTTTTACTTATTAGAATTAAAGAAAAAAATAACAATAATAAATTTATTACATGCAGTTAAATGTCAATATTTTAATTATTATTTTTTTGTTTTTTTTAGAAAGGTCTCCTTTTTTACGTCTTTTGACTACAAAATTTATTTTACAAGACAAGAATAATAATACCATTTTATTTATCATATTTTAATATTTTTCTGATATTGTTGTTAAAGGACAAAAATGCATTATTTTTACTTTACTTTTAATTGTTTTGCTTTAAGGTAAAAAAAAAGTTATATTCCTATTTATATAGTTTCAAAGCGTATTAAAATAACCAAACTAAAGGAAAGGCTACTTATGAATGTTTTTAAATTTAATATAAAGTTTTAAAGTAATAAAACTTGACCGGGCGATTTTACACAAAGTTTTCTTTACCATCTTAAACCATGCTGCTCACTGCTACTAGCTCAGTCATTTATTTTATTTACCCAGTTGAGAAGGAAGACCTTTTTTGCACATGGCCAGAAGTGATAGATCGGAGGCATAGTCTCAAAAGATTGCGAAAAGCCTTCTCCCCCACCTCCCAATCTCCTTGCGAGGAGTTTTAGGAACAAAAACGATCTCTTTTATGTCTGGGAGAGAGCCAAGCAATAACTTAACATTTAACAAGTACCAGAAATTTAAATACCAACTTCAAATTGAATTTTTTAATTTCTAGTTTAATGGCACTATGCAACTATTACTATTTTTTGTTTGATTAAAAACAGTTTTATTGTTGATAATTAAACGATTAAATATTGTGCAAAACTGCAAACCTAACAGTATTCTTCAAACAAAACCATACCCCCAACCATTTCTTTTTTTTTTTTAAATTAAGTGGATTCTCAAGCTGAAGGCAACTCTCTAAAATTGTTGGTTTTAATTAATTGTGTGTATTTGGGCAGGGTGCGTGGATAAAAGCTGTAATTAAGAGTATAATTAATTTAGCTTGAAAATTTACTCCTAAATTGAAGTAGTAAGAGAAATATTTGTTAAAGATGTTTAATCTACCATTTCAGATACTAATTAATTCCTAGCTATGCCCCGGAAGTGCTGTGTGTTTGCTTGCAAAACAAATTACAGAAGCCAGCAAGACAAAACTATGTGTGGTGAGATTAATAAAATACCAGTTTATCGTTTTCCAAAAAACAAAGACAAGAGAGAGCAATGGATAAAATCAGTTCCAAATGCAAATCTAAATGTTACTAACAATACTGTTATTTGTCAACAACATTGGCCTTCAAATTTTGATACCATAAAAGTTAATGGAAAAATACGTCTCAAAAATCTACCATCTGTATGGCCAGGTGTGCCAAGTAGTCAAATACCAACACCCTCAGCTGTTCAAAGGGATATAAAAAAAACTTCCAGTACTGTTAGAAATCAAATTGCTGATGAATGCTTTTTTAGAATTAGATAAAATTAATTATACAAATTTGAAAGAAAGTCTGCTTAACAACAAAAAAGACTTTATATGTCCAGTTGTAGCATTTTTGGATGAAAATATTTTAACTGTTCAATCATCAAAATCTATTGATGGTATTCCTCTCTTTATGTTGAAAATTTGTAACAATTTGCGCTTTGAAACATTTTATTATGGAGTTAAGTATTATATTAGCAGCCTGTCCAAAACTCGTATAAATACAGTTGATACTTGGTCAAAACTGGAAGAAATCATCCGATATTTAAATTCTATGGCTTTTGATCACAAGAAAAATATCCTGAGTCAACAATTTTTAGCAATGGCTCCCAAAATGGTTGGAATAAAATACAGCTCAGATATAGTTGTGCATGCTTTTGGGTACTATGCATGGACATTGTATAATGAATTAAGATATGATTTTCAATTACCCTCATTAGCAACATTAGGAAGGATGACGTCAAAAGTTTCAAAACTTAATGAAAAATCTTTCTTGTTATCTATATTTAATACTCTTAATACCAGTCAAAAAGGGTGCATAATTCTCCATGATGAAGTATATATAAAAAAGATGTTGCTATATCATGGCAAACAACTATTTGTTAAATCAGTTGACAATCCATCTGTACTTGCTCAAACAGTACTTGGTATAATGTTGATATGTCTCAATGGGGGTCCAAATTTTCTTACAAAATTGATTCCAATTTCAAAATTAACATCTGCCTTTTTATTTGAACAAATTGAGTTAACAGTCTAAGCCATCACATCTGTACCAGCTGATGTAAAGGCTATTATATGTGATGGCAACCGCGTAAAACAAGCTTTTTTTAAATTATATCCTACACTTCCTGAAAAGCTTTGGTTAACTGAAGATAATAAACATTTGCTTTTTGATTATGTTCATCTGTTGAAAAATATTCGCAATTTGTGGCTGACAGAAAAAACAGGAGAACTAATCTTTGATGATGGAGTAAGTTGAGTTGCAAAATTGACACATCTTAAACAGTTATATCGTTTTGAATCTGAAAGACTAGTCAAACTTTCAGATTTAAATGAAATTTCCATTGCTCCAAAGCCAATAGAAAGACGAGTTTCTACTTGCCTCAGAGTGTTTTCTGAAAAAACATATAATGCACTTCTCACTCAGTCTGAAATAAGTGCAGGTAAGAATGATACTGCTCTCTTCATAAACAAGGTTTTGACATGGTGGAAAATTTTAAATGTTAAATCCCTTCAAATTGATAAATTACATAATGATCCTCTACAAGCTGAAATCAGATCTCCAAATGACACCCGACTTGATTTTATCATTGAATTTGGTAAAATGGTTCTTAATATGGCTGGCAGTCAAGGTAATTGTAAAAAAACAATTATCCCAAAAAACTGCTACTGCCATACATCATACTTGCAATGGAATTGTTAGTCTATGTCGACACCTTTTAGCTACAAGTCATAAATATGTACTACTTGGGCAAATTTCAACTGATCCATTTGAAAAAGAATTTGGTAAACTTTGCCAAGGATCAGGTGGCACCTACTTTATAAATGTTCAACAATGTATTGAAAAGCTGCATATTAAGCAGACATCTTTACTTTTAAATCAAAATGTAAATATTGATGAATTTGATGTTAATCCAGGTCACCAATGTACATCTTGTGATTATAAACTTTGTGGGGAACGTTCAGAAATATTTGACAATCTGGAAAATTTAGAACCATCTCTTTCCAATGAAATAAAAATGGCTCTTGTGTACATAGCTGGATATATTACAAGAAATGATAATCAACCCAGTGAATGTAAACCCATTTTTATTATGAAAAGTATAGAAAATATACCAAATTAATTGACCGTGGAAAACTAAAAGTTCCTTCTGACCACACTTGTCAATGGTTATTTTTTTGTTTCATCCTTTTCCATACAATAAAGGAAAAGGTTTGCTATAAATCATTAAGTAACATTTTTATGCTTATTTCTGAGTTTCATTTTTTCAACATGGAGAAAAAGCATGCTTCTATTTTTGCAAATATAGTTTTGAAAAGATGGCACACCGAGATCAGAAAAAGAACCAGCTCTAAAAATTTTGAATCTTTCCTAGAATGATTTTGTTTTATTTGTCTATATTTCTGCGATGATTGATTGTTATATACACACTTCGGCTGATGTCTTCCAGCCTTCTCGGGTTCTGTTTGTCAAACCCAGTAACTGTAATGTAAATTTAAACCAAAGTCTTTATTCACTCACAGGGAATAGATTGAATAAAGGATTCAGTGACACCTGTAAATAACATAAATTTCTGATTCAATATATCTTTTACCAGAAATCATAATTACCCCTTTGTTTTATTTAATAATTATCAGTGTTCATAGCAAAAATACATATTTTCATTTATTTATCTTTCAACACATCCTATTATCCTCAGGTGTGAATAAAAATGTTATTCTAAGTATTTCATAAAGTGGTTGACTTCATTTTCTTCTAAAATTTCTGAAAATCCTACATTTTTCAATAGGCCTCCAGTTCTGGCTCTCAGTTGCGCCATGACTTGGCCTGGAGTATAGAACGCTATGGTGTATATGCATACACAGCTGACCTTGGATGTCATCACAGTTGTGCAGTGACTGACGTGTGGAATGTGTCATCACACATATCTATTCATTACCCAGGGCATTATTAGTGATTTTGTGAAGTTTCTTTTAGCTTCATCAAAGCAACTTCATTTTAAATATATATGTGAGGTAGAGGCAACAAAGCTGACAACGTACCTTAGGAATCCTATAGCCCCACAAGAGGTGAAACAAGACTCAATCTAATCCAAATACTTTGGTATGTGGGTGTACTGAGGGTCAGTATAGAAGGATGGGGTAGATGTGCGAGGCACAAACTCCCCCCCCCCCCGGAAAACCTCCACTGGAAGCACAGATGAACTACAGCCTCGTCCTTTTCCCAAACTTTCAACTAGAGGTCGGGGCCAAACCAGACACCAAGTATCTTGTGAGGCCCGTCCGTCCAAGTGAAGGACCTGGGAAGAGAGACTCCATTCCACGCATCCATCAGAAAGTTCACAGACTTGTCGCGGTTTATCTTGACTCCTGTTACCGTCTCATACCTGCTGATTTCCTTGCCATCTTCATTAATGCTGGCCCTGTTTTTCACGAACACATTCACGTTGTCGGCGGTGGAATACCTGGCCGGGGTGTTTGCACCAGGCAGGGTAATTCCATGTAGGACCAGAGTTGCCTTTAACTTGTGAAGGAAGGGCTCCAAAGCAAGAATGTATAGCATCAGTGAAATCAACCTTACTCCATTCACTTACACCACCGCACCGGGGGATCGATATAAGGGACGGATTCAGGATC
This sequence comes from Acanthosepion esculentum, assembly GCA_964036315.1. Classification (NCBI taxonomy): domain Eukaryota; kingdom Metazoa; phylum Mollusca; class Cephalopoda; order Sepiida; family Sepiidae; genus Acanthosepion; species Acanthosepion esculentum. The sequence goes on from OZ038506.1 coordinate 6,072,039, forward strand.
TAAAGTATAGACCGAAGCCGGCTGACTCGAGTAGAGCGCAGAGAAATCGATGATCAACTGCCTTGAACTGATCTAAATTGATCAGCGCAGCTTCGCTGTTGACTTGTTCTCCCTTCAAGCATACCATATGAAGGTTGTTCTGAATAGTCCTACTCTTCAGAACGCAACAGTTTGCATGCTGTCATGCCTAGTTTGATTGGCTCCGAGCGCCTGATCGGGGCCAATCAAACTAGACAGAACAGCATGCAAACCGTTGGCTAAGACCTTGGCCAAAATCTTTAACTCGGTATTCAACATAGTTAAGGACTGGAAATTATTAATCTCATCCTTTCCGTGTTTATTCTTGCGAAGCAACTTGACCACACCTCTGGTGAAGCGTTTGGGAATATTCCCATTTTTCGTCCATTGGTTAAAGACCAGTGCCAGAAGGGGACAAACACATACGACTGCCTCAAATACGCCTCATAGGGTAGATCATCGATACCCGGTGTCTTGTTTCTGCCGACAAGCTTCAACACATTTTAGATTTCTGCCTCTGTTATTGGACCCCCGCACCCAGTCGTCATGAGGCGAGGAAAGTCGGTTAAATAGGTGTCGAAATGAGCTGGCAAAAAGAACCTGAAAATAAGGTCGGAAGACCTCACATATGACATTGTAGTCACGGTACGTCCATCCGGCAATGCGACGCTAGCGATATATCAGTCTGCGATACTCTGAACTTCTTCAGCTCGCAATTTAGCGGCCATATTTGTTGCCTCGGAATACACCCTTTTTAATCTACCCCTAACTATAAGAGCTTGATCCTTCTTGATAAGCTGAGGCTATTTCCCCACTATCTCCCGATTTTATAGTCCTTTCTACTCGAGATTCTTGTGTCGTTTGCTTTGCTAGTCTATTATAGTTGAGCCGCTTACTATAATCAGCAGCAAACGACCTAAAGGCGTCCTTAAGGTGAACCCACCACTTGTTCCCAACCACAACCCCTGTCAATTTCCGCATTGAAGTTAGTAAAAACTGGTCCTGAAAATCCTCATCGAACAACGATATATTGAATTTCCCGTACCCGGCCATGCTAATCCTTGGTTTTATTGGTTTATTCGCACCCGGTCCGAATAAACTATGGAATGAAGACTTGGAGAGCCGAAGAGCCCTAAGTCGACTCTCCTAACCAAAATTCGCTTAATGTAGCTCGTATGCAACGCCGAAACCGAGCCACTCCTGTTACTCCTGCTCATTCGTGAACTTATCGACAAGATCCAGCCTACCGATAAATTTCTGAAATGGCTTTACATCTGGGTTGTTAGTACCCAATATAGTCTCCGTGCGACCTATATCGGGATCAAGGATGGCATTCCAGTCACCTGCTAAAATTACCTGCCGGCACAAAGCCTGCCCAACTTGCTCAACTATATATACATATATATATATATATATATATATATACCCGTCAGTAATGCAATGTGGGTAATCTGTTCTAACAGTTATATTAATGAGCGGTAACAGTTCTCTTTCAAATTATTCTAGGGGCTATTGAGTGGGAATAATTGTGGATCCGAATGCAGTTTTTTGGCTATTTATAGTGTTGATTGTTAATTTTCTTTATGCATTTATTTTTTTTTATTGCTGGTTATTATTATTGCGTTTTCTTGTGCTTATTTGTGTGTACGTGATTCGTTAATTTGTTTATTATTTACTTAGTTTATTTATTTATTTGTTTTTTATTCATTTATTTTACTTGTTTTTGTTTATTTATTTTATTTTATTTATTTTCGTTTTTTCGTGTTCGTTTTCAGTTTTCGAATTTTAAGTAACGTAGTAAAAATTTGTTGTCGTGTCTGCATTTTGAGGTGAGTATTGATTGTTTATTTAGTACTTTGTTTTGAATTTATGCAATATACACACACACACACACACATATATATATATATTACACACACACACACGCACACACACACACACACACACACAATTTACAGAAATGTTGTAAAGTTCTGCCGGAGTAAATGTTCACTCACCCGGCAAAAAACAACTTTGTGGTCATCTACCTTCCAAATCATTTAGGAGTGACGAACAAGATTTATGAGGCTTTTCTGGAGAAGTAAGGATGAGCTGATTAGTGACGTCCTGCTCTTCTTCTTATGCCGTGTCTCTTCAGGAGGTAGGCGATCATTGCTCTCCACAATTTCCTGTCCCTCGTAACTCAATAAATTTTCTTCTTTCTTCTAAACTTTGTTTTGCAATCCATGTGTTGTTTTCGTCTGCCTGCAATAGGGTGATTTTTCTATGCTATACTTAGAAAAGGCACAAGGCTGAATATATAGGGAACCTAGTGAGGGCCGAATTCACTATGTTATGTGTTGTTTTCGTCTGCCTGCAATAGGGTGATTTTTCTATGCTATGCTTAGAAAAGGCACAAGGCTGAATATATAGGGCACCTAGTGAGGGTCAAATTCACTATGTTATGTGTTGTTTTCCTCTGCCTGAAATAGGGTGATTTTTCTATGCTATGCTTAGAAAAGGCACAAGGCTGAATATATAGGGCACCTAGTGAGGGTCGAATTCACTATGTTATGTGTTGTTTTCCTCTGCCTGCAATAGGGTGATTTTTCTATGCTATGCTTAGAAAAGGCACAAGGCTGAATATATAGGGCACCTAGTGAGGGTCGAATTCACTATGTTATGTGTTGTTTTCATCTGCCTGCAATAGGGTGATTTTTCTATGCTATGCTTAGAAAAGGCACAAGGCTGAATATATAGGGCACCTAGTGAGGGTCGAATTCACTATGTTATGTGTTGTTTTCGTCTGCCTGCAATAGGGTGATTTTTCTATGCTATGCTTAGAAAAGGCACAAGGCTGAATATATAGGGCACCTAGTGAGGGTCGAATTCACTATGTTATGTGTTGTTTTCCTCTGCCTAGCAATAGGGTGATTTTTCTAAGCTATGGGAAAGGTATGAATCCTCTTCCTCTCCCCTCAGCTATGGGTAAATAGCAGGACATGTTAGGTTCTATAGCCTTCGATGGCAACTGGTCTACCGCAGAAAGAAATGGCAACCTACTGCAGGAATAAACTCTGCCTCGTCAATCTTGTATCGAAAGATACATGATCGCCTAAGAGTGTATCACGTATGGCACATAACTGACTGAAGAAGGACTGATGCTAGAACTGCGACAGCAATGGACCACAAGGAGAAATATATTAAAAAATAAACCTAATTTAATTACATTTCATCAGAGTATCTTGGTCAGCCTATGAACTTTTCAGTTGAGCCTCATGCCTCTACTGGCCTACGTAGGTGCCCTCATTCAGATTTTCTCGAAAGCCCATATTTGTGCGATTTCGTATCTGAAATGCAAACAAAGCAATTTCTAAAGAATTACTGGATTTATTTTTAATCCGACATTTTTATTATTTCAAATGTGCATTCCTTAAAAGGGTAAATAGAACCTTGTCGGGTTGTGAAACTCTCCGTGGCCGAGCTGTTTAAAGCTCAAACGGTAGTTTCCCGTTCAAATGGCGACGCAGGCTCAAGCCCTGCCAGAAAGAACTTTTTTTTATCAAGTGTGCAGGCGCGTAGACGTAATACACATTGATTAAAAAAAAAATAGAGCGCTTATTTCAAAAATGGGTATCCACTAAAAATGTCACCATTATTTATTCAGTTAGCGTTTTTGCGCCGCTGCTGTGGTCACCACTCCCCTGTAATTGTGGTTCATGGTGTCATTCAAGGCAAAATAGTGCAATGGCTTACGGGTTCCTTTTACACCGGCGATGTTGAGGTTAGACCGTCCCTCCTCTCAGAAGTTCCTCCGCCCGCTGGCAAAGCCGTTGATATCTGAGTTGCAGTTCCTACGACAGACTGGTGACTGACCGATGACCGCTTGGCACAGGTGGGTTGGGGAGAGGTATTCCTCTTCTCCAGTCGGATTGGGAAACCCTTCCGACTACTCGCACAGTTTAGCCGGCAGATTAGGGTGTAGCCGTCGCAGTAACTTCTTGGAACCATGTGTGAGTGTTAGATGTAGGTCGTGAACCAGTACAGTTCCACATCCCAATTCGCCTGAGTAAAGCAGGGTCGACCGATTCGATGCAAACTGACGATACACTTACTGAAAATAAAGTTTGGATTAAAAAGAAAAACCAGCAAATATATGAAGACACAGGATACCAATCTGAAGACCTAGGGCTGCACCATTTTTTAAATAACATTGTCTTTACTCGGTGTTGCCAAATCATAGTTACAAGAGGGAGAAATAATTGTCAACTTGTGAAAATATGTAGAACTCGATTGATACCCACGTGGGAAAGATTAAATTGTATTATTTTCAGCATGGGTAATAGAAACTGTCAATATACAACATCAAACTGGTGAAATATCACTCTGATAATATGAATGATGTGTGGATGACTAGGGTTGGGTTCGATTGTCTTCTACTCTAACTATCGACCTTTTCTAAATTTTCATATATAAAAATACATTTACTCAAGTGTTTTTCCAAATTTGAGGATTTCCAAATTTGAGGTTGTCCAATCTCATTTTGAGTGTGGTCAGAGGGATCACGCTACCCCTTAACTCCAACTTTCTTTACGTATCATCTGGCACCATCGCTCCATATAGGCGGTGCTAATTTATCTCTCTCCCTTCTCTTTTTTTTGCCTTCACTTTCTTCTCGCTATTCTTTCTCCTCCCTTCTCTTCGCCCTTCTCTTTCTCGCACTTCCAGATCGCGCAGTGAAGCTAAAAGAGATTTTCAGTCATTAGTCCTTATCTATCGGCTTGCCCCATGCCGGGGATTTCTCGATTGACCAGACCATTGAAGAATTGGAGAAAGAAAAATCTATTTCCGCTCTCCTTATAACGGAAGTTTCTCTTTTCTCTGTCTTATGCATTTTTGACGCTCGAATAGACCACACAGCTTTCTTGTCCAGGGTCACTTCAAAATAGTGATTGTTTCTTATGACTAGTATCCAAGGGAATCCGAATTAATGTTTGGATATAAAATTATCTCTGGATGAATGTCACTGAAATTATAATGACGAACGCTTGGGGTTATTTTTCTTCTGGGTAGTTGATTCAAAACAGATTTTTTTTCCCTTGTCCAGAGAATCGTGAATATTATTTAGGTGGGTTTCCCTATCGACAACATACGTTTTTATTTTATCTGACATCTTCGTGGATACCTTAATGGTCTCTTTCTTATCGATGGGAAGTGGGGAAGGACGGTCAGTCTTGGGTTTCTCCAATCTTCCCAAATTTCGTTTCGTTAAATTTAGGTTCGCGTCTCTTTGGAATTCTCGCAAAATATGACTTTTCAACGCTTTTCGTTTTTTTAAATTTCCTTCTCAACTTTTCAATCCATCTTCCTGTAATCTCAACAATTATCATCCAGTTAGTAGACTCTCTCCTATTCTTTCTTTCTTTCTTTAATCAACCCCCGGATAGCCCAGTGTCACAGGTTAGCCCTTAATTATCACCGGAACACACACAGTAAAACCACGAACCCAATCGCGTGCTCCTTAGTTTTCGCATCCTTCCTAAACGTTACTATCGCCGGTTTGTAACTTTTAATACCTTTCCTCTCTACATATGTCTACGTTATTATTTCGTTATTATTTGAACATTAATTTTATGTGGCCATTTCTTATGCATTTATTTTACACCTGTATCTCTCTATGAAGAATCCTTCCAACATGTATTATTTTTTTACACATTGTTTCCACATTATCTCTATCTATAAAAGGCAGGATGTGTGTGTGTAACGAAAGCACGACCGCAATTTTCAACGGATTTGCACCAAAATTTACATGCACATGCTCCAAGTTAGTGGTAAGGCCAAGACCGATTTTCAGTTCCCAACTCTCATCGATAGCGGAAATAAAATAAATTTTTTTCATGCTTCTACGGCAGTTTTCATGTAGTTTGCGGCCATTTTTTACTGGCCAGAGTGAGAGCCTATAGCTGGCTGCCACGAATAGGCAGGAAGATTCTATTGGCCAGCGTGAGAGCCAACAGCTGATTGACACGAATGTTAACTAGCATGCTAGCATGCAAAAAAAAAAAAATCGATAGCTGCATTCGTCACAAGTGGGAAAAATTTAAATCTCCATAGGTCTTTACTCCAACTGACTCATTCGCTTGCTTAAACTCAACGTTGATTCTGATTCCGCAGAACTGGGTTGGGTGTGAAAAAATATTTGTTGTTAACATTCTTTTTTCATTCGGTTTTTCCAGTTACGAGTCCTTTTTTAAAGCTGATCGTTTTGTATTCATTTTGTTTAGTTCTTTTTTGGTAACAGATTTAATGTTTAGTATAGAGCTTAGAAAAAATTCGCAGTGTGAGATAGGCAAGAAGTAAGGCACGTAGCAACATCAGCACGGCAAAGGGCACTCCTTTAAAGGCAAGGAAGGGCGAAAATATTTTAAGTCAAGTGATAGCGATTGCTGTATGAGTCGTACGATTTTTCAATCAAGCACGGGCAACGCCGGGCCATGCTGCTAGTCTGTCTATATTTCTGAGATGAGGTATTATGTACACTATTTACATTATTCGGAATATTATCATCATCTTTGTCGCCATATTAATTACAACGTTTCGGCCGTTGTACGCTCCGGCCTTCTTCAGGTGGTTGGAATGTCGAACTGAACCCTTCATTTCGCTCACTGGGGTAGACTGTTCTAGTTCCACGTGCCATGTTTTTTTTAATGGATGTCAGTTATCAGTTATCTCCTGTTAATCACCCTCTCCAAGTTCTATACTGCCTTAACCGGGTATTGAACTCACACTGTGGGTCCTGTCAATGGATCTAACCAACGCCATTATCCACTGTGCCATAAATCATGGCACGTGGAACTAGAACAGTCTACCCCAGTGAGCGAAATGAAGGGTTCAGTTCAACATTCCAACCACCTGAAGAAGGCCGGGGCGTACAAAGATGAGGACAATAGTCCGAATAATGTAAATAGTGTATTGTTTCCACATGTAGCTTGCATGTAACTTTCTTCCTTTCCGTGAACCCACCTCAACATTGAAACGTATTCCTTTAGGAAACGATATACATATTCATGTAAACAAAGTATTCGGTACCTTCCTTTACCCATTCAGACAATGGTCTTAGTTTTATGTTCATGCCTTTGTTTGTTCTTCAGACAAAACTAGTTTTATATGTGTATTTATTTTCTAGTTTGGCTTTTAATAAACCTGTCAATGAACGGGTCTTCAGAGTCTTATTTGCCTTAAGGCGCTTATCTGGCTGCCTTTTGGTCTGCATGTGTATGAAACGGACGTGCACTCTGGGGGTAGAACAGTTATAGATTTAGAGATTCTTGATAAAACAGAAATAAGAATTCGCAATGATATTGCTCCTGGCATGACATCTCGGCTTCAATCATTTCCCCACAGTCAAAAATATATAGAACTCAAGTCTGTTATCAAAAATGGGAAAGACTAAATTGCATTATTTTCAGCACAATATAAATAATAGGAACTGTCACTATGCAGCAAAATACCAGTGAAATTTCGCTGTGATACTACGCAGAAACGCGTAAAATGGGAAGGTGTGGTTTTATCTGGCTCTCAAGTGTTTCCGATGGTTCCTTTTTGAAGTTCGGTCTTCTAAGCAGCATCCACTCTGACCGAAGGGGAATGGGAAGCAAAGGTGTGGATTAGAGGTTTTTGGAGATCAAGTGGCAATAAAGCCGGAAATAGGGTATATCCGGGTCTTGGTCGATATTAACAGTCATGCTTAGGAATGCCCGAATGCATGGCTCTGAAGTCTCCATTTGTATTGCCAGCCGCTACGTTAGGTATGAGTAGATGAACAAGTAGTTGGTAGGGGGAAGAGCTGACATAGCAGAAGCTTTTCCAAGTATCCCTACCTACCCACCCCGACGAGCAGGCGAAGTCCTGAATAAAACATCTCCACATAATACGGTAAACGGGCTTCGCGTTCTTATTTCTCGACGTGGTCTTTGTCTTTCATATTGTGAGCATGTCGCGAGCCATTTCCCAGCTTTCAGTGCACACTGACAAGATGGAGGATTGGAATACAATGTGGGGTAATCATTGGTTGGTCAGTGGAAAGCTTGAGCGAGGTTCACGTCAAATTCTCTCACTCACTCACACAAAGAAAATTTTCTGGACCTTATTAAAATATCTTCAATGATTTTCCAAACACCGTTTTTACTCAGAATCTCATTTTTTGGGATATTTCATATCGAGAAACATTTCACCTCCCAGTTATTAAGACCCTCCCCTTATATTAGGTACCTAAGAGTATGCAGCTATTAAAAAACATTTTGCAATCTTAGGCAGTATCAAATTACCTTGCTCGTCATCATAAAAGCAGAGAAACTATTTTTTAAAATTTTACTTTTATTTTACATAACCATTCCTCACTTAGAGACCAATTTCCATTCTAACAATCTGGTCGCTAAATGAGAAGTACGTGACTGACTGCTACTTACACTTGTAATGGGCATGTGTCAATCATCTTCAGATAGTTTTAATGTCACTTTGGCATCATTGTGACATGATTTATCTATTTCTAAATGTTTATACTATAAATAAATTTTAATAACAGTAAATGTAACGGACAAATTCAAAAATCGGATCTCTATTTCTTTTTTTAAAAAATAATTGAATCCTTTAAGGCAATAAAGTCACTAAGATGCAAGGGTTACTGAGTGTGAAAGGATATGAGAAAAAGAAAACATTATTAAGGAGAGTTCGCATACTGTAAATACTGTACAATCTTTTAATTATTTCACCCCAGGCAAGGTGATAGAGTCACTAAGATACAAGGGGGTTGTTGAGTGGAAAAGAATCCCCCCCAAAAAAACATTATTAAGGAGAGAGAACAATAATAGAACAATCAGTCACAATCCTACAACCGTAATGCAGCTTCCCTCTGTCTTTTCTATAAATACTTTTATGGTTTTCTGACGAGCTTTCCTCTATGGTACCTAAACTTTATGTTCTTCAAAAATTTAAATGCAATGTCAATCGTGATCTACTGTCTTCTTGATTACTCTTCTATTGTTCTCGCTCCTTAATAATGTTTCTTTTTTTTTCTTATTCTTTCACACTCAGTAACCCCTTGTGTCTTAGTGGCTTTACTGCCTTGCATGGGGTGAAATGATTAGAAAACAAATTTAAATGCAATGTCAATCGTTATCTCTTGTTTTCTTGATTACCCTCTATTGTTCTCACTCCTTAATAATGTTTCTTTTTTTTCTTATTCCTTCACACTCAGTAACCCCTTATGTCTTAGTGGCTTTGGGCACCTCAATGTGGTGTAATGGTTAGCAAGCTCGTCTCGCTAGAACAATTACGACTGAGTAGTGAGTTCAATCCTCACTGGGTGCCTCTTACTTTCGGCCTTGTGCCACATCCAAGCTACGTTTGGAAAATCACTATGTCATAGTGGCTTTACTGCCCTGCATGGGGTGAAATGATTAGAAAACAAATTTAAATGCAATGTCAATCGTTATCTACTCTCTTCTTGATTACTCTTCTATTGTTCTCACTCCTTAATAATGTTTCTCTTTTTTCTTATTCTTTCACACTCAGTAACCCCCTTGTGTCATAGTGGCTTTACTGTTTTCCATGAGGTGATCTATATATGAAATTCTGTGACTTCCGGTAGCCCTCCCACCCTCTGAAATAGCCAGGTACTGGCTGATCAAAACCAAATTTTGGGAAGATGTGCAAACAGGTAAGGGGGTAAAATATACAGTTGGTTTTACTTGGGTGCGTTTCTTAGTACAATAAATTTTCATTAATGTTTGAGGGAAAAGTTAAAAGTTATATTATTTAAAATACAAAATATTCCCATTATTTTGAAAAACAATTCATACATTTCATTCTGGTAAAATATAATATACAGTAGTGTCGTAAATATAAAGCCAGTAAAGGTGAGTTTCAAATGGGCAGATGAAGCGATGATTTTAACAAAATATTAAATACTGTGGTGATTTCAACACGCGTCATCGTGTTGCAAAAAAAAAAATTAGTGATTTAAAAAGTTAATTAAGAAAATAAGATAACGATTGACATTGCATTTAAATTTTTGAAGATCAAACTTGACTGGAAAACGAGAAGCCAGAAGAGAATTTCACAAGCGGGAGAAAAATCTTAGCATAAAACTTACGGTTACATCTAGCAACTGCAATTGTAAAATGATGAGACCTAACTGCCAAACTAGTACTGCGCTTAATTTCGTTACGTAAAGGTACCAAAGAGGAAAGCAAGTAAATTTTTTTATTAATTTTCACTTCATTTTGATTCATTTTGAAGAAAGAGAAAACAATCAGGATCAAAATCTTTATTGAATAAAGATAATAAATAATGAAAAGTTGGATTTTTTTTCGTTTAATCTTTTATTTTACGAGACTTTATAGCTAGTCGTAAGTTTGGGGGTTCGTCCTGGACATGACGATAAACTACATCCGGCAGCAAGACCTTTGATCGGGAGGTTTTGAGGAGCGTGGAACCACCTCTTAATTGCTGGTGTTCCCAAATCCACCCTGACCCAGGGTAGTAGCACCTGTTAGGGTCAAAGTTATGGCCAAATAATTAACCCCTAAACTGGAGTCAAAACACTATGAAAGTACAAAAATACATTTTTATAGTAAAAATACCAGCAATACATTAAAAAAATACCAGCAATACATTTGCCTCTCGACAATGACCCTTTTTTTACAAAAATACGTCAATGAAACCTGATCTACAAACTGATCTCGTACAAAGAATCCTATCCTAAAAATCTTGTCGGTATTGAGGTTGATATACCGTAAAATAATTGAGGTTGATATACTGTAAAATAAAATAAACCTAAACAAAAGATTGGAGAATGGTAAATATAAGTTGTTAAGTGAAAAGTGACTGTCCCGTAATTCCCCACCCACTCCTGGGGTGGGGAGAGAGAGAGAGAGAGAGAGAGAGAGAGAGAGAGAGAGAGAGAGAGAGAGAGAAGCTAATTTTTTTTATTTCCTAAGAGTGCAAGAAAGAGAAAGAGAGAAGCTATTTTTTTTATTTCCTAAGTGCGCAAGATTTTTTACTTTCTCTGTACTTATTAACGGTAACTGGGAAATTTGCTTGCTTAAAAAGAAAACAATGTGCATGTGTAACGTTTTGAGACAGACATGTCAGCTCCCCACCCAGCTGTTCTTTTATTAGCTGTATTGTTTTCAATTGACAAAAAGCAAGAAACAAAAACAACTCCACATTATCTGTCTGGTTGAGTTGCTGTCGACCATGAAAAGATATTCAACAAAATCTTTTGCATGGTTTAGTCTGTGTTGGCAACAAAGAAAGAATAAGTGTCAGGTTGACTCGCATTTTCTAAAAACGGAGATCGACAGAGCAAATGCTGGGAACATAAAAACCTTAGAGAATATGTCTTGCACATTTTTGCTTGACGGAATCTTTTCGATTGAAGAGCTTTTCAGTATCTCTAGTTCGGTGTTTTGTTTCTGGCTATAACTTTATGGACGCTTGATTTCCCTTCGGTTTCTACCCGAGATTGATTTTATTTTATGTGTTTTTGTGCAGGAACAGGTGGAACTTTTAAAAGGAATCAACTTTGTTTAGAGTTCTTTTTAGGACACAGAGCCAAATTTTGGTCAGTGCTGCTTGAGTAGAAAGAGATAGTTGGTACACAAGAACTTAGAGTGCAATCTTATACTTGATCTTGGCACCGTTGCCACAAGGGGGAATGTCTGGCAGCAACGTTCGCCTGCAACAATCCCAGGAGGCAACAATGAAGAGTTCTTTATTGTTATCTTGATAATAAAATGGATTTAAGAGAGCTGTGACAAAACTGTAAACATCTATATTATATGGATATATATATTATATGGATATATAATGTGTTATATAACAATGCGGTATATGAGCTAATAGAGAAAAATGCATAGATCTATTCAGAGTGGGCAGACATCAACGGCTATAATATATTAATCATTTCATCCCAAGCAAGGCAATAAACCCACTAAGACGCGAGGGGTTACTGAATGTGAGAGAATATGAGAAAAATATTGAGGAGAGGAAACGATAAAAGAATTTTTTCATGAATTTGATACGCCATGAGCAGACATGAATGTACGTGAAAGATTCATGGAAGATTGAAGTTTATAAGCAGTAAATTCGACCTTGCCAACCGAACAATCCTCTGTGGCTGAATCGGTTAAAAGGCATGTCAGGCTATATGACGGTTCCGTATCGGTTACAGGTTCGAATCCTGTCGGAGGACGAATATTTTTCTATGAAAATTTCTCGGACATTCAGGCAGGTAAATGTTGTTTAATACTGTTTATTATAAAACAGATCATTTACTTAAATATTTGTATCTATAAAAAGAATGTCAAACATAAAAATGTCTTAAAATAATTGTCGGACTTTGTCCATTTCATAATGTGTGTGTGTGTATATATATATATATATATTGTTACTCCATGTTTTTGTTATGAATGTTCTTTTAAAATGTTTGATTTCATTGTTCTAATAACATTTTGTTCCCTTGTGAAAATATATTTATGTATACGTGTTTTTTAGTGGATACTCGTGTTTATTTGTAATATATACTTGCTTGTAAACGCTTTATTTATTCTAGTTTACCGGCCTGAATATTCGAGAGATGTTGTTAAAAACATATGCACTTTCCAGCAGGTTTCGAACCAGCGTCCCTTTTGCTGAAGGAGTCGTCGTTAGATTCGACGTGCTCTAACCGACTGAGCTACAGAGAACTTAGCCGATCAGGAAAGGTTAAAATAGTGTCTCGTCATAGACTTCTCGAAATTTTTCGTATCCGCACAATTTTGTATGCCAACAAAAAGCCATTAAGTCAGTCGAGACTATGTCGGAACTAATGACGGTTTCCCCTGCCAAGGCGTCCCAGGTTCGAATCCTGTTGGAAAGCGCATATTTTTCTTTAACAAGTTTTCTCGGATATTCAGACCGGTAGACGAAAATAAAAAAAATAAATTATTTAATAAATAAACGGAGCGTTTACTAAAATACGAGTATCCATTAAAAATAACGTTTTAATTGATAAAATTGCTGGATAAATAAAAATCCATTACTCGTTGAGAATATATATATATATATATATTTGTCATCCACAGACAGACTGTTTCGCTGTTTCACAGCTCATCAGTGTGGCTAGACGTCCGGTTGCCTCTAGCTAGGATCGAAACCCGACTGAATTTGCGTCAGTCGGAACTTCTCCCACTAAGCCGTCAGCGTACGGTACGGGATGAGGGTGAAGTGAAAGAAATATGGGTATATTAATAAGTCTATAGATGAATGACGAAAAAGGCATTTATTTTGCATGACTATGATTTATTTCTATACAATGTCATTTGTCAATGCACTTAATTTAGTGGTGAATATTAGCTACATACGAGAGTAGACTGAAAACTTCATAGGCTAACTATGAAGGAGTAATGCTAGAGCTGAGAAATCTTGCATGCATTCATTTCAACTCTTCTTTTCAATAACTGCATTGTTTCTTTCCAGGTAAACTGACATCTAACTGTTCAAGGGAAGACTTCAAAAGTAACTAGTAGCGACTTCTCTTGAAAATAGGCAAAGATTTGGCATTGTGGCATTGTGAAGTACCTAGAGAAAAAGGATTTATCCCCCAAGGACATTGATGCTGACATAGTTGCTACATTAGGGGATGACGCTCCAGCTTTATCAACAGTGCAAAAGTGGGCAGATGAATTGAGGATGGGAAGGGAGAGTCTTGAAGATGACTCAAGGTTTGGATGTTCTGCAACTGCCATCACCGAGGAAGACAATGATAGTGTTCACTACATGGTGATGGATGATAGGCGATTGACTATAAATCAAATAGACAATGCTATTAGCATATCCAAATATTCTGCACAATGAACTTGGCATGACGAAGGTTTCTGTTCGGTGGTAGATTCTCCAAGCCTCCTTTTCTCATTAGAAATTTCAGCTGTCTCTTTCTGATGCTACCAAGGCTATTCATTTAGACGTGGCTGCTATATGTTGCAGCTTTATCAACAGTGCAAAAGTGGGCAGCTAAATTTAGGAGGGA
>OZ038506.1:6091106-6103606 GCA_964036315.1 Acanthosepion esculentum
ACGTTTTATAAAGATTTATTATTTACCATTTTATAAAAAAAAAATAAACGTGGGAAGAAAAATTTTATTCAAATTTTTTTTAAATTACAAAATTATCATCTGAACTTCTCTTCCCATCTTAAACCGAACTTTCTTTCGAGGTTAGAAATGTATGACATTCATTCTCAGATTCACATAGAAGAAGTTTTTAATGAACAGTTCTTTGGGAAAATTATTGATGGGTTGACGCTTTGATGAACTAAATGTATACACCCTTGTGAAAATTAATTGAAACAACCGCTTTAGTTTCCTTTCTTTCACCATACGGTCAGTTTTAGACCCACTGGAGCAACAGGGTGTAATCAGTTTCTATTTTTCCTCAGATTAGGTCATTTGCAGTGGTGTGCAGTAATATGAATCTATTTTCGGGGTGTATGATGAAATTTGTTTGGTCTTGAAAAATATTGAGTCATCTGTAATTGCATCAGATTTTCATCACACCCGAACACTGTTGTCTCGACTGTCGATTAGTTGTCCTACGAGCATTATCTGCGATGGACGTTACTAAAAAGAAGCGCACAAAATTTATAACGCTGCCTGAACACAATGACAAGCCTTACAAGTGAGCAATCAAATTCCAATAAATTGGCCCGGAAATCCAATCGAGAATTTATGGTCAATCTGCAATGAACGACTTCGTGGGATGGACATTCGAAGTACTAACATGCGTACCGGGTCATGTTTCCTTGGGAAAATATGAAAAAAAAAAGAAAATTATAACGGAATTATTATTTTTATTTCAATTAATTAGCACAAGAGTGTAGAAGCTGGGTGACAGGAGTATTTTGATTGAATAGTTTTTTCCTAGATTATTTTGTTTTACTTTACAATTTGGCATTGAACAACCTGATGAATTGCAAGTGTTAAGGAGACTCACCCGCCAGCCGTCTTAGCATTCCTCGCTGGATATGAGCTTGGCACACTCCAGTCTCACCTCCAGAACAAAAATCAATTGCCATATTAAGATCTTCCATTGCACCTTGCAAAAGAAAATGGATAAAGAAAATGATTTCATTTAAAAGGAATAACCTACTTATTTAAAGTTTTAACAAGATAGTTTTTTAAGGCATGTTATAAAAAGAAATCTATACTGATGTTAGCAATTACTGGAGAAGTGGTGACCCCATAATAAGCCCCACTTCTTGCCTGTTACTTACTAACTGAACATTTTGTCTGCACACGAAACACAGGAAGGTTTTTCACTGAAAGGTTAGTAGAATTCTTAACGCATTCAATGTCAAAGGATGTTATTTTTGTTTTTGTTATTCCTGTCTGAATTTCTGGGATGAGGAGTTATCATTATATACATTATTTATATTCGAATTATTGCTCTTCAGGTGTATTGTATATCGATCTGGGTAAACTCCGATAAATCCTTGATGTAAGGTAGACAGGCAATCGGAAACGATTCTGAAGGTATACGGCCTATACAACCTCAGGACAATATTCAGAAGCAGTTCCACTCTATAGAGAAATCTCTGCCGATTAAAGCCTAACATGGGTGAGATCATGACTAAGCATTGAGTGTACTTGATTCCTTGCAGTTGTGACAGAGAATATAAAAGTGAAACAATCCGCCTCCTAAAAGAAAGACTGGGAGGAACACCGAAAAGACAGTGAGGGACCGAAACAATGAAATCGGGCAGGGCTGATCATGTATGCAGGGAAAGGTGTAGTTATCACTCACTGTGGAATGAAGTGAATATACTGAACAAGGAAGAACACTGGAGAGACGTTTGAAAGAATCAGCGCATATGCTAGACCAGCGTTTCTCAACTTTTTATACTTGTGGAACCCTTGGAATAGTTTTCATGCTTTAGGGAACCCCTGCATAAAACTATTATATACCATTATTAATATCTATCTCTTTTATATTTTTTATCGAATTCACGTGGTAAACATAATATATGGACACGGTGGTTGCGTTCTGTATTTGAAGGAATCATCCAGGGATAAACGTCTCTGCCACATACAGGCCCCCTGTCCACCAACCATTGAACGCAGTTTCACACTGGCCCCATACAGGTATCGCTAAATGCATTCCCTATTGTTATGGGTCCTTACCTATAAATACAGAATGAACTCTTCCTAACACTATGTATACTACGCCTCTCAAGAGAGAGAGACGAATCGAGTCGAGCCGATAGTAGTTCACTCCAAACCAGACTGATAGTCATACTAACACCTTCCACATCTTGTATTATTATTCCGTGTAATATATCTTCGTTATTTCTACTCTTGTGTTCGTGTTGTTCTTCCTTGGTCCTAACCTGGACCATAACACCTATATAATTTTAAATAGTATAAATGATTGGGACTTTTATTATAATAACCAAGGATTTTCCAACAATATGCTGTACGTGCATAGTAAAATTACGAATATAAAATGAAACAAAGTTTACTGAAATATACATTGGCCTATTCATCAGTGTTTCTCGCGGAACACCTAGTGACAGTTTCTTGTTAACCAACATGAAATATTCCTAAACAGGGTCAGTGGAATGAAAACAATCTATCTCTATAGATAAAAAACGAGTCCAGTTCAAACTTCTTTGAAGGGGCCCTAGATTGGCAGACACCTGAAGAAAGTTGCAAGTCTATCACTATTTCCATGGTAAATGTTCCGATAAGCTTCGTTCCACTAATTTAGACTCTTGCAGCTAGGACTCATCCTACAACATCCAAATATTTTCCACTGTATTCCATTTTTAAGGAGGACGTTCCACTCAGCTTTTACTGGAGATATGCTACTTTCTGGAATACATTTTTGCGTAGATATTTCCTTGAACTCTAGTCTTAAGCTTTTCAAGTCAAAGGCCAATCGCTATCTATCCTCCTTATCCTCATAATCTTCACTTTCGTTTACCCCTTTTCAAATCACATAACTCATTCAGTAAAACTCTACCATGCAGGCTTGTATTAGTTGAGCTTTAGTATAAAAAATATTTTACCTTTTGTATCTCCTTTTAGGCGAAGTGCTTGCGCCCGGTTGTTGTACCCAGAGGCTCGTGAAGGGGCCAGGTCGATGGCACGGCCTAACATTTCAATTGCAACAGATAAGTTTCCATTCTCTGCTTCTTTGACGGCATCAATCTCAAGGGCAATGGCCTCTTCTTCGTGGACATTAACATCCTCAATCACTACAGACCAAGAAACAGAAAAAAGCAGAGAATAGTGATAAAAAAATAACATCACATACGCATAGGCAATGCTTGGAATAGGCCATATAGTCACATGGGCAGTTTTGTTATCCCAACATTTTAAAAGTATTCGTAATTCTAAGTTGCTAACTTGTTTCTTTTGCTCCCTCACACTATTCTCCTGGGTCAGTGGGGGTGGGTAGCACGTGGTGTGTCGCAGTTGTAGCTCAGTTGTTGTGGAAGGCAGATGCCAGGGGACTATCCATTTTCGGAAATCCGAGTTGACTAACGCAGGGTTAAAGACTTTTAATAATATTTTTACTCTTCCAAGAGTGATTTAGACCAGGGGTCGGCAACCTACGGCACGCGTGCCACACGTGGCACGCTAAGCAATTTCCAACGGCACGCAGCCGTAAATGACATCACGAAGTCCGAACCAATAACTACTACAACGCAAAGAAGATATTTAGCTGTTTCAAAGTTGATCACTCGTTGGACTCTCATTAATAATAAAAAACTTTAAAAAAACTTTTAAAAACAGTTTATTTCTATTAACGTGGTTTACATATTGTATATATTACTATATAAAATATATTGTAGAACGGGTATATTGACCTTGACTTAAAAATACGTATGCTGTTGGCACACTGAATGATTTTAAAACCCTAAGTCGGCACATAGCAAAAGGTTTCCGATCCCTGAGTAGTGACTATATGACTGTTAACAGGTGGCTTTGTATAAGTGATATATGACAGCTATACTGCCGCCAACATAAAGAGAAGTAGAAGTGACAGGCAAACATTGAGAAGAATTTGACGTAAAACGAAATTGCTATTCATCAGCAGTTCTCAAAAAAAAACAGAGCAATAAAATTGGAATGAAGAAGAAATAGTTATTTAAAATGAACATCAGACTAATTTATCACCATTTTTACGATCGCCGAGTATGTATTGAATATGGAAAGAGAATTGTTCATTCGTAATGTGTATGTGTCAAATGAACGTAATTATAAATTTTCGCACTTTTGAAATAAGGTTGTAAACAATCTGGTGGCGGCAACTTGGTTACTAACGGTAAGGACACTGTAGCAGGTTGAATGTGTTACTTCAGTGAGTAAAAATCGTCAGTTTTTATAGCATTTATTTTGGGATATCCAAAAGACTTGCCATTCTAACTGGAGAGACTTGGAAGAAAGGTATATTCTCTCATTTCATTTCCCCTATTATGGGCATTATTATATCCGTGACATAATAAAACTGTATTTCACGGGCGGAACGGAATGTTTGAAAGGAAACAGATTGGCAAACATGCTTTATTTTCAGAGAGACGTTTATACCACTATGACGTACACAAATCTATATATACATATATACACGTTCCCCACGCGAGAATAATATATCATATATATCTGCACAGCGAACAGAGTGTAAGAAGAAACAAAAAGGGTTTTACTTATAATATGGATATTCTTCTGGGTTTCTGAAGAAGCCATGTTTAGGACTCCAAATTAAAGCGGGTTGGATTCATCTACTATGTTCCAGGCGAAGACATGTTCCATCAAGGGAAACGGCAAGTATTGGGTTTTCCAAAATTGAGGACTGTGAGCCGGAGTTTCTCTCTACATCTGGGAAAGATATATTCCCAAAAGGAAACGGCACCATGGACTTGTAAGCTGTATCATTTTCGGGAGGAGGCAGCTTAGCCTCAGACGGGACCGCGTGTTTTACAACAATAAGATATCTTTCTTTCTTCTTTCTTTCTTTCTTTCTTTCTTTGTTTCTTTCTGCAGTGTTGGCAGGACATAGCTGTCGTGCGAACTAACGGAGGCAAGGGCAAGTACAATTATAATAGGATAGTAATAGTTTCTAAGGAAAGGGTAGATGTAGATGGTGGTGCTGTTGTACACGTTGTCTTGTTAGTAACGGATAGACAATATACGCCTATGTCGGTTTGGAATAAGACAAAAAAGTGATGTGAAATGGCGACAATTAATTTATATATTCAAACAATTGAAATAGAACAATTTTGAAAGAATACAAGAGTGGACAAAGTTGTCCGTGATTGAATTAAAGTTCGTAAAAAGAGATTAAAATGGAGTAAAAGTCTTTCTCGGCAAAAGCAGCGTAAACAGTGTGTATAGAGTGAGGCATAGAGAGCAAATACATAGAAAGAAGAAGGATGCGATAAGATTTCTTATCTGTATCTCATTGGGGATTAGAGTACCGGAAGAAGTTTAGGAATGCTCTTTGATTACCGGCAAACAAAGGACCAATCATTCCAAGGCAAGAGCGACTTTGAGTTGCCAACTTTGGCTCTTTGTTCCCCATCGGTGGCTCGGGATTAGCGGCCCCCCAAAATAACTTTGGTTCGTTTGATTAGCCCATTATTCGCCCTCCTAATCACGTTTACACATTCGTCCGCACGTGGGAATAAATTCTGTGCCTATGGACGGGAGGGTTCGATCATGTTTTTAGCATTGACGGAAATATCTGATGAGATTTTGGAAGTATGACAGTGGTGTAAGGTGCAAACGTAAGCCCATATCAATGCAGTAAAAAATAAGAAGCGGTGAGAAAATTTGAGAGTTGGGTTTTGATACAGAAACCCAGTGAGTTGACTGTTATTGATTTGTGGGATAGCCCCCAATTGTTTACCAAAGAACTTCTGCTAATGCCCGCGACCAGAAAATTGCAGTTTCAAACCACATTCATAAGTGATAGAAAAAGCTAAATAGAAAAAGTATATAAAGAGTGAATGAGGATTTGTGGGTAGAGATATTCTTTTTAGTACATACATATGTACAGAGTTCATATGTACAGAGTTCAAATGAAACATTGTTAGAAACTTTCACTTTGAGAAGAGCTCTTTGTGGTTTTGGTACAATTATTAGTCATTCCTAAGTGTAGTCGAGTAAATGTCAGATATTTGTACGCTGTCTACTTTATGTGCTGTGTCCAATACAATATAAGATTCGCTGGTAGGTAAAAAAAGAGAAAAATGACAAGCCCTTTAAGGCATTCTGTGGTTAGTTCAGAAGTTCTCAACCGGGATCCATATGGACCATGTTACATTACTGGGAGTCTACAAAAAAAAAAAACAGAAAATTGGGGTCTATTGAACGATTTCACTTTGGTACGATTGTTACAACTGAGAATTGGAATTTCTACAGTAATCTACGCCATATTAAATCTCTAAAAAAAAACTAGCAGAAAATGAGCTCAAGCGATGTCAGTTAGCGTTCCTCTTCTTTTCTTTGTTTTGATTGTAAAAGCTGAATAAGAACTGAGAAGGACATATAGTGTATATAAATCGTCCAAATAATTTAGTTGTTCAATACAAGTTTATTTTCATTAAATTAGTTTTATTTAAAAATAAATCATATACATTTACTATTTCTATAATTCAATTCCCAAAAATCCATTTGTAAAAACTAAACTAAACTTTTTCTTTTTCGAATGGTTACATGGGTGTCCATGAAAAAAAAACAATTAATAGTAGAAGTAGTTCATGGCTAAAAAAGAAATGTTGGGAACTACTGGGTGAGAGAGAGAGAGAGAGAGAGAGAGAGAGAGAGAGAGAGAGAGAGAGAGAGAGAGAGAGAGAGAGAGAGAGAGAGAGAGAGAGAGGGAGAGAGGGAGAAAGAGAGAGGAATAAAGAGAGAGAGAGAGAGAGAGAGAGAGAGAGAGAGATAAACACAAGTTAAACATTTTTGTTCCAAATTAGTCACGTGTAAACAAAATACATCCAATTGTTGAACTATTTTGTGTCACAAAATTAATTCATCATAGAGAGAGAGAGAGAGAGAGAGAGAGAGAGAGAGAGAGGGAGAGAGAGAGAAACAAATAAAGAGAGAGAGTGAATTCATCACATTTTTGGAGGACTTAATTCTGATTTGTTTCAAACTATTTATTTTTTAAAAATTTTAATACTGCTTTTGACAAGGCCAGCTAATGGTTGTTAGAAGAGGTTCGCTGACGGGCAAGTGTGGCATCTCGTCTATTTCCTATTTAGTGTTACTCAGTTATGGCTCGCCTCGTTTCCACCGAGTCCAAATAAGAAAACCCTAACCCCCATAGATTAAATAAAGTGTCAAGTTCGAAATTACCTGAAGGTTACCCAAGTAACTGATGAAGGCTGGAGGACACAGCGACTGAAACGTTGTAATAGCAACAAAGATGAGAGCAATAGTCCACGTGTAAATAATGTAAATAAATATTATCCTAGCTATCACGATCACGAGTGTCGTTACTCACCAGAGTTATAGGGACAGTCACAGTAGAAGTGGTGTATCTTGAGTAAGGTAGCTTGACCAACCCTCTCCAGGCTGGTTTGAATTCAGAGTTTTTCCTTCTCCTAAACCGGTTGCCACCCAAGGCTATAAAGCTACTCCGGTTTGCTATTTATCCATAGCCGGAGAGAAGAGGCGGATTCATACTCATCCGAAGGGTATTAGCACGTAAGTGAATATAATGAACTCGACTGGAATTCGAACTCAGTTCTTCGATTATTCAATCCGAGTTCACCGTGCCTCCTAGCTACATGTAACTTAAAAAGATGTACATTTTATTACCTGTATGTTTGCATTATTTTTTCATTTTTTCTCATAGTCATATGTTAAAATTTCTTTAACATTACAGGGTTGTTGTGCATATTTTTACAGCTAGACCTTTATGCAGATTTTGAAAGATACTAAAAAGGTTTATTATTTGAAACCTTTTCTAAAAAAGGTGTGACTAATAACTGTTAATAACCAAATATGAAAAACAAAATAGTAGTAGGGATAAACATTGATTAATTAAAAAAAAATACACTTTATTCCTTAATGAACATGAAAATATTGGATATTAAAAATTATAGCATGCAACGAACGACTTAATAAATTCCGGGTTATAATAAAATGATAAAATTATATATTATTAAACAGTCCCGTTTAGGCAATTTTAAATAAAATTATAATTGGTTTTTGAGAGGAAATTAAGCTTGATTTTTTAAGGTAAGATATCATTGAATTTTGTGAAAGAATTATGTTTAGATTTTTGAGAGGAAATTATTATTGTATTTTAGAAGAAATTATTATTGATTTTTGAGAGGAAACTATGATTGAATATGCTCCCGAGATAATTATACTACATTCTGATATTTTCTGTAAAAAATGGTCATTTTTCTCCCAGGTGTTTACCCATATTTAAATAAGGAATAGTAATTAATAATTTGTTTTTCATAGTTATCTCCCTTGAAAATTGTTTTCCAATGTTATCGCCCCTGATCTGGCATCTCGACTTCATTCACTTTTCCTCCCCGCCATTGCGAGGCTTCCCTGTGCCTTTCTATAAATATTTTCATGGTAAATTTTCTAATCAGCTTTCCTCTTTGGTACCTCGACTGCATAAATTTAAGCTTATTACTAGATTGGCTAATAGGTTTCATCATTTTACTGTTTAAATAGCTAGATGCAACCGCAAGTTCTGTTCTAATAGTTTCTTCTTTTGAACAATGCTACCGCAATACAGGAGCTTACTACTTTCAAACAAAAAGTGATCGACAATATCGGGTCCTTTAAGTCATTTATGACAGAGAATTATATTAATAAATATAGGAATAAACAGCGCCCAAAAGAGTTTACTTAAGAAGACCGCACACGGGGAAAAGGAGTGCTCCCTGCTATATTAATTGGCAGAGCTTTTATATATTTGAAATCAAATTTCAAGTGGGCAGTAACTGGTCACGACTGTCAGTTTCATACGCAATCATCAGGTGACTGTAGTGTATGAAAATAGAAACCACTATACCTCCGAGGCAAATATAGTTTTAAGGTATCCTATATTTATGGGTAAAAGCGCTCGATATCAGTGACAGAGCTAACATATATATATATATATATATATATTGGCTCCTGAAAAATTAATTTCGGTTGAGCTCTTTGGTTTGAGGTTTGAGGTGTGAGTTTGTAAACAGTGACTATTTAAGCTAATATTGCACGACTCTTCGGCAGAATTGAGTCACTGTCAGTCACTGTGTGTTTATCTAAATCTAAAAATAAACACGCTAAAATTCACCTTCATCCCTGCCGTGTGCCGACGGCTTACTGGTAGAAGTTCCGACTGACGGAACTAGAGGCAACCGGACGTCTAGCCACACTGATGAGCTGCGAAACAGTCTGTCTGTGGATGACAAATATATATATATATATATATATATATATATATATATATATATATATATAGAGAGAGAGAGAGAGAGAGAGAAAGAGACAGATATTGCCTATTTTTTATATAATCCTTTCTAGTAGCTAGTCTATGTTAAGTTGAAATTCATTATGGAAGGCGCCGTATTTTTGCTAACCCTTCGAGATCATCCTCAGGGGTGGATTGCGAAGACATAGTAATCGTTGTGATGGTGATTTTGGTAAACACGCACGATGGCTAAGATTATTTTAAAATTAACCGTTGTGGTTAAGCTGTTTTGTAAACAACCGTCCCCAATGCAAGTTGGATAACCATAGATGGTAAATGGCAAAATGGTGTTAAATGTTCGTCAATTCAAATTCATAATTATCACCTACTTTAAGCATCAGCCCAAGACTAAGATCAGGGAGTCTGTCATCAAAGCACGTTTACGAAAGGTGGGTGAATGTGGCACGACTTTAGCATTCTGAGGTAACTGGTTAGAGAAAGGGATTTTGCGCTTTTGAGAAAAACTCTTCAGCGCAAAACGATCTAAGACAGAATAGTGTTTTTCTTTTGCTAATTTAGTAAATATTTGTTCATTGTTCTTTTTCTTTGTTATTCTGTTTTATTCAATTCTCTAGAATGCGTTTATCTTTTACCCTTTCTCTTCTCGTTTAGATGACAGACGATAAAATTCTCTGGCGATGTGGCAGTGTTTCAATTACTTTTTCTTTTCTTATTTTTTATTTACATTTTTTTTCAGTTTATTGTTCGAGCGGTTAAGTTACCTTTTCGTCATATTGTGCGGATAGGACAGATACTAAATACTAAATATTTTTGTACGTGATTTTTTTTAATAGGCCACTATGACCCGTAATCAGGTTGATTAATTTTTTGCGTAAGAATTAGTACTAGAGTTGCTTAAAAGTTTTTATGCTTAGATCTAATAAAGAGCAAGGAAAGCATTTCGGTAGAATTGGTAGAATTCTTGAATATAACATAGATATAACGTATTTAGTAACTATTTCTGTCTGTTATTACTGGGTATAACGATAAACCACATCCAGCAGCAAGACAGGCACAAATCTCAAAAGGTTAACTCTCTTTCACGCCGTGCCCTGTTCGAGGTAGGATGCTAAAGTTAGCACTACGGAACAGACGCACGTGTCTTAGACAAGACATATCACTCATTCTTTAACTTCGTCCAGGGTATGACTATAAACTACATCCAACAGGAAAGTCTCTGATCAGGAGATTGGAGGTTTTGGGGAGCGCCCTGATCTGAGGTGGAAGCACCTGTTACGGTTCCAGCTATGGGCAAATAGTGACCCTTCCTCCCAAGCAAAACAATATGTAAATATAGGAATACATTTTTATAGTAGAAATATCAGCAATACATTTTTATATGAAAAATGACCAATAATACATTTTTAAAGCCAAATGACCAACAATACATTTTATCTGTAGTTGAAGGCAGACAATTGCATTCAAAATATTTATATTTGAAGTCATAAAATTGTGTTCAATTTATTTTAGCATGGAGGTTGATATGCCTCTAAATCAATCAACATGAAAGATCATTTTCATGATATTAATCAATACAATTTTTAAAAAAGTCGAACTGTATTCCAAAATATAACTTCAACAAAAGTACAACATAAAACACATATCACCGCCTCCTAGTAATTATGTTCACCCAAATATGTATATGCACAAAAGCTGAGTATCATCTATCATGTATTCAATTGTGAAAGCAGAATAACAAAACTACAACATAAAACACACATGCCACCGCCTCTAGTAACTATGTCCACACAAACATGTATATGCACAAAAGCTGAGTATCATCTACCATGGATTCAATTGTGAAAGCAGAATAATATTTTTATTTCTTCGAAGCTCACAAGAAAATTAAATTTCGGTATTAAATGACCCATGAAGGAGTTGATATGCCGTTAAGCAAACAAATCAGTGAATCTAATATTATATTTCCTTCTTATTAGGGTTACTTGAGCGTCACTGGCGTCAATAGTAAATAATTTAGTTAAATTTGAGTACAGTTGGTTATAAACTAGTTGTTTATAAAATTCGTGTATGTATATATATATATATCTATATATATATATATATATATATATATATATATATGTATTGGCTCCTGAAAAATTTCGGTTGAGCTCTTTGGTTTGAGGTGTGAATTTGTAAACAGTGACTATTTAAGCTAATATTGCACGACTCTTCGGCAGAATTGAGTCACTGTCAGTCACTGTGTTTTTATCTAAATCTAAAAATAAACACACTAAAATTCACCTTCATCCCTGCCGTGCGCCGACAGCTTAGTGCGAGAAGTTCAGACTGACGCAAATTCAGCCGGTTTCGATCCTAGCTAGAGGCAACCGGACGTCTAGCCACACTGATGAGCTGTGAAACAGCGAAACCGTCTGTCTGTGGATGACAATATATATATATATATATATATATATTGAACAATAAAAAATATTAAAAAATTAAAATCTTTAGACACACTGGGTTGTATATTAATATTCCTTCGTTTTTATTATTATTTCATTTAGATTCTTCGACTAGTTTCGGCCAATATGGCCATCATCAGGAGAAAAATAATTTACTGCTTCCTGGTAGCAGTGAACTACAGAAATGAATGTCTTGATGGAGGAAATGAACTTTTGTCTATAGTTTTCATTTGGTTTTTTATTTTTTTAACATGAATTTTGGTCAGTCCTTGTGTTGGTCAAACAGTCTCTTTTAAGTTGTCATTTAAGATAAGAGCTGGATGGATTCATGCTGCTCTGAATTCCCTTGGACATTTTGACAGTTTTGTTGCTTCCTGGAAAGAGGATGTGTCTCTGTGAAGTGTGTGTGTGTGTTATTTGGTTCTTAGGGAGTGAGTGAGTATGATGTGTGTAAGCGTGTATATTACTATGGGTGTGTGTGCGTAAGTGTGAGGCCTCAACATTTCCGTAAGCAAGTTTGTCTTGTGTGGGTGAGAAATGTGGGTAGGTTTCGATTTGTAGGGCTATATATTAATACTATCAATATTATTATATATATATATATAAATAATAAAGAACAAATAGGAAACGTTTACCAATCTAACATGTTTCCACTTTAATTAAAGAATGAAATATGGAGAAAA
>OZ038506.1:6108606-6238606 GCA_964036315.1 Acanthosepion esculentum
ATGGCTAGATGTTACCGTAAGTTCTATGCTAATGGTTTCTTCTTCCGCACTTCCGCTTGTGGAACTTTTTTCCGGCTTTGTCGTCAACTACAATCTTTTAAATACAATACTAATCTTCTGCCTTATTATTATATAATAAAAAATAAATGTAAAATTATCTGAAAATAATTAAAGGAAAATAAAAAAAAACTAATACAATAGACTAGGTTTGTGGATTACACTTTCTTTTGAGGGGAGTTTTTAAAAATACATTTATTGAAAAAAGAAAGTTACTAAGACGTATTCTTTAAATAAGAAGCTGCTAAAATTAAGCCAGACGGTTAGTAAAAATATCTTGAATAAAAGTTGAAGGGGATTTGAAAAAGAAAAGAAAGCACAAAGCAGAAGGGATTTGGCTTTCACAAGCGAAAGTCGTCGGCATCTGCTAGCAGAGTAAGAGGCTGAAGGACGACGCCGGGGAGTACTGCGACGTCCAAAAGGAAGTAACAGGAGAAATGGAAAGAGAAGAAGCAGAAAGAAAGAAATTGTACAAATTAAAAAAACATACGCGTTTCTTTCTATAGTTTTGATTTTGTGAAGGTTTGCCATAGAATTAATGGTATTAACCTTGATTTCCAACTTTTATGAGAATGCAAGATTTATAGCATTTCTGTTTGTAAAACTGAACGATTGCTTAAACAAACCAGAACCCCAACGTAATGAACATTTTGTTGATAATAATCATAATTATTTTTATCAGCCTAACATAATTGTAATAACAAAATGTTATCTTACCTGATTGTGTGTCGCACAAAGGAAAACTTTGTGCAAGCATGTTTTGTTGTTGGTTGGTTGTGGGTTTATTTTCTTTCACGGCATATTAACCTCATTGGGGTATTTAATGCCGGCAAGATTTTTACAATAGATTTGTATGAATAGATAAGTATTTACATCATTCGAACTATTGTCCTCATTTTTGTCGCCATATTTATTACAAGGTTTTGGCCGTTGTACGCTCCGACCTTCTTCAAGGACACATGGCACAGTGGATAAAGGCGTTGGTTAGATCCAGTGACAGGACCCAAAGAGTGAGTTCAATACCCGGTTATGGCCACATGGCACAGTGGATAAAGGCGTTGGTTAGATCCAGTGACAGGACCCAAAGAGTGTGAGTTCAATACCCGGTTCAGTGGAGAACTTTCAAAGGGAAATTAATAGGAGATAACTGATAACTGACATCCATTAAACATGGCACGTGGAACTAGAACAGTCTACCCCAGTGAGCGAAATAAAGGGTTCAGTTCGACTTTCCAACCACCTGAAGAAGGCCGGAGCGTACAACGACCGAAACGTTGTAATAAATATGGCGACAAATATGAGGACAATAGTCAGAATAATGTAAATAATGTACATAATACCTCATCTCAGAAATATAGACAGATACAGATAAGTATTTGTAATAAATCAGTTTGTAGATCAGGCTTCATTGACGTATTTTTGCAAAGATGATTTCTGTCGAGTCAATGTATTGCTGGTATTTTTAAAAATGTATTGGTATTGGTAATCTATGTTTACACTTTCATAGTGTTTTGACCCCAGTTTGGGAGTTAATTATTTGCTCATAACTGGGACCCCAACAGGTGCTACCACTCCGGGTTAGTGTGAACTTGAGAACAACAGCAATTAAGAGGCTTCTCAAAACCTCCAATTTGCCGATCAGAAGCCTTGCTGCCTGATGTAGTTTATCGTCATACCCAGGACAAAGATTGTTTTGTAAATAAAGTATTCTGTGCTATTATTATGTTTATTTCATTTAATAAATGTCAGTTTTTTCAGATTTCACACAGGAGTAAGAGTCTTTTTTTTATTCGTTTAAGCCACTCTTAATGGTCAGGATAAGATATCTGACGTCTCCCTTCTTATCTCCAAAAATCCTTTTAGCCTCTTTGAATCTCTTTTTTTTTATTATTGGGCTCAATCTGTTTCTTTCACTCTCACTAACCTTAAGCATCTTTGTGGTTTTATCGCCTTAATTATGCCTCTTGGTTCCTTGGGGAACGTAGGGCCGCAACAACACCTCTCCAATGTATGCAGTTCCGGACGATCCTCTTCAGCTCGCCCCATGTCGTGCCGGCTGCCTTCACCTCTGCGTCAACACTTCTGCGCCAGGACTGTTTTGGTCGGCCCACTTTTCGATTTCTTGATGTCAATCTCGTTTGGGGCTTGTCTGGTCCTGTCCCGCAGTTGGTTTTATCGCCTTGCTTGGGGTGAAATGATAAAAACTCAGAAATAAACCTAGAAGCCCAAATTCCAAATTTAAAAGGTTATGATCTCGCGGGAAACCAAAATATAGTAATGATCGCTAGGCCCTTTTTAAAAGAATTTAAAACCTATTGTAATCATTTCAATATCATTTTGAGGCATTCATTTTTGTTTTAACTGCAAGAAACTTGCAATTAGCTTAACGAAAATCACAGAAGCATACTTTACGCAATTAAACCGGGTTTAAGCCTGTTTTAAATATTGTTTACCTTTCTCGTCATATTCCTGTCAACATATTTACAATGAGTTAAGCACGAATTCATAGGAAATGTCAAAAAGTGTTTACATAAATTGAAATTAAATAAATCGTGTTTTTGAAACTTCATTTTTATGACTTTACTTTTTTAAGTTTCTTCATATTTATATTTTTGTACCACAACAATAAAGGCCTTGAAGTGATCGGTTCCGAGTTCAAGTCTTGACGGATTTGTTTAAGTTTTAATGCTTATAATCTTTATATTCCAATTTACACCACTTACTTTAATGGTCGAAGAGTAGGTCGACCTGGAACATTGTGATAAAAATCAACAAGCAGAGGAAACATAAATTGATGGCGACAATTAACAAGGATCATACACGGCGTACGGGAGACAATTTTACAAGGTGGAGGGCAGAACGAATTTAAAAAAAAATCATTTCTGTAAAATCATTTCACTCCAAGCAAGGGGATAATGCCACTAAAACGCAAGTGATTTAGTAGAAGCGGGACAGAATTGGAACACTTTAGTGAGGACAAAGGCCAATACAAGACAAGGGATCCAGGAAAACAAAAAATGGCAACTGACGCTGCATTTAAATTTTGGAAGGTTATAGGTGGCAGGGAAGCAAGTTTCTCTGGAGATTGTCCCTGTTGCCTTAAACATAACTAGCCTTTGCCGTGAAAATATACATTTCGTTTGTTTTATGGGAGCTGCCCACCAGTAGCCCGCCTTGTATGCTTTCATCGCATAATCAAAAAGGTTAAAAAATGTCTCTCAATTTTTACAAATCAATTTCACCCCATGTAAGGCAGTAAAGCCACTAAGACACAAAGTGTTACTTAGTATGAAAGAATAAGGGAAAAAGAAAAAGAAAGGTGCAAGAACAATAGAATAGGAATTAGGAGGACAGAAGATAACGTTTGATATTGCATTTAAATTTTTGAAGATCAATATTTGCTGGAAAGCATGGGACCGGAAGGGATTTCCAAGATTGAAAAGTGCGAGAAAAGAAACTGTTAGCATAGAACTTACGGTTATATCTAGACAATGAAACTGTGAATTGACGACATCTTGTTAATCGGGTACAGTGTTTAAATTCATAAAGTCGACGTACTATAGCGAAGAGCTCACCTGAACGATTTTCCATAAAAGTATTTATAGAAAAGACACAGAAAGGCAACCTTACGGCGGTGGGAAAGTGACAGAAGCCAAGATGCCAGGTCAGGACCAATAATATTTCTGATTTTTCTTTGGATTTTATCAAGAATCTTTATATAAATAGTCGGAGCGCCAGACGATATGTGGCAGAAATATTCTAAGCATGGACGAATGGTTGACTATAAGTAGGATTGATTCTGGAAAGAAAAATTGTCTTGCACGATACAGTGAACCAACATTCTTAGCAGATGACCTCGCGATGGATTCAATATAGTCTTTCCATTTCCACTGTCAGTCGAGAATGTTAGAGAAACTATTCAATGACGTAAAAAGGTTTGATCAATTTTCATAAAATTTATATTGTTAAAAAGAACACAATATTTACATTATTCAGACTATTGTCCTCATCTTTGTCGCCATGTTTATCACAACGTTTCGGCCGTTGTACGCTCCGGCCTTCTTCGGGTGGTTGGAATGTCGAACTGAACCCTTTATTTCACTCACCGGGGTAGACTGTTCTAGTTCCACGTGCCATGTTTAATGGATGTCTGTTAATTCCCCTCTGAAAGTTCTCCACTGCCTTAACAAGGTATTGAACTTACACGCTTTGGGTCCTGTCACTGGATCTAACTAACGCCTTTATCCACCTTGCCATGTCCCCAGGCAATTGAAGTTCCTGGGACACATAATGAGGAAGGAGGGCCTGGAGAATCTGATACTTACAGGCCGAATGGAGGGAAAGAGAGACAAAGGAAAACAGCGCATGACATAACTAGCGGGCTTGAACAAGTGATTGACAGAACGTGGTCTGGGGGAGATGGCAGAGGGAAGGAACTTGTTAAGAGCTGCAAAGGATAGAGGGAGAGCCATGATCGCCTACACCCTGAAAGGACATGGCACATAAGAAGAAAAAGAAAATGAAAAGAAGGGAAAAAGAGGAAAGGAAAGAAGAAAGAAGGGAAAAAGAGGAAAGGAAAGAAGAAAGAAGGGAAAAAGAGGAAAGGAAAGAAGAAAGAAGGGAAAAAGAGGAAAGGAAAGAAGAAAGAAGGGAAAAAGAGGAAAGGAAAGAAGAAAGAAGGAAAAAGAGGAAAGGAAAGAAGAAAGAAGGGAAAAAGAGGAAAGGAAAGAAGAAAGAAGGAAAAAGAGGAAAGGAAAGAAGAAAGAAGGGAAAAAGAGGAAAGGAAAGAAGAAAGAAGGGAAAAAGAGGAAAGGAAAGAAGAAAGAAGGGAAAAAGAGGAAAGGAAAGAAGAAAGAAGGAAAAAAGAGGAAAGGAAAGAAGAAAGAAGGAAAAAAGAGGAAAGGAAAGAAGAAAGAAGGTAATAGAAGAGGCGATAACACTTTCATATATTTAACGTCTGTTTCAGTGAAATAGAAAAAGTTATCATTTTCAAATATTTTCATTTGTATCCCCGTACCTTTTTTTAACATAACGACCAGCATTCGTATATATGATTGTTATTGCAATATTTTGTTAAAGTTGTCACGCTCAAATATTTAAGGATGCGATAGAGGAATTTCTACGGATATTTTATTGTCGTAGAACTCGCCATGAGCTTTTATTCAATTACTAACTCAAGAATTAAGATTCATCAAGATATTAAAATAGGAAAACCATGACATTTTCAGGGGTATTTCTAATGTCACTGTCCCAGACTCTTTGGCACAAGGCAGAATTCATGTTGTTGTTTTTTTAATATATAAAAATCTAATTTAAATAAAATAAAAATTCACAATTCGACTCGCATAAGGAAAGAAACAAGCTAAATTAGCGTTTTTTTCTTAATGAACAAAAATGTGTTTATTTTATTTCAGAAAACTGAAAGTTAGAATTATTTATTTATTTCAAAAATAAAATTTCCTTTGACCTTATCGACATCGAGATTCCCTGCGGGGATCATTTTTGTGATAAATCATAGTCAGGGCAGTGGGGGTTAATGGTATTGGTATGTATGACCTTTTGAAAAATGTACAATAGCTTGCAAGTACTAAGTTAGATACTTACAAATAATAGTTCATTATCTGACCTATTAGGAAAAATAGATTCATGCTTTTCACACCTAGACTAAGGACATTAGTCTGAAGTGAACACAAATTTTAACTTCAGCCTTAATTTGAGCACCTGTCCGCCAATGTAACAGGTTAATCACTAATCTTTCCAAAATTGAAATTATAGAGTTTTCGTACAATTAGTTACGGTGGGAGGGTAATACAAATGAAAAAAAAAATTTTTGCCATGACTTTAAAAAAGGAAAACATATTTATAATAAGTTCCATCATTTGTGAATAGTTTTTGGAATTTTCATTAAAATCCGACAATTATTTTTATTTTTGCAAGATTTTCCAAATTAATGCCTGTCATACCCCCCCCCCCCCCAAAAAAAAACATGCTAAAATTTTATGTTATTTTACTAGTTCCGGTGGTACAAAGAGAAACAAGGTTTTTTAATCAAAATTTAGAATGTTCTAAAAAGAAGGAAAAATTTTAAAAAAATAATTAAAAAATACTTTGTCCTTTCCTCTTAATAATAACATAAACATTTAGACGCTTTCATCATGCTATGTTCTGTTTTTAGCGATCTCATGAATGTACCTAGATTAGCAGTTTTTAAAAGTTTTAAGTTAAAACGTTGATCAGTAACACAAAGGTTGATGAAAAGAAAACGAACTTAAGGTCATTTTTAAGTTATAATTTGTATTTGTTAGTAAACTGGGAAATTTTACAATTTATTTCTATATATATATATAATATGTATGTATGTATGTATGTATGTATGTATGTGTGTAAAAATTGTAAAGATAATCATTCCGTGAACCCCTGCTCCGTGGAATCGACTCCCAACAGGATGTTTCCTCGATCACGAACCTATTCAGGGCCAGAGTTAATCGCTATCTACATCACCTATAGACACAAATAGCCTCCTAACGTAATCCTCTACCTCGAGTGGCCTATAGGTCCTGTAAAGGTTGATTTTCACTGTAATTAAAAAAAAAAAAGACAAGAGGAAAACTTTTTCAACGCAATTTTTGAAGAATTGACAGATTTTTATTTTTTTAAGCTTGTAGCGTACCGTGCGGGGTGATGATGTGAAGAGATATCAGAAGGTTAAACTTTCCTGCTGGCAGGTCCAGCTACATAAGAATGTCGGACTTTAATTAAGTCCAAAGAAGACAAAGAAAACAAAGACCGATATACATGGGTAAACAAATATATATTAATAACAAAACAAATTAAACAAAGACATGGACTGTTACATAGAGTTTGTATGGAGAAATTATGTGTGTGTGTTGTAAGTGTTCGTACGTACGTGTTTTGTTCTTAGCGCGTTCCCGGAATTTGGGAAACGCTGTATCTGTGAGAGGTCACATATTGGCCTAAGTGGAAAAAGAAAGATTTTGCCTCATCTCCACGCGAGGTGGCGGCCCAAGGCCTGAGTCGGAAGAGAGAGAGAGAGAGAGAGAGAGAGAGAGAGAGAGAGAGAGAGAGGGTCAGCCAGTATTTATAACCAGGGGAGAGAGACCCCTGTTGAAGGATTAAGGAACTGAGGAGGAGCTAACTCCGACAAGCTGTTAACTAAAAATAACGGCTTATTTAAATATTTTTTTATTTTTTTAATGTCTACCGGCCTACAAACTCAAGAATACTTAATAAAGAAAATGTGTCTACCGACTGGATTCGATTTCTCGAAATATTGTTTAAAATGTGTCCTCCGGTAGACGAAATAATAAACACTGTTTTTTAAATAAATACACATACAAAAAAAAAAAAAGTGAAAAAGAAAAAAAAATTAAAAACAGAGCATTTAACTCAAATACGGTTATCAACTAAAAATAACGTTTATGAAGTAAATAAATTGTTAAGATCGCTTCAGGCCTGAAACTGACAGTCACGATGAAGTGTTGATATGTCTATTCACTAAAATACCAGCGTTTTATCTCCGATATTGAGCGCTTTTCCTCATAAATATTAGCACATTTAAAAATAATTACACACGCAAACTGAAACACATACATTCAATCTGTATCTTTTGAAAATTCCTCTATCACTAGCTTTTTTATATCACACATACAAAAACACATACATGCACATTACTAAATACACTGAGATAATTTATCTTTTATCTGTATGTATGTGTATGTGTGTGTTTGTATGTGTGTGCAGTTCGTTATCACAAACTAAAATAAATAAATATATATGTAAAAAAAATGATAAAAAAAATCTGATTTGGAAACTGAAGCAAGCAACAAGTTTTTCTTCTATAAATGTGCGATTTTATAGTTTTTTCGTTACTTGTAAAATATGCAATACTATCATAAAAATGAAAAGAAGGAAAGAAATCTAATTTTTTTCTTTCTTTCACCGACACTTCGTTCTGATTTCATGAACTGAATCTTTTTTTTAATTGGGAATTATTGTTGCATGGCAACATTTTTAGTGAGATTGGGAAATTTTACAATTTATTTATATATATATATATATATATATATAATATGCGTGTGTGTTTGTGTGTGTGTGTGTTTGTGTGTGTGTGTAAAATCTCACTAAATTTTATGGGCCTTTTAAACTATTTTCTCATTATATTTTAAGGACGAGAGCATTCGTACAAATTAAATATTTTTCCTTCAGAATCTCCGAAAAATGTAAAAAAGAAAATAAATAAATAAATAAAAGCCCACAAAAATTGACCCAATGTTCATGTAAAAGAAAAAGCGAGATTACATTTTTTCGCAAGTTTATCAAATATTTAAGTATTTCGACATTTAAACCGAAATGTAACGTGTCTCGAGAAGTGATTGGTCACGTCGTCATATAGCTAAAAATTAATGACATAAATTATAAATAAATATAAATATATTAAAAAAAAATATATTTTTAAACAGGTAAGAAATTCTGAATGAGTGAAAAAAAATTTTCTGGGATGACTTCAAAATCATTTGAATAAAAAATATTGTGTGTGACTTTTCCTCCTTTTTTTTCCCGCGACTTACAAAAAACTTTTCTGTTTTTGACTATGAGAGATCCCGAGAGAGAGATCCAGAGATCCTGATACACCGAGATCCAGATATTGAGAGGAGAGAGAGAGAGAGAGAGAGAGAGAGAGAGAGAGAGAGAGAGAGAGAGAGAGAGAGAGAGAGAGAGAGAGAGAGAGAGAGAGGAGGGGGGAATAATAAATCAGTAATAATAATAATAATAATAATAATAATAATAAAAAAGACATAAAAAAGTAAGCAAAACAAAAACGTACATTGGCTAACAGCGGACGTCGTTGAATCATTCGCATCATCATCGTCGTCTTGGGGATATGGAGCTTCAGGACTGAAAATCCTGGCCAACACAGCTTTGTCGTGCTCGCTTATTGTAGACCGTTGTCTTTCATCAGACATCTTTCAGTTGTTTAGGTAGGTTACGTCTTCTTCTAAACCGTTTCTCTCTTCACGAAACTTAATTTCTTAGCAGCTTCAAGAACAGAAGGCGAAAGAAACACTCGCACAATTCAGTGGAGGCCAACCTAAGCTTTTTACGTGTTACTTGATTGGAACGTGTTAGGGTGTGTGAATACGTCAGTTGGTAGGGGACTCTGATATCAGCGTTACTATTTGCTACCTACAGGCGTTTAAAATGTTATCATATTTGTTTATTTTCTGCATAGATATTTATTCATATGCTTCAGAGGTTATGAAGGTCCTTTCTTGAGCGTTCAAACTGGGGCATTTTTAACTCTCTCTCCACGGTTTTGCTTCCTTCTTTCTTTCTTTCTTTCTTTCTTAACTATGCGAGTATAATGACCTTTTCCAAAACTATAGACAGTAAGTTTATAGTTTTTGAAAATCTGTCTGTCACATAATTGATGTAACAACTTGACTAGAGTTCGTCAACTAAGTTTAAACACAGGTCAAGTTGTTGACACAGACATAATGTTAGTTACTGAGTGTTCATCCATAGGTCAGTTTACGAGAGCATAGTAGTAGGTTAATAGAACTAAAGGAATAATACTTGGAAGAGGCTCACATTAAGCATTAGTATATCCGTTATATGCTAACACCTTAACAATTAAGTCCCAAAATGTGTAAAACTTTATATAGTTCACTATAATATGCAAATGTCATATCAAAAATGCAATATGTATATTTATTAATATATATATATACAGTGTAACCCGGATATAAGAGAAACCCGGATATAAGAGAGATTTTTTCTGGTCCCAAATTAGAGCCTGTATTAATGTATATATAATAGACCAAACCCTGATATAAGATAAACCCTGATATAAGAGAATTCTTCTCCGGTCCCGACAACTCTCTTATATCCGGGTTACACTATATATATATATATATATATATATATATATATATATATATATATATACTCTTAAGGTGTGCTATATTTCTGGGA
Organism: Acanthosepion esculentum; assembly: GCA_964036315.1. Taxonomy (NCBI): domain Eukaryota; kingdom Metazoa; phylum Mollusca; class Cephalopoda; order Sepiida; family Sepiidae; genus Acanthosepion; species Acanthosepion esculentum. The sequence continues at coordinate 6,118,657 of OZ038506.1, forward strand.
TAAAGTGTTTAATATCAGAGATAAAGCGTGTGTAAATATAAAAGTGAACATTGAAGTCAACACTTAGAGGCGACAGTCTGTTTCATGCTAGACGCAATAGTCAGTTGACTCGTGGCCTGACGATTGCGCCTAGCATGAAACAGACTGTCACCTCTAAGTGTTCACTTTTATATATATATATATATATATATATATATATATATATATATATATATATATATGCACATTTCATTAAAAACGACTGACAAGGTGCTTTTATTTAGTTTTTTATATAATTTCTCGTGCGATCTAATAAAGTTTTTCTTTTCAGAGGATAAATTATATAAAAACTGTCCGAATGTTCTTTTTATCCGAGCGCTTTCGGCTATACATTTAGCCATTTTCAAGGATTATATTTCAACTGTTAGAATTAGAAATAGAAATAGTTTGTTATATGTATGTTTTATAAAGTGATTCATTTTTTTTGTTTCAAAACACGGTCAAGATAATGTCCATGTTCAAAGTTAATATTAATACTGTTTAACACGCAGATTAACTCTACACCTTTCTGACAATAGCTCAATTAGATCTGATTTAAATATTCATGGAGACCTACCGGACACTATTCGGAATATACTTGTCGACAACACTAATATAATAGCATCATCCACTTGCAAAAAAAGGCTAAAAATAATGGAAGCCTTACTAAACAAACAAACCAACACTTAATAATATTAACTTTGAACATGGACATAATATCTTGACCGTGTTTTGAAACAAAAAAAAATGAATCACTTTATAAAACATACATATAACAAACTATTTCTAATTCTAACAGTTGAAATATAATCCTTGAAAATGGCTAAATGTATAGCCGAAAGCGCTCGGATAAAAAGAACATTCGGACAGTTTTTATATAATTTATCATCTGAAAAGAAAAACTTTATTAGATCGCACGAGAAATTATATAAAAAACTAAATAAAAGCACCTTGTCAGTCGTTTTTAATGAAATGTGCATGAAAGAAGGATTGCTGCCTAAATACACACACACATCTATATATACATATATATATATATATACATATATATATATATATATATATACATATATATATATATACATATATATATATATATATATATATATATATATATATATATATATATATGTGTGTGTGTGTGTGTGTATTCCGTTTATACGTTATTTTTATAGATATAATTTATTTAAGTTGTGGAGGAGTATTCAGTGCAACGTTGGGGGTTACCATTATCGTGGGTCGGACAACAACAAGAGAAATAATCAAGTAGAAGAAATTGTGAATTTGTTCAACAATAAATATTTTTTATAAACACGACAAATACATAATATATAGTGCAAAAGTTGTTAAACACATTAGAGTTCTTTGGTGTGTGATACGGAAAGAATTTCAGTTGCTGTACTGTATGTGTGAAAATGAGAAGGTGTAGTTTTGTTGTTATAGGAAAATTAAACAGTTGTTTTTTTTTTGTATTAAATAGAGAAAAAGTATTGTTCTTGACTCACAGGTTGTTATAGAGTTATCGCTCTTTTACCGGAGATTCTTGTTGTGGAATAGAATATTTTGTGGGAGTGAGCGTTAATCCTGGAATTTGTTGACAAGGTTTGTTTTGGTGAAGAATTTAGTTCGTCTCCTTTGCTGTGTTGATTTCCAATGAAGTCAAGTGAATTGGTTCAATATTTTAAGTGCCCACTGACCAAGTCGCATCGAAGTTTCGTTTTTATTAGTTCTCTTGGTCACGTGTGTGTGTGTGTGTGTGTGGGGGGGTCTCGTGAACATGTTTACATTTTATGGCGTCAACTAGAGGTCAAAATTTGGATCGGTACCTTCGGACGTAGTTGACGACACCTAATTAATATTTTACAACCAATCAAAATGCATCAGTTGTTATACTTGGTTGGGAGCCTCTATGTGTTTAACTTGCACAAAATTTAAGATTAAAAAAAAAATGTCGGAATCTGATTCTACACCATAGTGTAGAGTGTACTGTAGGTACGTCGGAATTAGCTACAATTTGTAGAGTGAATTTGGTTGCCTGTTCAAAGTCACGTAAATCCGCAACACATTAACACGAAACAATATTATATAACAACAAACAAATTTTCATTTATATAGCAGAAGAAAATACAACGATTTATACTGGAGTGAATTCAGATTTGTAAATGAAATCTGTGTGGTGTTTGTTTAAATTTTTGTATAAACTCTTTTTGAGGTGTTTAGAATGTTTTTTTAAGTGAAAGATTATATGTTGAAGTTGTGATGAAAAGTACACATTATTAATCTGTTTACGTGGAATGTAAACAGTTTTGAGCAAAGTAAATTTTCACTGTAATTTGGAATAAATTTAGTCGTGGTAAAAGTTATCTTATTGTGGTTGTGTGAAGATGTTAAGAGATATCAGAAGGTTTGAATGATCAGAAGGCTTAACATTGTGCGTGTTCAATAATCTTCCATCCACAACAATTAATAAAAGACAAAAATAATGATTCAAAAAATACCAATTGGATTTATTATTGAACTGAATATACATGTATTTGAGCTGAAAGGTTAGACGGAGTTACGTCTCTTTGATTAGGTAATATTTGTATCTTATGGTGATGGGGTGTGTAGAGTTCTCGCTGTTAATTGTTGCTTGTATCAGAAGGTAGATTAATAGTAGCAGTCCGGGACAGCCGTTAGTTTGGCCTAAAGGTTCAACAAGCGATCAAATTGAGGTCACCATAACATAAACAAAATAACATACGAAAGAGAAGGGTATATCAAAAACACTTTGTATTTAAATGCAACATCAATGAATAGTACAATGTTTCTTGATTTACACGCACAAAGTCCGTTACAAAATGTTCATTCATAGAAGAGAAATCCGATTATTAAAAGAATATAAGTGTCTTTTGTTAATACTTAAGTTCATGACGTGCTGGTCACAGGAGATGAAAGGTGAGGTCAATGGGTTGGTAGGAGTCCTTTGATATCTCCGTTGGTGAAGGAAGGCTGAAGGCATCGGGTTTCACGGGTGAGAAAAGCGTAGCGACATTCACTGACGGTACTTCAAAGCTTTCTGTCTTAGAAGTGAATTTATCGCTCTATTTATGTGTGCCCTTCGGATCAGAGTCAGTCTGCTGAAACAAACTGTTGGGTATGGCGCGGAGCTGTTTAATTGGTGGAAAATTGTTTATCATTCTTTTTATTTCTTTTTAGTTTTCCACCGGAAATTCTGCGTGGAGCCGGGTGCGCAGAGACCAGTATTGGTCATTTGCTGTCTAAACCTCTGAGGGTTAATATCCGGTCCTTCGCTTGCTCCGTGCCACCACATAACTTTCGCCCCAGTAAACGGAGTTGTTGTTGTTGTTTTTTTTTGTTTTTTTTTTTTTTTTTTTTTAGTAATAAAAATATGTGTTTTCTTTCTTCCATTTAACCGTTCTACCGGACTTCGTTCTAGTTTCTGGTTTGTTATCATTAGTTTCTTCGGAACAAGATAGGGAGTTATCCAAATCCGGTCTTGATCCAATGGAATCTTTTGATTTTATATTTTCAGAAATATATGCAGGTTTTAGTCTATCTATTGAAACATTACTATGTACGTCATCCGATCTTTTAATAGTAAAATATTTTTCATGACGACTTAATACTTGGAATGGACCTGTGTATGGAGCTTCCAATGGCTTTCTTACTCTGTCTGTTCTTAGCCAGATACTTTTACATGTTTGTAAATCTTTTGGAATGTAAGAATTAGGTATTGTATGCAGGTGTCCCCTGGATAATTTGTCCATGTCAAATTTTTGCATCTCGTCGGCTAGAATTTTAACGTGCGAGTTTGTCATTTCACTATTCTCGTTCTTGATAGAGTCAATTAACAATCGGGGGACTTGTGCATGACTCCCTGTTACTGCAGTAAATGAAGAATAGTTTGATTCGTTAGGTGTTATCCTCATTCCCAAAAGGACGATAGGAAGAGCTGACAACCACGATTCTTTCCTGGCTATAATAGCCGTTTTTAAAGTTCTGTGTGCTCGCTCAACTAATCCATTCGTTTGCGGATGGTACGCCGTTGTTCGTAATCTGTGGAAGCCTATTATTTTTGATAGTTCTGAGAATAATTCGGATTCAAATTGGCTTCCTCTGTCCGTAACGACATGAAGAGGAACCCCGAATCGGGAGATCCACAGATTGACAAAAGCCGTTGATATTGATTTTGCCGTAATTTCTGTTATTGGGCATGCTTCTATCCATCTCGTATTTCTATCAATGCATGTTAATAAATATCGATATGGTGAAAAATAAGGGTCAGTTTGGTTCTTTACTGGTAGTAAGGGACCGACAATATCCACATGCACCGTTTCAAAACGACTGGAAGGTAATTCAAATGGATTTACTTTGCTCTTTGTGTGTTTTATTATTTTTGCTTGTTGGCAGTGTTGGCATTCTGTGCACCAGGTTTTTATTGACTTGTCCATCTTCGGCCAATAGTATCTGGATTTTATTATTTTTCTTGAAGATGTTATTCCTGGATGTGATAGATTATGCAGACTGTCAAATACCGATTTTCTGAGCTTTTCAGTCACAAAAGGTCGTGGAAAAGGTAATGTCGTGTCACATAATATGGTTTCATTTTGATTTATTGTGTATGGTTTCAGTTGATCTTTGAATGCCTGAATTTCATTGTCAGTAGCTTGATGCTTCATTATTTCTTGTAAGTCACATATATCAATAGTGATCGCGTTGACAGGTCGTGATAAACAATCAGCTACTATATTTTGTGAACCTCTTATATGTGAAATGTCATTTACATATTCGCTGATAAAACAGAGGTGACGCTGTTGTCTATCTGATTTTAAGGAAGACTGGCTTTTAAAAGCACTGCAAAGTGGTTTGTGATCCGTCAGTAACATTACATTTCTGCCTTCTATTAAATGTTTAAAATGGAGTACTGCTAGATAGGCAGCTAGTAGTTCTCTGTCAAAAGTAGAATATTTTTGTTGGGTTTGGGATAATTTCTTTGAAAAGAAACCTATGGGGATGGGTTGATTATCAATCATTTGATGAAGTGCTGCACCCACCGCATAATTCGAACTGTCTGTTACAAGTTGATAGTTGTTTGCTTTCGAGCTGGGGAAAGCCAAAACAGTTACATTTGATAAAGACTTTTTCATATTTTCGAAAGATTCAATTTCTTCCTTTGTTAGGGTTAATGACTTGGAATTTTGGTTTAAACGTATTTTTTCCGTGAGAGGTAGTATGATATCGCTGAAATTTGGCACAAGTTTTCTGTAAAAATTTGCCATACCGATGAATCGGCGTAGTGATTTGGAATCGTTTGGTTGAGGAAATTCACTTAATTCATTCAACTTTTTAGCACTGGGTTTGAGACCACTAGCAGAAATATGAAATCCTAAAAAGTCTAATTCATTAGCACTAAATATGCATTTGGAGAGACAAATTTTAAAATCGTACTCACTCAGTTTTTGTAGTACTAGGTCGATATGCTTGGAATGAGTTTCTTCATCTTCTGAGAATATAAGGATATCGTCGATATATACAAAGGTATAATCAGTATCACGAAAGATATTGTCCATCATTCTCTGAAAAGTACATGATGCGTTCCGCAGTCCGAAAGGCATATAGTTATATTCAAATAACCCAAAAGGGGTAGAGATGGCTGTCTTGCAAACATCCTCCGGATGTACAGGTATCTGATGATAAGCAGACGACAGGTCTATCTTTGAAAAGAACTTCTTATTATGAAGCTTCGAAGACAAGGAATTTATATTTGGGACTTGATATCGATCGGCTTTTGTTATGGTATTTAAATGTCTGTAATCGCCAACAGGTCTATATGTGCCGTCTGACTTCGGTACCATATGTAAGGCTGAACTCCATTCAGAGTTTGAAGGGGAAATTATTCCTGCCTTTAGGAGTTTTTTGAATTCCTCTTTTGCAATTTCACATCTCTGAGCTGATAATTGTCTGGCTCTGGAGAAAGTAGGAGGGTTGCTACCAGTTTCTATTCTATGGAATATCTTTGGTTTTGTTGCATTCGTGTCGCGATGAGGAGAAATTAAGTTTGGGTATTTCTCCAGAATTGCTCGTACCATTTTGTTAGCATCTTTATTCGGTACTAAATCTATATTCATGATAATAGACGATGGATGTGCATCGGATTGTCTATTAGTCATTTTATCAATCAGCTTATTGTTTGTGCAGTCCACCATTAGCCCGAAATGGTTTAGGAAATCGTATCCTAGGAGTGGCTGAGCAGTTTCGGCTATTATAAATGTCCAGGTAAATTCTCGTCTGAGGTTCCGTAGTGTTAGATTCAGTACTGCTTGTCCTGAGCATTCAATCTTTTGATCGTTGGCAGACACTAAAGAGATATTGGTTGGGTATGTTACAGCTCCGCTTAAATATCTCTTCGGAAGTATAGATACGGCAGCTCCTGTATCCACAATAAAATTTAAACTTTGAGCTCCTAACCGTGCGGCTACAATGAGAAGCGGCGAGGAAATGGAAGCTAACACCTCTCGCCTAGTTAGTTTTCCGAAATCTCACGAGGAACTGGTGAATTTGGGCGAGAGTTGGGTTGCATTTGAACATTCCGTTTATTTGGCCATCTGCACCACGGCTTACAAAATTTTGCACGTTCCGCAAAGTATAAATGCGCTCGGCAAATTAGAGGTTTTTGGTCCTTGTTAAAAGGGCGAACACTGGTAGGGAATTTATTTTCACTGTGGGAACAGCCATGTATCCTTTTAGTTTCATTTTTATTTTGCTGTTCATCCCTTTGCTTCCCCGAAATCTGTCGAATATGTGCGGTGTCTTGTTTGTTAAAATATAATAGTAAGTCATCCGCCATTCTTCCAAGGCGATCAGTGTCTAAATCGACTTGTGCCGCTACCACTGGTTTAATGGAGTGAGGTAGGGCTTGAATAAATTTGTGACGTACGATATCGTCCCCTACGCCAATTCGGCTTGCTAATGACATAAGTTCATTCAGGTATACTGAGGGACGACCTGTTACAGTCGATGACGACATTAATTTGTCCAGCATCTCTGGTTTTGTTTTCTCGTAAGCGCCCGTCACTGCTTCTCTTAGTGCGTCGTAATCTTTTGATTGCAGTATAGTTGGCTGTATATTTCCTACTACGTCCACAGGGAGAGCTGCCAAAGTGTTAAAAATTTTTTGACTGGTCTGTCTTATATTTGCAATATTAAATTGCGCCTCCATTATCGCAAACCAAGCTATTACGTTTGATTCAATGAAGTTTGGTGGTTTTATCGCAACAGCTTGGATTGGTTGGTTTTGATTAATTGTAGTTTCTTCAGCGTCATCTGCCATGTTTTTGGTTTGTGTTGAATAAAAATTCTAATTTTGTGACAGTTCAATTCTTTTTTTTTTTTTGTGCGTGCGTGTATATATATGTGTTAAAATCACGTCTTGGTCACCACTTATGGTGATGGGGTGTGTAGAGTTCTCGCTGTTAATTGTTGCTTGTATCAGAAGGTAGATTAATAGTAGCAGTCCGGGACAGCCGTTAGTTTGGCCTAAAGGTTCAACAAGCGATCAAATTGAGGTCACCATAACATAAACAAAATAACATACGAAAGAGAAGGGTATATCAAAAACACTTTGTATTTAAATGCAACATCAATGAATAGTACAATGTTTCTTGATTTACACGCACAAAGTCCGTTACAAAATGTTCATTCATAGAAGAGAAATCCGATTATTAAAAGAATATAAGTGTCTTTTGTTAATACTTAAGTTCATGACGTGCTGGTCACAGGAGATGAAAGGTGAGGTCAATGGGTTGGTAGGAGTCCTTTGATATCTCCGTTGGTGAAGGAAGGCTGAAGGCATCGGGTTTCACGGGTGAGAAAAGCGTAGCGACATTCACTGACGGTACTTCAAAGCTTTCTGTCTTAGAAGTGAATTTATCGCTCTATTTATGTGTGCCCTTCGGATCAGAGTCAGTCTGCTGAAACAAACTGTTGGGTATGGCGCGGAGCTGTTTAATTGGTGGAAAATTGTTTATCATTCTTTTTATTTCTTTTTAGTTTTCCACCGGAAATTCTGCGTGGAGCCGGGTGCGCAGAGACCAGTATTGGTCATTTGCTGTCTAAACCTCTGAGGGTTAATATCCGGTCCTTCGCTTGCTCCGTGCCACCACAATCTAAGCTCATATTGTATAAGTTGACTATTAGAACGTATAAGAATAGTGTTGTATGTTTGGAATCTATGAACAAGTTAAACAGAGTTCAGAGATAATACTTGCATGAATTATGTACCGTTCTTTTAAGGTCTGACTGGATCAGTCGTGACGAGAGTTCCTTTAGTGTCACATTTTGGCGGCGTGTTGAGATGTACGAGTGACGTAGAGAAGTTAAGAAGTCGAGAAAAGCAGGAACCTGAAGAGAGCGAGTATCACACGTGTTTTGTTTATATATATTCGTTGTACCACGTGGGAGGCTCAGAACTGACTTGGCGCCTAAATGGATTTGTCGCGTGGGCGCGATCTGATTGGTCGAAACTGACCAATTAGCAAGCTAGATTGAAGGTGATTAACCAATGAATGCCTGTTGACTACATTGTAAGTATGATGTTGGTAAAATCGTAACAGGAAGTGTGAATTTCCCAGCGGAGGGTAAACACAAATACCCCCTGGAGATTAAAAGTTGCAGGTACTAAAACTTTTAATATGTAAAAATATAGTGCTTGTGGGCATGTGTCACTAGTGTGGTTAAGATTAGATTCTGAAATGTGTGCGGTGTGCAGCACTATGTGAGTGAATGTGTGTCGACGTAATGTATGCGTGAATTTATTGTCATCGTAATGTACGCGTTAGTTTATTGTCAGCTGACGTTGTGTTGGATAGAATGCCCAAGTGTGTTGAGAAGAATCGCCGAATTGTTGAAGAGATTGAGAAGAATTGGTTGAGAAGCTAGCTTAATTTTCTGAAGATCTGCAAAATTCCGTGAGTCGAATTTGCGCAGGCGATCTGTTGAATGTCATGGCGAGGTTGAAAAATAAAATTCGCTTATTAGTGCTTAAGTAAATCTTTACAGCAAATTTTATGTGAAAGATGCATCGTAAATGTGGTTCGAAACAGTGAGTCGTCCGAAGAATGTATGAATCATGGTAAACAAGAAGTGGCATGAGATGTCAACACGTGGTGTAGAAAAATTGTATGCGCGCGCTTTTTGAGTTTCAGGACTGAACAGGATGCGATTGTAATGACCAGTAGCATGTAGTGAGAGAATGCGGAATTTGCAATATTAGTAGCGACAAATAACGTGCATGCAAATCCTCACAGTGATGTCGCATCGTATGTAATGGAACAGTGAGTCGTCCAGAGAAAAGTGTACGTTCATTCCAGTGAAACTTGAGTTTTGCTTCCATGCCAGAATAATTCAGGCTTGTTGTCACTTGTCACCGATATTTTGAAATAATTAATTTTCGTCACATTTAGCGGTTATGTTATTGCTCGGAAAGAAAAGGGTGTACAGCGTGCGTATTAGGATATGTTGAAGAGTTTCCTTAGCGTCTCTGTGAATTATACGTGTCGGACAATTGAATTGCCGACTTCTTTTGAGACTTGATTTAAAGTTTCGAAGTGATGTCGTCTGACGGCCTGTTGAGGAAACTTGCCAAGTTGGTCTGATGTCTGATATTTAGTCTGTGTGTACGCACGTGGTGACGAACAAGAAATTTTGGTTGAGACGTCGGAGTTATCAATTATGTTGAGACGTCAGGGTTGCCAGATTTTGTTTTTCTCTGGTGGAACGTCGGAGTAGCTATTTTTGCTGCCGCAGAGTTAAACATCGGGTTTAACACTTCTGTTGTTGCTGGTAGTTTGAACGTCGATGGTACTAATTATGTTGGTTTAAACGTAGTTGATTTTACTATTCATTGGTTAGAGCAGGCTTGAACGTTGTTAGTGACCAATTTCGTTGGTGTTAAACGTCAAGGTGTTCAATTGTTGGCCGAAATGCGAACGTCGGTGTTACCATTTATGTTGGTGTAAACGTCGGGATTACCAATTTATGGTTGTTGGCATAAGTTGTCGGCGGTCATCACTTATGTTGCGACCTTTCTTAAACGTCGGGGTGACCAATTATGTTGGGTCGCAAACGTCAGTGATCATCAATTTTGTTGCTGTTCTTGTTATAAGCGTTGGGGTTATTAATTATGTTGTTATAGCCTGTTTAAACGTCGGGGTAATCATTTATTAAAGCCCGACATGCAAACGTCTGCGGTCACCAATTATGTTGCGGTTTCTGTGTGGGATTGGATACTTATCCGGAATTGTTTGTGCATTTAGAAGTCTGTAATCACCACACGGACGCCAGTTGAGGGAGTCAGCCTTAGGTACCATATGAAGTGGGGTAGCATAGGGACTGGACGATGGGCGAATTATTCCTAATTTAAGCATGTTATTAAATTCGTCCCTAGCTATCCGTAATTTGCTGGGGTGGAGACGACGAGGCTGGGAATAAACTGGAGGTCCTGTTGTTTTTATCGAGTGCGTAGCATTATGTTTGATTGACTCCGCGTAAGTGAATGGTGACAGTAAAGGTTGGTGTTTGCGTAGCAATTCTTCGTAGCCGTTGGCTTTTGGTACTACGGCTGTTAAACCTAGTGTTGAATGTTTTGAAATAAAACCACAGCGTTTTAGATTAGTACTTGTGTCTGTCAGCGTGCGTGAAGCTAGTTCAACGGACAAATTATAGTGTGTTAGGAAATCCGCACCGATAATTGGCATTTCGACATTAGCTACTGTGAAGGTCCATGTGAATTCTCTTCTTAGCCCGATATTTAATGACAAGACGCGTTCACCGTAAGTAGTAATAGGTGTGCCATTTGCTGCTTGCAATTTCAACGACGCTTGCTTGGTTAGTGTTGACTTATCGCAGTATTTGAGTGGTATTACACTAATCTGTGCGCCGGTATCGACTAAGAAATTCAGATGACTGTTCTTATCACGAATGTAGAAAAGATGGTTTGCGTTATTAAATCTGGCATCCAACGCCTTTACTGGGTGCCAGGAAAATTCTTTTCCTTGAACATTAGTTGAAGATGTATTTTTGTAAGCACATGGCGGTTGGTATTTCTTTGCGCGCGCACCAAACACCCCATGGTACCAGCAGTACTATGCTGATGGCGGTGATGATCATGATGATGGTGTCGGCGACGCGACGCTGAGCGTGGTCTACGGTGTTCATGTCGGGCAATAGAGTTGCCACGATTTCTTCTCGGCGTGTTTTGTACTTCGTCGAGCCGTAGAGAAATCTTTTGTAATTCAGATGACAAAAATTGTAGTTTCTGACTAAGATCCGATGCGAGGTCATCTGATGTAGTTGTAGAAGAAATATGTCGAGTTGGAGCGGTGTCAGCTACTTAATCGGCGATTATAGCCAATATTTGAATATCAACCTCATTCGTTAATGCGGCTAGAATTCGAACTATTTCCGGCTGAAGCTTGTCTAGCCACATTTGTTTGAGAACAGTATCAGATATGCTGTTGTTACTAAGCAATGGCTGCATTCGACGTAATAACTGGGACGGCCTGCTCTCGCCTATAGTAGATCTCTAATTTTACGTTCTTCGGAAAATTGGTTCAATGTAATATAGCTTGTTTTAAAGTTTCATAGGGTTTGTTTGTTGGCAGGTTGGCTAGTATATCAGCTACCTCTGCAGAAACTTCTGGGGGTAACTTCTCGACTACCGAGGCAAATTTTGATTGTTGAGATGTGATATGCCGCGCTTGGAATATTGCGTCCAGTTGTAGGAACCATGTCTGGACGTTGGGGCTAAATGCTGCCATTTCCAGTCTAACTGTTGCTTCTGTTGAAGGAATAGGGTCAGCCATGTTGAACAGGCAGTAACTTGTAGGGAACATAGTAGTTCTTCGCGCCTTTTATGCGAGAAAGGGAAAAAGGAAAAAAATCAACCGATCCTTTTATTCCTATTCGTTTTTATTTCCCTATTAACCGATCCTTTTATTCCTATTCGTTTTTATTTCCCTATCAACCGATCCTTTTATTCCTATTCGTTTTTATTTCCCTATTAACCGATCCCTTTATTCCTATTCGTTTTTATTTCCCTATTGTGATATTGCGTGTATGTAAATGAAGACACTAGAGACAGGATAGATTATAGTGTGGACTTCTTTATTATCAAGAGATGACTACTACTACTACTACTAAGGGTTATCAGGGGGAAGTAACTCAATACATTAAAGAGTTCTTTACTATTACAGGTTGGTGCTGGCTTTGACTTTATTTTATCGCATTTGTCAGGGTCTGGGTGAGAGCCATTCTCGCCCCAGATGAGACCGTAAAATTTTATTTGTTTTTGCCTAATGGCACACTTTTCTTTGTTAAAGACTAGGCCATATTTTCGGGCTGTTTCCATTGTCTCTATCAGGTTTTGGTCATGCTCCTGTATTGTTCTGCCGTATACGCAGATATCGTCAGATATACCGATGGTTCCCTTACGTGTTTCCAATATTTGGTTCATTTTCTGTTGGAAAATGTCTTGTGATATCTTTAGGCCGAAAGGACATCTCAAATATCTGTATCTCCCAACTGGAGTGTTGAAACACGTGAGCAGGCTTGATTCTTCGTCAAGTTGTATCGCCCAGTAGCCATGTTTTGCATCTAACTTCGAAAAGTGTTTTGCACCTGCCAGTCTGTGTGATATTTCTTCCAATGTTGGAGTTTTATGGTGCGTCCTTTTGATGCATTTATTTAGTGGTTTGGGGTCCAGACAGATTCGTAGATCTCCATTTTTTTCCCTGCTACATGCAATAGCATTGACCCACTCCGTAGGCTCTGTAACTTTTTTTATGACTCCTATGTGTTCCATTTTGTCCAATTCTTTTTTTAGTTCTTCTCTAATGTGCACTGGAAACTTTCTTGGTGGTTGGACCACTGGTGTTGCATCTTCAACAAGATGTATCTTTTGGAGACCTGGGAATTTCCCTATGCCTTGAAATCTATCAGGGTATTCTTTTGTGAGGTCATCTATGTTTTGCACTTGTTTTAGTGTGTGTGCTTTGGTTATGCTGCAGTTAACGTTACTAGACCAAGTCGGATGCATGGTCTTAGACCCAGTATTGTGGTGTCGCTATCACATACAAAAAATTTTGCTCTGATAGTTGTAGAGTCTTTATGTTTTATTTTAAAGATGATTGACCCGTAGTGGTTTATCTTCGTACCGTTTGCAGCCCATAGGGTGGTTAACTCTTGTTTTAGATATCCAGGGGTTAGCTCCCTTTGTCCATTCTTTGGTTTATTTATTTTTCCGACGCCATTATACGGATACATTTTTTTGTATATTCTGACTGGTAGAATATTTCCATTTGACCCTGTGTCGACCTTCATCCTTATTTTGTGTTTATTACTTTCTGTATCCTCGCAGTCTATGTTGGCGAAAATTTCCTGACGTTTGTCGTTCTCGGAATTTATTGTGTATAGACATAGGTCGTCGTCTTGGTCTGATTCGTTGTCTTCTCTCGATGTTGTGTTAATTTTTCTTTTTTGAAAGCTTTGCTTTTTATATCCGATTTGGGGGGTTTGTTTCTTAGCTCTATGTAAGCTATTATCCTGTCTTATTTTGTCTCTGTTGGAAGTATCCTTCAGGTTTCTCCGGCCTTGTATATTTGTTAAGCAGCACTCCTCAAAGTGGTGTAAACAATTGCATCTTCGACACGTTTTGTTGAAGGCATAGCAGTCTTCTTTCTTTTTTCTGTGGATTTTTCCACATCTCGTGCAGGGTTTACTTTTTGTAGAAACTTGGTGGTACACTCCGTTTCTTCCTTCGTTGGCGTCCTTGTAGCGAGAATTATCTTTTGTGGTTATCTCGTATGGCTGATTTGAGGGTTAAGTCTGGTTTGGCTATCAGATTTCTTCTTTCGCCAGCGCTCCTAAGCCCTTTTATAATTTGTTCCAGGATGCGTTCGTCTTTGTTGTTCCCGAAGTCGCATCTGTCGGCTTTAGTTTTAAGTCTGACTAGGTAGTCGTCCACTGTCTTCGTTTTGGCGCATTGATGAAAATTCCAAACGCTCGACCCATTTGTTCGGTTTTTGAATCATGTGCGTTTCGAATACTGTGAATATATTTGTTGAGACTTCTTTTTGCTCATTTGAAAGAAAGTTACATATACAACAGTTAAATGTTAATACTCAACTGGAAAAAAAAAACGGACACTCCAACCGAATGACAGACAACGTACATACGAAAAAAGGCTTTGATGCGGACGTCGGATATATTTAGAACAGTATAAAAAAATATTTACTCAATCTAAAGTAAACCAACAATTTGAAAATACTTACTAGTGAAAAATTGTAAGTAAGATTTTTTTCCCCCTCATTGCTATAATTGTTCTTCGCTTATCTTGACCATACAGAAAAAATAAGAAAAATATATCTGTTTGGCAGCGTGGTTGTTTATACAATTTTTTTTCTCCTTTTAGAGAAAAATTGAAACACTCAGACTATTAGAAAAAAAAAGTTCTTTTTTAGTATTACCAACCAGAGCTGAGAAATATTAAGGAAAGGAATTACTTTCTTTTTCCCCCGCTTTGAGAAGAAAAAATTGTCTAAATTTTGTTTTCTTCCTCTCAGAAAACACGTGTTTGAAGTCATTATGGAAGACTTTAAAACAATTATTGTTCAGATGATGAAGGCACAATTTGAACTGCAACAGATGACTGAGGAACGGCAACAGAAGAGTGAGGAACGGCAACAAATGTTGGTAGAAATATTGCTTCTACAACAAAAAGAACAGGAAGAAAAATTGCTTCTACAACAAAAAGAACAAGAAGAAAAGCAAAAAGAACGGGAAGAAAAATTTCAAGAATTATTTCTAAAGACTGGGTAAAAAGGATGTCAGTGAAAATAACACTGCATTTTCTCACAACACAATTTGGAATTCTATGGAGACATTTAATTATCTTCCTGAAGAAGATAAAACATTTGAAGATTTTTATAAAAGATATGAAGATGTTTTTGCGGTTGATTGTGAGGATTGGACGAACGCTAAAAAAGTTCGCTTACTTTTGAGAAAGTTGGGAACAGCCGAACATAGTAAGTTCGTCGATTACATTCTTCCGAAGAAAACAAGTGAATTAGGGTTCGATGAAGCAGTAAAACTTTTGTCTGAGTTATTTAGCCCTAATACAACTTTATTCCACAAAAGATGGCAGTGTTTTAACTTGTCAAAACGAGGATTATCTTACATTTGCATCCATTGTTAATAAGCACTGTGACGATTTTCGTTTGGCTGAACTGAGAGCTGACGATTTCAAATGTTTAATATTTTCCCAAGGTTTAGTCTCTGCAAAAAACTCGGAGATTAGACGAAGAGTTTTATCAAGACTAGAAAGCGAACCAGGTTTCACATTACAAAAACTAGCGGAAGATTGCCAGCGAGTAATCAGTGTGAAAAGCGATTCTAAAAACATCGAGGAATCGGGCATATCGTATGTTAGGAGAATTAAGTACAAGCCAAAAAATTACTCCCCTAAAAAAGGTAAAGAAAGCAAAGAGTACGCCCATTCACAATTTAAAAATAGACGACCCTGTGAAAAACAAAAATTACCCCCTAGTCCATGTGGACGTTGTGGTGGACAACAATGGACGACAGACTGTTTTTACCGAAACAAGACATGTAATAATTGTGGTAAAATTGGCCACAAAGGGGCGCACTGTAGAAATAAAAGGAATAACAGAAACAGAGTCAGACAAACCATCGAGCAATCCCTCTATTTCTGTATTCCTACTCTTTTTTATTTTCCTTTCAACCGGACCCTTGATTTCTTTATTCTGTATTGAACAAAACAAGATCTAGATTTAAAATTCAAATGGTAAGCACTGACTCATTGATTTTGTTAGGAATTAAAAACAATTTACAAACTTTGCTTAACAGACATGCAGCAAAAGCGAATCCAAAACAAAACTCGTGAAATTTCATACCTTGATGCGAAATGTTTTTTGGCCAATAGAAAACTAGGAAGCATTTAAAAACAAAATTCAAATAATCTTCAATTCTCAGAAACAAGTTCTTTTACAGACCGACGCGAAGAGAGAAGGAGACAAGCGTATTAACACGTCCCTTGACAAACGTCAAGCAATCGTTATTATTATCTCTACCTGTCTCCCTCACCTCTTTTATACTTGATAAACGAACGGAACATTTTAAGACTGAGCGATTACTTCAAAGACATTCCTACTCTTCGCTAATGCTCATACATACATATATACATTAATTTTATTTGTAAAGACCGTAATTGATTTATATGTATATACATTTGTTTTTTCACTTTACAATTTGATTTTCTTGTTTTATACCCCTCTTATGGTGGGCTATCTAACTAACAAGGCCAAATTAAACGAATCTGTTTCCACGCTCATACACTTCCCTTTAACTGATAACCCATTATAATTCCTACTCGATAATAATTTCCTTGTTAACACAAAGCTTTATTTTTTTATTCATACACTTTTATTATCAATCCTTTTATTATTGTCCTTTTATTTCTTTTTAATAGTCGTTATTATTTCCCTATTAACACAAAGCTTTATTTTTTTTTATTCCTACTAATACTTATTTCCCTCTGAACGGATACATTTATATCTTTTTTGAAATTTTCCTATGACTCAATCCCTTTATTTCCTTATTACTACTATTTTATATTTCCCATCAACCGAACCCTTGATTTCTTGATTCCTACTCATTATTTTTTCCCTATTAAACCAACTCTTTATTCTTACTTAATTTTTTATCTCTCTAACAACAGAACCCTTTATTTCTTTATTCATACTCTCCAATATTTCTTTAGAATCCCTCTACCACTTTTTTTTATTTTTTTTATCAATGTCGATTTTTGAGCAAATCTGGGCAAAAAGCGGATCCCAGAGCTTATCCAGCTTCGTACATATTTTTTAGAAAACCTCAACTTCTAATTGGTCAATAAGCACACAAACAGGCATTGCAATCCACCCACGGTCAAGACTTTTTCCAGCATGTGACCAAGTCGAAATTACCTGCTCCTTTCTTCGGAGCCGATCACGTGATTACGTTGATTATAAATACCAGAGACAAGTTCGTTTTCCTCTCTCTTGATTTCTCTTTGCTTACTAAAATGTATTTGTTAAAGAAATCGCGTCCCGACCCCGGTTCGGGCGGACGCTATGAAAACCTATTCATACACGCACACATACACGTGCGTGCGAAACTTAATTACAAACATTACGAGCATTACATAATATTACAATCACCGGAAACTTAATTACATAACATTAAAAGCAATGGGAACTTAATTTCAAACATATACGAACTTTCAACTAATCAACACAAAGGAACAAACACGTGTCAGAGTTGTCTCCTTAATTTCCTAACTGTTCACTAGGGCACGCTCTCCCTACACTATAAATACTGGGCGATTTCTTGCCTCGTTCTCTTTTTACTTTGCATTTCAGCGGACACCTTTACAAAATGTGATCTCTCTCAGAGATCCGCGTTTTGCCGACTTGTGGGAAAACGTTATGAAACACACACACATACACGTACGTACAAACTATCACCAAAATACAAACACTTTACGTTCACGCACAAACACAAATGTTAATGTCTTTGCCCATTGTAAATTTTGTTGTTTAATACATATACTTGTTATATATATATCGGGCTTTTTTGTTTTCTTTACATCTTCGGTTGAATTCAACTTGAGTTCACCATATTCTTGTAGTGGACCTTTTAATATTCCATCAGGAGTTACACACGTGTTCCTAATTTAACAACGCGTAAACCCACGGTCCGCTACACACTCTTTCACAGTGAACATTTTGAGCGGCAAGTTTGTAGCGGTATTGACAGCGTGAATCAACCCGCACATTTTTTACTTTACGAATGTTTAAGCAAACAAAAAGCAAACAAGAGAAAAAAACACAAGAAAATAACCTTTCATAATAGGTACAACATTTATATAACCGTCAACAGTTTTTTTACATGAATTATTAATATGAGTTACTTCCCTTTGACTAGTTAAAGTTTTTACTACGGAACAATTTTTTTAACTGAGCTCACAAAAAGTTGAATTAACTTGTCGCTCAAAATGTTCACTAAAAGAGAGTTTAGAAAGTCCTGTAAAGCTGAAAATATGTTGATAAAATTTTAGCTTTAAAGAAGTTGGAGAAGTGAATGTTCCGTAAATGTTCAATTTGTTTTCGTTGCTCGTAGTGGAATGTATTGTTCGTAATTTATTGTAATTTAAGTTTCGTAAGAAGATTCAATAGCGTGATTGAATAGTTTTAGTAAGTTGCAGAAGAAGTTGGTGAGTGAGTTGAAAATTTAGCTTGAATTACAGTGAAGTTATTTCATGTTAAAGAATTTGAGATTCTAACTTTGTACTTCGCTGCAGTAAATGTACAAGCGTCGTGAACTCGTTTAGTAAATGCTAGTCGTCGTAAAAATTCTCACTGCTGGGTTCGCTCGTACATTGAATTTATATGTTTTTTAATCACGTGACAGGATCCTGAAAGCATTGTTTTTTCGTCAGGTCAAAAACTAGGTTGATGCTATTCGGACGTAGTGGTGAGCAGGTAAATTGTTTTTTTAATATTTGTTAACCACTGAGGGAGCGCTTTACAAAACTCAGTCTGGAGTCTGATATGTTTTGTTTCGCTCATTGAGAACAAATGTACGTGAAGATAAGCGAGATAATTTTAATGTTTATTGTCCAATGAGAAGCTAAGGTTTTCAGAAAAATGTATGAAGCTGTGATCCACTTTTTGCACGAAAATCGACATTGAAGAAAAAGTAGTAGCGGAATTCTAAAAGTTCATTCAACTTTTTATGAACTCAGATAAAAATATTTCATTAGTAAAGACTTTAAGTCAAAGGGAAGTAACCCCTATGCTTGTACATCATTACAGACAAATATAAATATTCTTTGTTATAAAACCATTTTGTATTTCTTCTTATTGTTTCATATTTTGTGGTATTTTGCGTTAAATATAAATTTGAGAGGTTCCCACCAACGAACCGGTCTCTACATTCCCCTATCAACTGATCCCTTTTTATTTCTTTATTCCTACGTGTTGTTATTTTTTCTCAAATAATCCATTATTTCTTTATTCCTACCCATTTTATTTCACATTCTATCAACCCCTTTATTTCTATATTCGTACTCAGTTTTATTTCCCAATCAACAAATCTTTTTATTTCTTTATTCCTCCTCATTTTTATTTTCCTTTCAACTGATTCCTTTCTTTATTCATTCCTATGAGTTATTATATCCCTATTAACGGAACACTTTATTCCTTCATTCCAACACGTTATTAATTCCCTATCGACCGATATATGTGCCGCAGTTAGCTCCTCCTCATTTCCTTAATCCTTCAACAGGGGTCTCTATCCCCTGACTATAAATACTGGCTGACCCTTCTCTCTATCTCTCTTTTTCGACCCAGGCCTTGGGCCGCTACCTCGCACGGAGACGAGGTAAAATCGTTCTTTTTCCACTTACACCAATATGTGACCTCTCACCGATACAGCGTTTCCCATATTCTGGGAACACGCTAAGGACAATACGCGTACGTACGGACACTCAACACACACACACATAACTTCTCTATACAAACACTCTGTAACCTTTCATGTCTTTGTGTATTAATAAATGTGTTTACCTATAATATATATTTGTTTGCATACATGTATATCGGTCTTGTTTGTTTTCTTTTGCCTTCTTTGGACTCCATTAAAGTCCAACATTCCTATGTAGCGGGACCGGCCAGCAGGAAATCTGAGCCCAGAGATATCATCTTCACACCCCTGTCCTCTACATATGTATTACTTTATTCCTACGTTTTATTATTTACCTATCAACTGACCCCTTTACTTCTTTATTCCTACACATTTTTATTTCCCTATCAAAATATACCTTTATTTTTTTATTCCTACTCTTTTTCATTTCTCTATTAACCGAGGCCTTGATTTCTTCATTCTTACTTGTTATTATTTCCATCTCAACCCAAATCTTTATTTCTTTATTGATTCGTACTCTTATTTATTTCCCGATTAACCAACACATATATTTCTTTATTCCTACTTGTAGGGGATCTAACGGCCTCAATTCAATCGCTGCTATTTTTACTTTCAACAAATGTGTCAAGAAACAATAAACAACAAGAGAAATAACAAATTCGCCAAATTAATGCAATAACAAAAATAGATTTTTTTTATCAGTGACAAAAGAGATACAAATTGTATTGAGTTGATGTTTTGTATTGAAATTATTGTTGCATCTAAATTTGTGTACAACTGTTTTCTTTTGTGTTACGTAGAAGTTTAAATTAAGGTCAACGTCCTTTCCTAATTTGTTTAGAACAGTAATTAACATTTTTTGGAAAGAATACGTGTTGAATAAATTGGTGGATGAAAATTTGTGAAAGTTGAGAGAATAATTATAAGTAAATTGAGTTTCTTGAGAGCTGAATTTTAAGTGTAAATTATTTCCAATTCACAGTTCATTCAGAAGTTGTCTCTGAGCGTAATCCTTTGTTTTGAAGCTGATGTTGAAATGTTGATGTAAACTTTAAATATTTTAATTTAGTTCCGTTATCAAGTGTTGATATTGATAAAGTTTCAATGAACTCATTGAATGAATAATGATCGCTGTGCGAGTTATTGAGTGAGTTTTTTTTTTGCCGGCTGGAAATATTTTCAGAAATAATTTAAAACCTGAGAATTGTATGACGTGAATTCAGGAGGCGATTGTTTGCTGGTCACTTGCTCACTGGCGCGAATGTGCTAGTATATCATATTTAATTATTTTTAATCATGTGATAGGCTCTAGAACACATTTTCATTTTTTGTTGTTGCGCTCTTTTGGTTTAAACAGGTCGTACGTAGGCGGAAACATGACCTTGGCATTATTGGACCAATCGGAATATGTCTTTGTTGTTGAAAACTTGGTTTGGAGCCTATATGTGTTTAGCTGTGCAAGATTTTAGAACTTTGCACGTGAAGATAAGCAGAATACAATTTTCATATTTATTGTCCAATCATGGCGTTGATTAATGACAGGATTATGGAAACTTAGGTGTGGTCCACTTAAATATAGAAGTTAGATTCTAGATAGTCTTTGTTATTTCCCTATCAACCCGTCATTTTATTTTTTCTTCCAACTCATTTTTACTTCCCTATCAACGAACCCCTTTATTTCTCATTTCTACTTGTTATTTACCTATCAACTGATGAATGTACTTCATTACTTCTGCTGTTTCTCATTTGCTTATCAAACGAACCGTTTATTTCATTATTTTTACTCGTTATTATTTCCCTATTATCCGAAATATTTATTTCTTTATTCTTACATATTTTTATATCTCTATCAAATCATCCGTTCATCTCTTCATTTCTACTCGTTATTATTTCACTCTCAACCGATCCCTTTATTCTTTACTCTTACTCATTTTGATTTCCCTATTAAAAATATCCATTTATTTCTTCATTCCTCCTCATTTTGATTTCCCTATAAAAATATCCATTTGTTTCTTCATTCCTCCTCATTTTGATTTCCCTATAAAAATATCCATTTATTTCTTCATTCCTACTCATTTTGATTTCCCTATAAAAATATCCATTTATTTCTTCATTCCTACTCATTTTGATTTCCCTATTAAAAATATCCATTTATTTCTTCATTCCTACTCATTTTGATTTCCCTATAAAAATATCCATTTATTTCTTCATTCCTACTCATTTTGATTTCCCTATAAAATATCCATTTATTTCTTCATTCCTCCTCACTTTGATTTCCCTATCGATACAGCCGTGTGTTTACGTGTTGTTAAATTAGGAACAAGTGTGTAACTCCTTATAGAATATTAAAAGGTCCACTACAAGAATCTGGCGGACTCAAGTTGCAAAGAAAACAAACAAGACGGACGGATATATATATATATATATATATATATATATATATATATATATATATATATATATATATATATATATATATATATATATATATATATACACAAGTATATGTATTAAACAACAAAATTTACAATGGACAAAAACATCAACATTTGTGTTTGTGTGTGAACATAAAGTGTTTGTATTGACAAAACGCGGATCTCTGCGAGAGATCACATTTTGTAAATGTGTACACTGAAATGCAAAATAAAAAGAGAACGAGGCAAGAAATCGCCCAGTATTTATAGTGTAGGGAGGGCGTGCCCTTATAAACAATTAGGACATTAAGGAGGATTTAACTCCGACACCACACCTTTTTAATTTTCCTATCAACTGACCCCTTTATTTCTACTTGTTGTTATTTTCCGTCAAAGAATCCATTTTTCTTTATTCCTACACCTTTTTATTTCACTGTTAATGTTATGGTACCTACCTACATAGGAATGAACTCTTCCTCCTTTCATAAATACCAACCTGCGAGACTTCCTACGGAAGACGGTCATGACGCAGAGTGTAACCTGACAGTTTGGACGGACACTTCTATCTGCTGACTAATCACACTCTTACTTTGTATATATCTGTTATTTCAATACACTTGTTCAAACTACCGTCTTCTTCCTGTGTCTTTCTTTCTGGCCCCTAACAGGCCACAACAGTTAACCAATCCCCTTATTTCTACATTCGTACTCATTTTTATTTTCCTTTCAACTGATTCCTTTCTTTATTCATTCCTATGAGTTATTATGTCCCTATTAACCGAACACTTTATTTCTTCATTCCTATAATTTATTACTTAGTCGGAGTTAACTCCTCCTTAATTCCCTAATTGTTCACAAGGGGGCGCTCTCCCTACACTATAAATACTGGGCGATTTCTTGCCTCGTTCTCTTTTCTACTTTGCATTTCAGCGGACACATTTAAAAATGTGATCTCTCGTAGAAATCTTCGTTTTGCCCACTTGTGGGAAAACGCCATGAACACACACATACACGTACGTACGAACTTTCACCAAAATACAAACTCTTTATGTTCACACACAAACACAAATGTTGATGTATTTGTCACTTGTAAATTTTGTTCTTTAATACATATATTTGATGACATATATATATATATATATATATATATATATATATATATATATATATATATAAACAAATAAGACCGATATATATATATATCGGTCTTATTTGTTTTCTTTACATCTTCGGCTGGACTCAACTTGAGTCCGCATTGTTCTTGTAGTTGGACCTACTAGCCGGAAATAAACAGCACGCGTTCCGAATTCAACAATACTCAAACCCACACGGTCCTCTACAACTTCCCTATCTACCGATCAATGGATTACTTTGTTCCTACACTTTTTTATTTACCTATCAACTGACCCCTTAATTTCTTTATTATTCTTATTCATTCTTATTTACCTCTCAACACATGCCTTTATTTCTTCATCCCCCCTAGTTTTCATTTTTTCGATCAACGCACTCCTTTATTTGGTGACCCCGTCGTTTAAAGAAGGGGCCCGCTACAATATTTCTTCTCGTTTTTATTTCCCTATCAACTACTACTCCATTTGTTTATTTATTCCCAGACATTTTTATTGCCCTTCCAACCCATACCTTTTATTATTATTTTTCTTTATTAAAACTCATTTTTATTTACCTATCTACCCATCCCTTTATTTTTTTATTCCAACTCATTTTTATTTCCCTATCAATCCATAGTCATTTTTCTTCACCCCCATTCCCTTTTATTTCCCTATCAACCCGTCATTTTATTTCTTTATTGTAACTAATCTTTATCAACGAACCCCCTTATTTCTTTATTCCAACTTCGTTTTATTTACTTACATGCATTCATTTCTTCACTCCAACTCATTTTTATTTTCCCATCAATCGATCCCTTTACGTCTTCATTCCTACACATTTTTATTTCCTTGTCAAGCCACCCCTTTCTTTCTTCATTCTCACACTTTTTATTTTCCTATCAACACATTCCTTTATTTCTTTATTCCAATGCACTTTTATTTCTGCATCAAGCCGTCATGTTATTCCTCCATTCCCACTCGTTTTTATTCCCTGTCAACGAATCCCTTTATTTCTTTATTCCTATATTTATGCGCTGTTTAGCTATAAACGATTCCTTTATTTCATTATTCCCATTCGTTTTTTTCCCAATCAGCCCTTCCCTTTATTTCATTATTCCCATTCGTTTTTTCCCAATCAGCCCATCCCTTTATTTATTTATTCCAAAACATTTTTATTTCACTTTCAAGCCACCCCTTTATTTCTTCATTCCAATTCGTTTTTTATTTCGCTCTCAACATATGGCGATCATCACCACACACACACATACACCCTTACAAATTCAAATCTCCAACAGCATTCATTCATTGGTCAGGAAGCAACGCTGCTATCTGAAGCGACAATTTTAAAATCGCCATATTTTTATATAGAAGATTTTGTGCACTTTTGGGAGAATCGGCTCCCAGAAGTCTCCCCAAAATCCATGCAGTGATTGGTCAGTATCGACCAATCAGATTCTCTGCATGTGGAGAATGATTCTTCCCGCGCAGCACTCCTGATTCAATGACCACCTATATAAACACAAGAAAAGATGAGCCGCATCAGTGAGATTTTAACTGCCACAGAAATCCACAACAGTTGAAGCTATGCGCCCATCTTCTCACTCAACTCTCAAACTGCATATTCTATCACACTTACATCATTTTTTCTCTTGAACGGCAGAACTGTTTAAAAACATTTATAACAGACTAATAACTCTTTCATTTTCTTTCAGAGAACTTTGATAGACTTTGGTAGTCAAAGAGAGACAACTCCCGTCTTACTCTTTGCATGCTTTTTCGTATACATTCTTTATTGTATGCTTTGTTGAATACAATTTTTATATATATTGATACCTTTGCCTTGTCCCCCCTTTTTTTTTACATCAGTTTGGGTTCCTAAACAGAAATTAAATAAATGTGGTAAAAGGCCGCCACAAACACATCACATTATTTAATTATTCCAACTCTTTTTAATTCCCCCCCTCAAATCATCCATGCATTTCTTCATCGCCATTCGTTTTTATTTCTCTATCAACCCATAACTTTATTTCATTATAATAACTCATTTTTATTTACTTATCCACCCATCACTTTATTTCTTTATTCCTACTTATTTTATTTCCCTTCAAAATACCCCTTTATTTCTTTAATCCTACTTATTTTATTTCTCTTCAAAATACCCCTTTATTTCTTTATTCCTACTTATTTTATTTCTCTTCAAAATACCCCTTTATTTCTTTAATCCTACTTATTTTATTTCCCTTCAAAATACCTCTTTATTTCTTTATTCCTACTTATTTTATTTCTCTTCAAAATACCCCTTTGTTTCTTTAATCCTACTTATTTTATTTCCCTTCAAAATACCCCTTTATTTCTTTATTCCTACTTATTTTATTTCTCTTCAAAATACCCCTTTATTTCTTTAATCCTACTTATTTTATTTCCCATCAAAATACCCCTTTATTTCTTTATTCCTACTTATTTTATTTCTCTTCAAAATACCCCTTTATTTCTTTATTCCTACTTATTTTATTTCCCTTCAAAATACCCCTTTATTTCTTTATTCCTACTTATTTTATTTCCCTTCAAAATACCCCTTTATTTCTTTAATCCTACTTATTTTATTTCCCTTCAAAATACCCCTTTATTTCTTTATTCCTACTTATTTTATTTCTCTTCAAAATACCCCTTTATTTCTTTAATCCTACTTATTTTATTTCCCTTCAAAATACCCCTTTATTTCTTTATTCCTACTTATTTTATTTCTCTTCAAAATACCCCTTTATTTCTTTAATCCTACTTATTTTATTTCTCTTCAAAATACCCCTTTATTTCTTTATTCCTACTTATTGTATTTCTCTTCAAAATACCCCTTTATTTCTTTATTCCTACTTATTTTATTTCCCTTCAAAATACCCCTTTATTTCTTTATTCCTACTTATTTTATTTCCCTTCAAAATACCCCTTTATTTCTTTATTCCTACTTATTTTATTTCCCTTCAAAATACCCCTTTATTTCTTTATTCCTACTTATTTTATTTCTCTTCAAAATACCCCTTTATTTCTTTATTCCTACTTATTTTATTTCCCTTCAAAATACCCCTTTATTTCTTTATTCCTACTTATTTTATTTCTCTTCAAAATACCCCTTTATTTCTTTATTCCTACTTATTTTATTTCCCTTCAAAATACCCCTTTATTTCTTTATCTATGCGCATTTTTATTTCCTTATCAGCCCATTCCTTTATTTTATTTTCCATTCAGTTTTTATTTCCCTCTGAACCCCTTCCTTCGTCTCTTTATTACTAAATTAACTGAAACGTGGAAGTCAGTTACAATTTGAAGTGAAGGAAGATATTGTTTCGTTCAATTCTGCTGTTATTACTTTAATATAAGATCTTTAATCTCGTCTGTAAATCAGTCATATTTTTCGTTGTGGCAATTTCACCCGAAGTGACAATGCTATAATTTTGAAGTTTTGATCATAAAATTTTACAATCATTTTACAATCTACGATGTTATTTCAAGAATAGTCATATCACATTATATATACGATCTGTCGCTAAACGTGCTGGAAAAATGATAGATATCATGTACACGCCCATCTAGTACCTGACCCCTCATGCTATCATCTACATGTAGAGAAAACTTGATCATGCCAAAAATGAAATACTGCTGCGAAATATATGGGTAGGAGCTGCCACGCCTTCACCTTCCAGTCTCGATAGAGTTCAACATTGACTCTGAGTCATTTTCCACCCCCACCCCCTTTTTTACAGACGAGACGTTGGAAGCCTTTTGCTTCAATATCTCTATTTAAATCTCAATAGATGTTTAATCACGGGCCCTTCATGAGAGAACGTCCTTTCATCGCGATTGGTGAAAGTTCTGTGTCGTATTGGCGATGATGGAATGTCACTAGTTTGGTTTTCGTGACGTTGAATATGACCAGCCAGTTTTACTCCCACTGAGCTGTTAGAGCTCGGTCAGATGAGAAATCAGCTGCTAAGCTCTGGTCAGCTAGGGTTTTGGACGTGCACCCATATCCCGTTGTATCATCAGTATATACATTCTCAAATGATCGGAGCATACTTTTAGATACATGTGAAGTAGGAAGAGGGTTAGGCCAAGAAGCGAGCCTTGGGAAATTGATTGCTTGGGCCTCAGAGGATTTGCCGTCAACAGCTACCTTCTGTTTGGAAGGACTTTATAATTAAGACTCTTCCAGTGATTCTAAAGAGAGTTTGTACAGTAACATTTTATGCCACAACTTGTCAAAAACCTTTAAAATATCTAATGCGTTCGTCCTTAAGATGTATATGTTGTCTATCATTGCCACAATAATTCTGTGAGTAATTGCAGTTAGGACATGAGCAGTGGTCAGGGTCGATCGAAACCAATACTGTTTGCCACTTAAGTGGTTTTTCCTATTGAGGTAATCAATAACCTTCTTGCTGATTATAGCTTCAAAGATTTTGCTAATGACACCGAGGGGGCAGATGGGTCGATACTCCAAGGGCTTGAATGCTCACCGGCTTTCTTGAAAACTCGGAATGTCCTTGACAATTTCCACAGACTTGGGAAGGATTTTTCCTCTGAGCAGCGATTAAATAATTTCGTTAAGATCGAGGTTAATATTCTTCAGGACAACCACTGGGATTTTGTTTGGACCGGTGTCAAAATATTTTGATAAGTCTTGAGACATCCCGTGCTTTAATGAAAATGTTACTGAGATTGTGCTCAGTAAGACGGGGGAAATCGGAAAGGAGATGTCTTTTGTTATTTGTTGATTATAGCTCCAAAAAGTGTGCTAATGCCACTGAGGAGGCTGGTCGTGTATACTGAGTCGTGGATGAGCACTCACTCGCATTCGTAAAAAGAAGGCATACACTTGCTCCTTCCACAAACCTTGGAAGTATTTCTTCTCCAAGCAGCGATTAAATAATTCACCTAAGATCAGGGATAACTCATGGTTAATATTCTTCAGGACAACCACTGGGATTTTGTTTGGACCGGTGGCCTTCTTAGTGTCAAAATGTTTTGCTAAGTCTTGAGACATCCCGTACTTTAATGAAAATGTTACTGGCATTGTGCTCAGAGATACAGCTGTAGCAGTACCCTCCATCATAGCATCGAGAGGCTCCACCGGAAATTATTGCACGATCCAGAGCCCATTCACAAAATGTCAGTACAATAGCCCCGATATTATACACTTCCTGATAGGATATAGTGGAGCAGATTATGCAAACCATCGTGCAATTTGTGAGATAAGCATGAAATTTGGCATAATTGTCCCTGATAGGTCACTTTTACAGAAAAAAGTGTTAGCCACGAAAAAATTTCAATATGGCAGCCTTTTTTCAAGATGGCCGCTAAACGGGCCTCTGTTTCATGGTTTTACTCAAAAACTATATTACAAATTGTGATATAAACTTGAAATTTGGTAGGAGTATTCCTTGCAGGTCTGTTTTCATTGTGAAAACTCAACATAGCGGCCATTTTTTTAAAGATGGCAGCCAGTGCCTCATAGTGGCAGTTCATCGAGGAGACAGAGTAGGGCAGTTAATTGATAAGGTCGAGTAGTGGCAGTTCATCCAGGAGACAACATTCAAATTGAAATGTGAAGAAATATGAAGAGAGTGTATGTCGCACACTACCAGGGCACACTGGTGACAGACACGGCTGTGGAACTCAGCATGGGGTTCAATGTCAGCTAAACTTGGAGTTTAGCATCCCAAATTCTATCTAGTAAGCCCCTAATATATTAGATAGACGTACCTGAATGGACAGGTTGTGCCAACGCGGGAGAGCCAAGCCAAGGATAACAGGGGCTTTTGAAGTTATCTGAATGGTGTACAGATCGCACGGGATTCAAAAGGCATTGGATGAACGATCGGGCTAGGTGTAGGGCAGTTGCGTGAACCTAGTTGTATCCCATACATCAAAGTGAGCGAACGGTGGTAAAAGGATAAACCCTCGGCCGTTCATGTCAAATGATGGATAAAAATTCCACATCAAAAACTGATTGGAGCAAATGGGGTCTTTGCCAGCAGGAAAAAAGCAAAGAAACCCTCATTTCACCTCTTAGTTCATTCCAGAGGAAGCAAGATTATGCTGGATACAGTAATATTGCACGAAATGTACCATTGTTTTATGCCATCAATGATATGCCGATAGAACTTGACCCTTCAAGGCTTGATGAAGGTGAAGGTATAGAAACCACTTTGGTTCGAAATGGAGCCAAATATCATCAGAGTTGCTGATTGCTGTTCAACAACACCAAGTTAGAAAGAACATAGCAAAGAAGAGCGGTCCCGAGCACCCCCGGAGCAACAGATGAACCTCGAAGCAAGAGACGAAAATCTGCAGACATTCCAAAAGTGGAATGTTTCTTCTGTGAAGAAGATGTTATTTCGAATCTGCAAGAGGGGATGACAGAGAGACTAAATGAACATCTCAATCAATGTGCCAGAACCCTGAACGATGGAAAGCTCCTTGCAAAGTTAAGTGGCGGAGACGTTGTTGCCCTGGAGGTTAAGTACCACCTTCGATGCCTCCAAAAGTTGTACAATGCTGAAAGAGCGTACCTCAATTCCCTAGAGAAAGCAGAGAGTAGTGATCCAGGGAAGGATTTATACCCAGTGGCCTTTTCAGAACTAGTTATCTACATCATGGATAGCAAAGTCACCAACACGGAAGCAGCACCGGTTGTATTTCGGCTTGCTGACCTAGCCTCACTCTAAAAGCTTCGCTTGGAACAGCTTGGGGTTGATTTCCCGAATGTCCACTCTACCAGGTTGAAGGAACAGCTGCTTGCTCGGATTCCAGAACTTGAATCCTATAAGAAGGGTCGTGATGTACTCCTTGCCTTCAAAGCGGGCATAGGACTAGTGCTCCATGAAGCTAGCCAGTATAGCAATGCTCTCCATCTATCTAAGGCAGCAGATATCCTGAGAAAAGAAATGCTCCAGCACAAGACAAAATTCAGCAGCGAGCTCAAAGATGGCTTTGGTGAGGAGGCTTTCCCACCTGCACTTCCTCAGTTCGTGTGCAGCATTGAACATGGTGTTGATATAAAATCACATCTGACGCACGGAATAGCGAAGTCAGACTTAACTATTGCTCAGCTTTTACAGTTCAACTGCGACTCAAAACGTAGAGAAGGATTGACAACCCAAATACATTCTAAAGACCGTGAGACCCCTTTTGCTGTCTATGTTGGGCTGAAGGTGTACGCCAAGACACGAAAAAGAGAGTTGATTGACAAATTCCATCAGCATGGACTAAGCGTATCGTATGACAGGGTATTAGAGATATCCGGCAAGCTTGGTGAAACTGTGATAAAACAGTATGTCGAAGAAGATGTTGTGTG
This sequence comes from Acanthosepion esculentum, assembly GCA_964036315.1. Lineage (NCBI taxonomy): Eukaryota > Metazoa > Mollusca > Cephalopoda > Sepiida > Sepiidae > Acanthosepion > Acanthosepion esculentum. The sequence continues at coordinate 6,149,091 of OZ038506.1, forward strand.
CCCACCAGTGCTGCGAAAAGGGCTGTTCACTATGGCCGCTGTCGACAACATTGATCACAATCCCACGGCCACTACAGCTAGCACGTCATTCCATGGTACAAGTATTTCCATGTTCCGGTTTTTGGAAGGTTAGCCTATTGAAATTCAAATGTAGAGAGTTGTAAGGTTATATATGACCTGTAGATATTTTCCCAGATATGGACAATTTTCATGCTGGGTATTAGCACAGAAAGTAATTTTGACGTTGAATTGGACATTTCATCAGGATTGTAAATGTCGACTTTAAATCATTTCATGTAATTATCCACCGTAGGGTATGGGCGCTATATCATGCCAAATCAATTGAAACAGTGCAATCATTGAGTTCTCTCACTCAGATTTAGAATTGATACGGCAATAAATCAAAAATATTTCATCAAATGATTTCAGATCAAAATCATAAAACAGAGGCCCGTTTGGCAGCCATCTTGAAAAAGTGGCCACCATATTGTTTTTTTTTTTCGTGGCTAGCAATTTCACCTGAATGAGTGGCCTACAAGGAACACTCATGCCAAATTTCATGTTTATATCACAATTTGCACTATAGTTTTTGAGCAAAACCATAAAACAGAGGCCCGTTTGGCAGCCATCTTGAAAAATATCCGCCATGTTGATTTTTTGTGGCTAGCACTTTTTTTTGAATAAGTGACCTATCAGGAACATTCATGTCAAATTTCATGCTTATCTCACAATTTGCACGATTCTACCCAAAATTTACATTTTCCTGCTCCACTAATAGCCTCCTCTAGGGCTTACTCAAAGGTTCGGATCTCTTGCTATCAGGTGGATAACGCAAAACCACAGAAAGTGTTAATAATCCAGGAACTAAGTTTACATGTTTCGTCTACCCAAAAATCAAGACACCAGAACTCTTTCTTGGGTCAGAAAAATCGTACTGGACAGGAACCGGGATAAGCTCGCTCATATATAAGGACTAAAAGTCCCACTGGAAGAAATGGGAGTGACATAGGTTGCTCGGTGGTGCATCAGTATCCCCCTACATCTATTTGATTTAATATAATCGTAGAACACTGAACAATTAATTCTACCGAGTATAACAAACAGTTCGGTGCATCAGGTTTCTTTTTTTTTTTCATTATGATAATGGAAGTGCTTTGGCTCAGGCAAAACAGTATATTGGCTGATCTGTCTAACGCCGTGTTTACTCTGTCTATGTAAGTAACCATGCTTCTTATAAGATCAGCTTCCATAAAGGTGGCTCAGCTAGATGTGTTTATTTGATTTATTTTCATTGGCTGAAAAACAATTTTATTCTTTTGATTTAAAGTTGAGTTGATTTTGAATATCGTGTTTTGAGCTGAAAATGATTTCTTTAAAGGGCCTTTGTTGATTTTTAATTTCCAGTGTGTTACAAATGAAAACATCTATCCGTCTTTTCATCAGGACAACAGTATTGACTGATATGAAATATTCCTTAGGTATGGATTAAATTAGTTACTGAATATGATGACAGACACCTTTTGTGGGAGCTATGGTACCGATGAGTATGAAAGGGCCTTGTTTGAGTGTATCATCTTGGAGATCATGACTCATGTTAACAGAAGAGGAATGGGAAATAACACACAGCGATGGAGATGAGTCATTGTTAAAGGGGAAAGGCGGATTCATTTATACGGATGATATTAAAAAAAGATGAAAGAGTTCACCTCAGGATCCTACCACATATCTATGAATTGGTATTAAATCATAGAAAGATCATGTGAGGAAAATATATGTTTATTAACCTTATCGTATAGTAGGAGGGTAGGTTTTCATCGTGTAGGTGCCTTGGTTGATGCTATTAACATTGGCGTCTCTGTAGCTTTCACCTGTTGTCAGCATCTGATTTCAGTGCGGATGTGTTTGCTAAGTGCCCAACCAAGATGGGCGAGAAACAGGTAAGTGACCATAGTAGCTTGGACGAGCCTTCTATCGTGGAGTCAAATTAATAGCAAAATTATACGAGAGTCATTCAATAAATAAGGTGAATTTTTCGATATAAGGTCTTCTAATACAGATAGAAGCTTACTTTTTATTTTTTATTTTTCAACGTAGTCTCCCAGCACTGTCACACACTTTTCCCATCTGTGCACAAGCTTTCGTATTTCCTCAGCGTAAAAATCTTTGGACTGTTGTCTCAGCCAGTCGCTCACAACACTTTTGACTTCATCGTCACTTTTAAACTTCGTGCCTCTCGTGAACGCTTTCAAGGGACCAAACAGGTGAAAGTCTGAAGGGGCAAGGTCTGGGCTGTAAGGGGGATGCGGGAGCAGTTCCCAGCCCAGCTCGTTGATGGTCTGCACCGTTTGGGCTGCTGTGTGAGGCCTTGCGTTATCATGATGCAAGATGACTCCTTCTGACTGATGACCCCTGCGTTTGTCCCAACAGATAAGCTCAAAGTCCTTGCAATGTCATCCACTGTCACCCTTCTGTCAGACTGAATGAGGTCATTGACTGATTCGATCACCTCAAGAAACCTCGCTTCTGTAGGCCTCCCAGGCCTGTCTTCATCCTCAACACTGCTCCGTCCTTCTTTAAACAATTTAGCCCACTTGTAGACATCTTTTGGCTGAAACATGTGGCAACATACACAGTTGACATTCTCCTATGAATTTCAACTGGTTTCCACCTTTCAGCAACCAAAAACTTGATAACTGACCGCTGTTCAATCCTGGAGCATGCTTCTTGGTCGGCCATCTTTGTTAATCGCCAAAACTCTCGAAGTTTTTTTTTAATCTGCAAAAGAAATTAAATCCATGTGAAAAAGAAGTAAAACAAAAAAATAAAAAAGAGTAAGCTTCTATCTGTATTAGAAGTCCTTATACCGAAAAATTCACCTTATTTATTGAATGACCCTCGTATATATATATATATATATATATATATATATATATATATATATATGTGTGTGTGTGTGTGTGTGTGTGTGTGTGTGTGTGTGTGTGTGTAATTTGGCAGCAACTTTTCTTTTAAACATGTGCTGAATGTTAAAGACAACATAGTCCTGCATATTTTCTTTTGAATTTTCTCATATTTTCTAATGAGACTTTTTATTTGAAAATGATATCGAAATAAATATTGTCCGTACGATAACCTAGTACTTTCGAACCCTGAATATGAACAATAATGTTCGAAAGTACTAGGTTATCATTTTCAAATAAAAAGTCTCATTAGAAAATATGAGAAAATTCAAAAGAAAATATGCAGGACGATGTTGTCTTTAACATTCAACACAACATGTTTAAAAGAAAAGTTGCTGCCAAATTACACACACACACACACACATACACACACACACACACACAAACACACACACACACACACACATATATATATATATATATATATATATATATATATATACGAGGGTTATTCAATAAATAAGGTGAATTTTTCGGTATAAGGACTTCTAATACAGATAGAAGCTTACTCTTTTTTATTTTTTTTGTTTTACTTCTTTTTCACATGGATTTAATTTCTTTTGCAGATTATTGAAAAATAAAAAAAGAGTAAGCTTCTATCTGTATTAGAAGTCCTTATACCGAAAAATTCACCTTATTTATTGAATGACCCTTGTATAGTGTTAGAGTGGCTTGGAAACAAAATGTTGGTTCAAGCTACATTAATTTCTTTTATTAGTCAGAAAATATTTTTGTGAATTTTTTCTTTTTCTTTTTTTGTCTTTTTTTTTTAAACCGGTACAACCCCATGCAAGGCAGTAAAGCCACTAAAACATAAGGGGGGGGGTGTTACAGGGTGTGGAAGAATTAGGAACAGAACAGTAATAATCAGTGGAAAGAGAAAAGAGTAATCAGGACGACAGTAGATAGCGATTGACATTCCATTTAAATTTTTGAAGATTAAAGTTGGCTGGAAAGTATGGGGGCCAGAAGGAAGTTCCACAAGCGAGAAGTGCGAGAAAAGAAACTGTTGGCATAGAATTCACGGTTACATCTATCCAGCTCAACTGTCAAATGACGAGATCTCGACGCCAGTCTAGTACTGCGCTTAAATTTATGAAGTCTAGCTTCCAGAGTGAAGAACTCCCCCGAACAATTACCATGAAATTATTTATAGAAAAGACACAGAGAGGCAACCTTACGACGGTGGGAAAGTGGCTGAAGCCATAGCTGCCAGATCAGGATCGATAATATTACTAATTCTTCTTTGGATCTTAACCAGAAGCTTTAGGTAAATAGCAGGGGCACAGGACCATGTGTGGCAGCAATATTCTAAGCATGGACGAATGGTGGACATACATCTTTGGCGGGGGTATGACCGTTGATAAGGATTGGTACAGGTCTAGGGTCTGCTCAGTGGTGATAAAATGTTACTAGTTTTGTTTGGATGTATTGAATCAGCCAGTTTTCCCCATAGAGCTGTGAAAGTTAGATCAGAGAAGAGTTCAGCTACCAGACACTGGTCACCAAGATATTTGGAGGTGCATCCATACACTATAGTATCATCTACACACACACACACACACACACACACACACACACACACACACACACACACACACACACACACACATACATATATATATATATATATATACTAAGAATCTGAGAATGTTCTTGAGCACATCGTTAATATAAAGCAGAAAGAAAATAGGACCGAGGAGAGAGCCTTGGAAGTTGCCAGTATTGATCTCCTGTGCCTCAGAGGACTGGCCATTAACGAAATCCTTCATAGACCTATCAGACAGGAAAAAAACCATAGCTGACACATTTGTGTAGCAATCCCCTATGCTACGTCTTGATATCTAGGACGATCACTTGCAAGATATTTTTATCATCAAATGATTCATTGATTCTATGTGCGATAATAATAATTAAAACATCAGCAGTGGACCTAGAAGAACGAAAACCATACTGTTTGTCTCTCAGGAGTTTGTTTTTGTTGAGGTTTTCAACAACTTTCATGTTTATGATTGCTCCAGAAAGTTTGCTAAAGAGGCTGATGATTTGATACTGTGCTTGAACAAGGACTCACCTGCATTCTTGTACACAGGACACACTAATCTTCGTCCATGAGTTTAGGAAACGTTTAAACAATTTTGCCAAAATTGGAAACAGTTCTGGGTTAAGGTTCTTGAGAACAATTACACAAATTTTATCCGAACCGGTCGCCTTCGTAGAGACAAAACTTTTGATAAGTCTGGAAACCTCTCGTACTAATACAGAATTATATTATAAAGCTTGTCTTCCGTGAGGTAAGGTAAGTCAGGTAACGAATGGTCTTTGACATCTAACGAAGAATTAGAGACAAAATTAATAGCAAAGAGCTTCGACGAGAAGATTTGGGTGCAAGAGAGTTATGATTTTTAGTAATATTTAATAAATTATTGTTTTATTTCATTTAGACTTGTATATCTTTGTTGTTTATTATCCCAATATATTTTTCTTCTCTATTTTCCAACTTTCCTTAGGTGTCGAGATGAAGTCACGTGACGGTTGGTTATTGACGTCATAGTGACGAATGTGACAGTCAGCCAGTCAGTCAGTTTTCAGTAGTCAAACCGAGCAGGGACAGCCAGCTTCCACGTAGAGCAGCTTACAAATCCATGGCGCTGTTTCCCTTTGGGAATATATCTTCACCAGATATAGAAAGAAACTATCTCCTCAATTTGGGAAAAGCCCAAGACTCGCCGTTTCCCGTTTGCGGAATATGTCCTCGCTAGCGAGAGAGAAGATGAATCCGATCCGCTCGAACCTGGAAACCTAAATATGGCTTCTCCAGAAACACAAAAAATCTCCGGCCGCTCCAATTGTCATTGGGAATGATTACAAGTAAGACTGTCTTTTCGTTCTCCTTTCATTCTGCTTGTTGTGTAGATATGTGTTATATTTTCTAGGCGCGGAACAAATGTAAATATGTATATATAATTTAATGTATGATTTAGTAGTATAAAACTCTCTCTGAATCAAGTATGTTTGTCATTCCTTTTCCTTCCAGCTGTTCCGTTCCGCCCGTGTTATTATATCACGGATATAATAATAACCAGAATGGAGGAAATGCAAATGGAATAATAATTTTTCTTCAATAGCGCACCCATTCTCCGGGTCATCAAGACGTGGCATGATATTGTTTACTCCCCTCCATTAAAGCAAAATACATTGGTTACTACACTCTGCCTAGCAAAATTCAAACAAGTAGATTTAATAAATTTATGAATATGTGGTGAATTTATAAAATTTACTGATTACTTAACACACTGAACATATAGTACTTGTGGTATATGGGTTCACTTCTGAACGTTGCCCGTGTGGATAGGGTGTAGGATAATTATTTTATCGGAAACTTTGGGAATAAGACTAACTCTAGGGTTAAAAATAAATAATATATTTTTTATTCATTTTCTTTAAATTGATGAGGGTATCAAAAGAAAAGTTCTTTGACAAAGCGGATATTGATAACATTCTAAAGAAATGACTGTTTCGGTAGTTTGAAGTAAGACCACGGTAGGGGTAATAGTTATGTCAGAAATTAGGCAATCTGCTTTCATTCGGCTCTTTATAGTGCAGAAATGTCAGTAGCAGATAACTTCGGAATTGCTTCTTTACATATCACGCATGACTGTGTTCTTTTGTCCAGGCCTTTCCTGGCGTAGTTATGCCCCCCCCCCCATCTGCTGGTAGCCCTGAGGTATCAGGTTTTATATCCTTTTGATTTAGTTCAGAGTTTATGGCGAGAACTTTGGTTTCGGCTAATCATGAAAAAGTCTCTCTGTGTCAATTTTTTTGAGTGGCCAAATTATTTTCATTTTCCGGCGTTCTTTTCTTTTTCATTTTATTTTTTTATAACGAAAGTTATGCGTGGAGCCTCCATGATTTTCGGTATTTTTCTGTCACAAAAAAGTAAGCTCTGCTTCTGCAAGCTTTTGGTGTTTTTGGATGGGTTCAGTTTTTTCTTCTTCCTCTTTTTATTTGAGGGTTGCCTTCTCGTAGACCGAAAGAAGGAGAGAGAGCGAGAGAGAGAGAGAGAGAGAGAGCGAGAGAGAGAGAGAGAGAGAGAGAGAGAGAGAGAGAGAGAGGGTTTTTTAAAGGAAAACGGAAATGCCTTATTTTAATTTTAATTCTTTTTATTTTTGTTTATATATTTTATTTTTATATTTTATTTATTTTTTATCTGGACCCACAGACGATTCTATAGAATTTAATTATAAGAAAGAATTACATAGAAATTTGCCTGTGTATTAATATTGCTATACATCCGGTCTGGTACTTTTGCCATGGATTGTTAGGTGTCTCCGTTATTTTATTATTATTTTTTTTTGCTCCCGTCTCTTTCAGCGCGTCTTTTTTATACTGTCCATGTGAATTAAAAAAAAAATAGAACCCTGGTTTTGAGCGGGAATTAGTCTGATTGATTGATTTCGATTATTTTACCCGAAGAAAAACCGGAAATGGATGCGTGGAGCCACCCACTCAGAGACGCATTTTGTCATTTGGCATTTCTGCCGCCGAGCTGTTTACTTCAGAGTTTAGCAAATGTAGGCAATTACGAAAGCTTCTAGAGGTTCTTGACAAAATCTAAATAATCTGCATTATTACCGGTTCCGACCTGGCATCTCAACCTCAATGGTTCCCCCCTCCCACCCACTTTGCAACGCAGTATCTCCGTAATTTCCTATAAATACTTTTATGGCAATTGTACTGAGATTCGCTCCATGAATTTAAGCACAGCACCAGATTCTTTCTTTTATTTCTTCACACACCCCAAAAATCCTATTACGGTTTCTTACAGAGAATTTATAGCTTGTGATTTTTGCGTGAGAGTATTCTTGGTAATTATTTTTATTGAAACTTCGGAAATAAAATTGTGTTGAAAGGTATATGGTATAATATATTTTTATTTCTTTGATTTAGAGCGAGTCCTTTGATATTCGGTGTGGTAAAATGTTCTTTTATAAGGTAGGTATTGGTAGCAGTCTGGAGAAAGTCCGTTTTGATTTGGTAGTGGGTATTCTCTGGGCCAGACCTTGCTCGTAGTAGTCACCTTAGAAATAGGCCAGTGTCAATCTACAGTGTTTTTCTCGGTCCTAAGAAAGGCATAAAATATAATTAGCAAATGACACCTTTACTTTACGTGCCACGTATGGTCGGTTTCTCCAGTTATAGCGTCTTTTGTTCCGTCTCTTGCCGTTCACTCTTCGTCTAGCTTAGAGGTGTGAGCTTATATCCTTTTGACCAGACTCCGAGACATTGGCGCGAACCGTGGTTTCGGCTAACATAAAAAATCTCTTTGTGTTAAATTTTTTGATTGGCCAAAATTATTTTATTTTCTGGCATTCCTTTCTGTTTCAATTTTTTTTTCTTCATATAACGGAAGTTATGTGTGGAGCCTGTCTTACTGTATAAAAAAAAGTAGTCTCAGGTTTGCAAAATTCCGGCAAACTTTTCGGCCGGGTTCAATCTTTTCTTCTTCCTCTTTTATTTGAGGGTTGCCTTCTCGTTAATTGAGAGAGAATTATAGAGAGAGAAGTTTCAAAAGAGAGAGAGAGAGAGAGAGAGAGAGAGAGAGAGAGAGAGAGAGAGAGAGAGAGAGAGAGAGAGAGAGAGAGAGAAGAATTTTAAAGGAAAGCGCAAACGCCTTATTTTAATTTGAATTCTTTTTATTTTTGTTCATATATTTTATTTTTTATCGGGACTCGCTACAAGCCATTTTATGTAAAACAGATGAATTTATGTATTTATTTATTGCCTGGTACAAATCGTTTCATTCATCACATTTCTGTTATGATAAAATCAGCAAGTGTGTTAATTAACACTTTACAATTTAGCCAGTGGTGTAAGGTAAGATGTGTGCATGTTTATATGTAAACAGTTAAAGAAGAAGCAAACAAAAACTTGGTTTTCTCCGACGGATCGTTTTTCATATAAAATGCCGTGAAAAAATGTTGTCAATGTCTCTTAAGCCTGTCCGTTTTCTTTTTCTGATTCCGAAGTTAGGATAAGTAATGATAAGTATCGTAATAATAGTCGAGTTCAAGTCATCAGAGTTGAAACGACCAAAGAAAAGTTTAAGCTTATATGTTGGCGGGTTTAAGCATGGTTATGGTATGTCCGTTTTCATTTTCTTGATTCAGAAGTTAGTGTAAGTAAAGATTAGCATCGTTATAATGGTCAGCCTTGCGTAGAGTTGAAACAACCAAAAAAGTTTGTACTTACTTTATCGTTGGAGGGTTTAAGCATGGTTATAATGTTCGATCTCAAGTCACCCTTGCGCTGAATTGGAACGACCCAAAAAGGGTTGATTTACTTCATATTTATTTTATGACGGTATGGAATTTGAAGGTTGTGTGTTGGGGTCTATTTTTAGGTGTGGTGCGTGTTCGTATTGTAGGGAGACCACAGTTGTCTTCCTTTTGCTTTAGCTCATGAGAGTCGTGGCCTCGTTTTAGTGCGTAGAACTCTTCTGCCCTTTTTGTCGTTACTTCCGTTCTGGAAGGAACGACCTCTTTAGCTCTCTGACCGCCGGGGCATATACACACACGTGGTGACTGGTCGACATGTGTACGGCCCAACGAGACCGAAAATTATTCATGTTGCTGAGGACAACCAAAGGCCATAAAAATTGGTAGGTCATTTCTTCGTTCAAATTCTGCTTAACCTCCTCGTTCCTTTGGGACAATATGAACAATTATTTGTTTTGGGACATATATAAATCTTATAAATACATATACGAAGGTTGTTTGCCTTATTAAATGTTTTTTATTTGTTACGCTCGAGTATTTCGTTTTCTTATATTCGCATTCAGTGTTAGTGTAGCAATGGCTGCACTAATGCTAATATTAGTATCGGTGAGCCACTAGAAGGCTAGAACGTGCTATTCTTCCTAACACAGATAGTCAGTAAACTGTGTGGGAGAAACACCCCTATACTAATAAGTGGTGACTCCAACGTGGCAGTATATTTTTGCAATTTGCAAAATAACTGTTAATGTTAATTTCGTGTGTTTGTGAGTGTTTTTTTCTTTCGACACAAATTATTTGCGATATAGGAATGACGACTCGTATAACATGGCAACATGGCTTCCCTCTCCTCACCCACGTGCGCTTTTTCTCCTATCCTGTATTTGAATTTGGCGCCGGCCTGCAACATTAGACTGCCTCACCCTTGGAGGCAGACGGTCAGTAGCTTACTGCTAGAGTTCACAACACACCATTAGTAGTAATAGCAGTGATAGCCATTTCTGACTTTTTGTTTAAAATATTTAGGTTCGTTTGGTTGTGTATTTTTTCTCTGTGGTACTTCACATTTTGAGGCGCATTTTTGTGTGGTAAATTCCCCATAAAAAATATACGAGATGGATGAAGAGAAAACGGCCGCTGTTTCGGCGGTGAACACTGTCAGTCTAGCCTACTTTAAAGCGGACCCAGCTTTATTTTTCGCACAGTTAGAGTCAGAGTGCGAACTGAGAGGAATTACCTCCAGAAAACAAAATTTAATTTAGCGGTCTCCAAGTTGCCTCTCGAAGCTGTCCAGGAGGTCAGAGAAATTATTATCTGTCCGCTGAAAGATAAGCCATATTACAAGTTAAAAGAGGAACTTGTTCGGAGGACGTCTATGTCACGGCAAAAGAAATTGTCGCAGTTCTTGCATGAGGAACAATTGGGAGACAGCAAGCCGTCGCAATTTTTACGTCGTTTGCAGCATCTAGCCGGAGAGAGTAATGAGGATGGCATTATACGTCATATTTTTCTCCAGCGTTTGCCCCCTGCGTATCATGCGGTTTTAGCCACGGTGGGTGAAGATGCACGCGTCGAAAAGCTGGCTGAAATAGCAGATAATGTAACTGACCTAACTTCGGGATGCACTGCTCCCGTTTCTGCCGTGCAGACTCAAGAGGCAGATCCGCTGGCTAAACTTTTGGAGGGACAACGAAGGTTAGAGGCTAGGATGGAGGACTTAGAGAGACGGTTGCAGAAGGTTAGCATTCCCCGCTCCCAAAGTAGAGGGCGTGTAAGAACTGTTAGCAAGGAGCCAATGTGCTACTTACGCAAGAAATTCGGAGATAGGGCTAATTATTGCAAGCCCCCCTGTTCCTTCAATTCGCAACAGGGAAAAGCCTAAGCTGGCGACCGGAGGCGACCCGGTGCGCTGGCGTGAAAGAGGTTTGTCGTTTACTATTTGTTTCGGACCGCACTATTGGTATACGTTTTCTCGTGGACAGTGGTGCGCAAATATCTTTAATTCCTGCCACTAGGGCAGACAAGTTAAAAGGCCCTCACAAACTTACCTTGCAGGCCGTAAATAAGTCGCTCATCCAGACTTATGGTCAGAGGTGCCTTACATTGAATTTGGGTCTGAGACGGGTTTTCACCCATTTCTTTGTCCTTGCGGATGTAGAGAAGGCCATATTGGGTGCAGATTTTTTACACAAATTTGGTCTTCTCATTGATGTTCACAGACGTTGTCTGACAGACCCTCAATCACCGGGAGCCATTCATAATGTAATTCCATTATGTCCTACGGTGGCTAACACGGAAGATAATCCTATGTTCTGCGAACTCCTTAAAAAGTTTGAGAGCATTACCAAACCGGCTTTTCACAAAGATAGGTTACCCCACAATATAACACACCACATTGCTACTAGCGGTCCTCCTGTTCACAGCCATCCTCGTCGTCTTGCACCGGAAAAATTGAGTGTGGCGAAAGCGGAATTTACCCAAATGATGGAACTTGGTATTATCCGGCCATCAAAGAGTAACTGGGCATCTCCTTTGCACCTGGTACCCAAAAGTGGTGGTACCTGGCGCGCTTGTGGGGATTATAGGTCACTCAACTCTGTCACTAAACCTGACCGTTATCCCATTCCTCATATACATGATGTAACGGCCACCATTCAGGATAGGTGCGTATTCACTAAATTAGACCTTATCAGGGCCTACCATCAAATTCCGGTAGAACCTGAACACATTCCAAAGACTGCCATAACAACACCATTTGGGTTGTTTGAGTTTCTGCGCGTGCCATTTGGACTAAGAAATGCGGCACAGTCTTTTCAGAGATTTATCGACAATGTATTGCACGGTCTGCACTTTGTCTGTGCCTATGTGGATGATGTACTTATAGCCAGTTCTTCCATGGAAGAACATATTAAACATTTACAGATTGTTTTCGAGCGTTTTGAGAAATTTGGGGTTGTTTTCAACCCAGTAAAATGTGAGTTTGGAAAGTCTGAGGTTGTTTTCCTAGGTCACCGCATTAATTCAGCTGGAGTTTCACCGTCTCCATCTAAAGTGGCGGCCATTTCTGACTTTCCCTTGCCAGATACCATGAGAAAGTTGCGACAGTTTTTAGGGATGGTAAATTTTTTTCGAAGGTTCCTGCCAAATTGTGCGCAGGTTATAAAACCCTTGACAGATATTCTAACTGATGTCAAAAATTGTGACATAGTTTTGTCTGATGAAGCCTTGGCAGCCTTCCATCAAATTAAGGTTTTATTGTCGCGAGCAGTTGAATTGTCACATGTTGTCCCAGGTAGCGAGTTGTGTTTGGCAGTTGACGCCTCTTCGATTGGTGTGGGAGCAGTACTACAGCAGAAGATCGATGACCACTGGAAACCAATTTCCTTCTTTTCCAAGAAACTAACTTCTACGGAATCCAGGTACAGCACATTTGGACGTGAACTTCTCGCAGCTTATTCAGCTGTCCGTTACTTTCGACATTTGTTGGAAGGGCGGACTTTCTACTTAATGACAGACCACAAGCCCTTGTTGGGGGCTTTTCAGTCAAACTCTGACAAGTATTCCCCACGTGAAACCAGACACTTGGATTATCTGTTACAATTCACTTCAGATATCCGTTTCGTCAAGGGAACTGACAACATACCTGCAGACACTATGTCTCGTGGCATAAATGCTTTTGTGCTGGACCCGTGCTTGGAACATCAATCATTTGTGGAAGCACAGGAAAAGGATCAGCAGCTACAGCATCTGCTACAAGAGAACCACACCTCCTTGACGTTGACGAAAATACATATTCCAAACACAGATTTGGAAGTTGTATGTGGCACCAGAACCGGACGATTGCGCCCCTTCGTGCCTGAGTCAATGCGGAAGACATTATTCTCCTCCATGCACAATTTGTCCCACCCAGGGGCTAATGCATCAATACGGCTGATCACAGACAGATTTGTTTGGCCACGCATGAAAACTGACATTCGGCAACGGTCAAAGACATGTGTGCCGTGTCAGAGGGCCAAAGTGGGGAGACATATCCGTTCACCTCCTGGATCCTTTCCATCACCCGACGAGCGGTTTGCACATGTGCACGTGGACATCACAGGACCACTTCCTTCATGTGAGGGAAAGACATATCTATTAATATGTGTTGATCGTTTCTCCCGTTGGTGTGAGGCTCTTCCGATGTCGGACATTACGGAACATACCACTGCAAGGACTTTTGTTTCAGGATGGGTTTCCCGTTTTGGGGTCCCTGCTTTAATTACTACAGACAGAGGGCGGCAATTCGAGTCAGACCTGTTCAACCAACTGATGAGGATCTTGGGAAGTAAGAGAGTCAAAACCACCGCTTATCATCCCGAGGCTAATGGCTTAGTTTTCATCGTACACCTAAATCAGCTTTAAGGGCCGTGACGGATCAGGCAAATTGGCTGGAGAATCTACCGTTGGTTCTTCTGGGATTCCGCACTGCGGTTAAGGACGATCTTAAATGTTCATCTGCCGAGATAGTTTATGGCACCACACCCAGACTCCCAGGACAGTTTTTCCTGCAACCTCCACAAAAGGTTTTGAATTTGACCTCGTTCGTTGATCGGCTTACCGCGAACATGGCGAACTTGGCATATAAGTCTCCTGCACAGGTTCAAAGGCAGATATATGTGCCTAAACTACTGCAGACATGCACACATGTTTTTGTGCGGGACTTGGCTAAGTCCCACACACTGCAGCCAGCCTACAGAGGACCCTTCAAAGTCCTAGAGAGACATTCAAAATACTTTGGGGTGAGCATTAACAATGCAACACAAAGTATTGCTGTTGACAGATTAAAGCCTGCCTTTTTGGACACTACCTGGCTCAGCATGGACACTTCAGTGATTACTCCATCAGCAGTAGCACCGGGGGTAGTTAAAGAGACTGTGACCAGATCTGGCCGTCGTGTTAGATGGCCCAAACATTTATTGACATGAGTCATTTCCAGGTTTGGGGTCAGCAGAACTATAACCGGAGGATATTCTTCCCTCCACATTGAACTCTTCCTTTTTCATTATGTTTCTTTAAAATTTGTAATACATGTTGTGAAGTTTTGTTTTTGTTACATTTTAGTTGTATCTCTAGTGCAGGTTAATGAACCTGTCTAGGGAGGGGGTACTTGTAGGGAGACCACAGTTGTCTTCCCTTTGCTTTAGCTCATGAGAGTCGTGGCCTCGTTTTAGTGAGTAGAACTCTTCTGCCCTTTTTGTCGTTACTTCCGTTCTGGAAGGAACGACCTCTTTACCTCTCTGACCGCCGGGGCATATACACACACGTGGTGACTGGTCGACATGTGTACGGCCCAACGAGACCGAAAATTATTCATGTTGCTGAGGACAACCAAAGGCCATAAAAATTGGTAGGTCATTTCTTCGTTCAAATTCTGCTTAACCTCCTCGTTCCTTTGGGACAATATGAACAATGATTTGTTTTGGGACATATATAAATCTTATAAATACATATACGAAGGTTGTTTGCCTTATTAAATGTTTTTTATTTGTTACGCTCGAGTATTTCGTTTTCTTATATTCGCATTCAGTGTTAGTGTAGCAATGGCTACACTAATGCTAATATTAGTATCGGTGTGCTGCTAGAAGGCTAGAACGCGCTATTCTTCCTAACACAGATAGTCAGTAAACTCTGTGTGGAAGATACACCCATATACTAATAGTATGTAAACAATTAAAGAAGAAGCATACAAAAACTTGGGTTTCTATCACGGACTGTTTATTGTCCTTTTTAAAAAAATGTAAACTGTAGTTAAACAAAGTTCTTAATGTCTCTTGAGTATGTTCGTTTTCATTCTGGTTCAGAAGTTAGGGTATGTAAGTATAAACATCGTTATAATAGTCAAGGAGCTCAAGTCAGCCTTGCGCAGAGTTGGAACAATCAAAGAAAAGTTTGTACTTATTTTATCGTTGGAAATTTTAAAAATTGTTACAGTATATCCAATTTCTATTTTGTGGTCCAGAACTTAGGGTAAGTAAAGATAAGCATTGTTATAATGGTCGAGCTCAAATCAGCCTCGCGCTAAGTTGGAACAACCAAAGAAAAAGTTGATTTATTTCATAGGTGGAGGTTTTGGAAGACATGGGTTGGAAAGTGGAAAGAGAGTTCAGTTGTCAGTGGACCGAGGAAAAGAATGTGTCTCACAGGGGGCCATCTTTTTTTTTCCACGTTCTGCTTTTAGATCAAAGAGGAGAAAGAGAGCGTCAGAGGAAATATTTGTCTTTTTATAGACTTAACTAGCGCCGCCTAACAGCATTTGACGAAGCCAAGAGTGTGTGGGAGGAGGGGTAATTATATTTTCGGTTCCTTTACTGCTTTACCATGACAAAATGTATGTTTTTTAGGTGTTTATTATTATTTTATTGATTGATTTTATTTCATTTTCCCACAATTTATTTAACTGATGTCTAGGAACACATTTTAATTCTTTAATTTTTCTATAAATAGTTTTCTGTAAACATTTCTGTAAATACTAATTTGTACATTTTTATAAATTTTTATTTTATTACAAAGGTTTGAAAACCTTCAATTTTAGAAAATATTTTAAATATTTCTAGAATTTAAAAAAAAATTGTTTTTAACAATATTGAAACATGTTTTTTTTTCGTGTTCAGGAAAATGTTAATTTTTTTATCAGTTAAAAAACACAGAGACACTATCAAAATTATCCATTTATTAAATAAATTTAATGACAAGAAGTTAAAAATCAACAGCTGATATATGCTTTTGTTTTAGGAGCATTGAGGAAAATGATCAACCTAATTTTAGTATGGCAGCCTATAAGAGCACTAATTACGTTAGTAAACGCACTTGTTCTTCATTAAAGACCGATAAAAATAACATCTATGTATTTAGGAGAAATTAATAACTAAATATCTTAAGTTCTACTGAAAACAAGCCTGAAACAGGCTAGTAAGATGTATATTCCTATACCAATTCTTGTTAATTTGAGTCTTCATAAAGATAATTTACATAAAATTGTTTGTAATGATAGTTCCATTTTTATTTGCCATTTTTTCGTTTAATAAGTGATGGGAAAAATTCAAGATATTTTAAAAACAGACAAGAATATGACAAATAAATAAATAATACAACATTATTTTATAAATATTACAATTAACATCTTTATTATTGTTAGAGTTATAAGGGACCTTCAAGAATTTGTCCATGGTGTAAGCGACCTCGCCACATCTTTATAGTGACGTACAGCCGAAGGAAGATTTTTAACTATTCGACACACAGACCGGCGAGTCTCGGCTTAAATAAAGTAAGTAAAAGATTTACGTAAAATATATCTTCTTTTTTTTTTGTAGCCTCCGCCTGCTTCCCCTTAAAGTAGAATTCCTACTGCTATTCTGTGTTCATTTTAATTGGGGATATTTTATCTAGATTTCTTACGGGGACTTTTTCTTTAGAGTCCCACACCCCTTGAAGGAGGCGTGTAAAAAGGGGCGAAAAAGGTGGACTGAGGCGACTACTATTCTCTCCGTAGACGAATTTTTTAAAAAAATGGATCGTCTGTCGTTTAAGAGGAGGATTTCTTTGGTTCTAAAGTGATTTCCAGATAAACAATATAGTTATATAAAAACGATAAATGCTATTGTAGGTACAAACAAAAAAACTCGACAACATATGAATCCTGATTTTTTTTTTTGTTTTTTTACCTGTATTTATATTGCAAAATGTATGTAACTGTTTTAAAAATACTTTATTTCTTCGACTCTCCTCCCTGAAATATTGTTAGAAGGAAGACAAACGACTTTAAAAGTTTTTACATAAACAATATGAAGAATTAAAAATAAAATTGATATTTTTTTTCTGTGTATCGATCATATTTTGATGAAAATTTTAGATGTGTTTTTTCTCTTTAGTAAATATGCCATATGACATACAAATAAATAATTTCATTTTTTTTTCTTGATTAGAAAAAAATTTCAAACGTTTTATTTTTAAGTAAATTGTAAAACAAACTTTGAATTCGCTTTTTTTTTTTTTTTTTTTTTTTTTTTTTTTTTTTTCAGACTTTAACACTTCTTATATAAATAATGGTTTTTTCTTTCTTTTGTGCATGGATTTTTATTTTTATTTAATATTTATGCGTTTTGTAATTATCATTCACGCATCTCCTCCGGGGAAAGAAGAGCTAGTCAAAAAGTGAAAGTGATACTTCTTGGAATTTGACAAACAAACTGTCATCCGAAAGAAAAGACCGCTGACCTTTTCCAACAATCAATTTGAAAATAATAGATTAAAAAAAATTAATTTTGAATAATAATAATAAAAAATTGTTTATAGTTACGTTGTTCTGGAATTGTCATCAATGGTCGACTGAACTTGCTTTGTTTCAATGACTTTTGTTTTGTTATTATTTAGTTACTTTGTTCAATATTTCATAATAAAAGAACACCAGCAAATTATATTCTTGCTGGTCAATTACCCCCCCCCCTAAAAAAAATTAAATATTATGGGGAATGTTAGGTGACCGCTGGTTCTTAGGGTCAATAAAAAAAAACATTTTTTTAAAAATTGTCACGGTGGGAAATCCCAAGCAGAAATAAAAATTTCTAGTTTACAATACATAAGTATCATTGAATTTTATATGATTTTTAAATGGGGAACTTTATTTTTGTTTATAAAACTGTCAATAAATGATTGATGTTAGCGATTTTCGTCCATTTTGATGACTAAAAACAACATGATTTTTAGCTAAGATTTCGGACATGCTAGAAAGGATTAAAAAAATTAAAAAAATACTCAAAAAATACTTTTGTCTTTCCTCTAAATAATGACATAAACATCTAGACAATAAAAAATATTTTAATCAAGTTTCGAGCCTTTTTTCATCAGGATATGCCACTTTTTAGCGACAATTGGACATCCCTGAATACGTAGGAAATATCAAGTGTTCCGTGTGTGTGTATAAACACATAAGGACAATGTGAAAAACTAAAAGTGATATTGAAAAATAAAACTATTTTATTTTTTTTAAATTTCTGTATGGAATATATTTCTATTTTTTATTTATTTAGATAAAATCTGTAAATTTTAAAGATGCTGACCTCTTATTAATATTTGCAATATTTTCTTGACATCATCACACTTTCTAATTAGATCTGTTCAGTATTGATTTCTCTCTAAAATTAGAGAAATTCTTATTCGTGTAGCCGCGGGTTAAATGAAATGTGTTTTTAAAAATTTTCAGCAGTAAACCATGTTTTTCCTATTATTGCTTTATTTCGGCTGTTTTCATCATAATAAATAATCATTCTATTCTTACTATGGCTTGGTTGACTCGCGTGTCCATAGGCTCCAAATTTCTATTTTTGAAGCATCATTTGTAAGAGACATGTTAATAACCATTGGGATTTTTCTATCATTGGTTGTAAAGAAAAAAAGTAAAACGAGGAAGACTATGCTGACTCTGTCAATTAGTAATCTTGTCAAAGACATAGTTTCTTACTCAACCTTTTAATGCTTAACTCATTCTAACATAAGACTACAGCAAAGATTAAATTTACTGCAATCATGGTTTGTGAAATCAACTTGCTAACCACTATTCCGTAGTGCGTCCTGGGTATGATGATAAACTACATCCAACAGCAGGGCCTTTGATCAGGAGATTGAAGGTTTTGAGGAGTGTAGAACTACCTCTTTTAATTGCTGCTGTTTCCAGGCCCACTTTGACCTGGGGTGGTAGCACTTGTTAGGATTCCAGCTATGGACAAATAATTACCCCCTACCAAAAAAACAAAACAAAAACAAAATACCATGAAAGTATAAAAATACCAGCAATACATTTTTATATAAAAAAAGAGCAACAATACATTTTTAAAATGACCAACAATACATTTTATCTGTAGTTGAAGGTATTTAAGTGCATTCAAAGTAAATACAGTTGTAACCACCAAATAGTGTTCAAATTATTTAGATTTTAGTATTAAATAACCCATAGAGGTGTTGATATGTCACTAAACAAAATCAATCAACCAACTAAACCAACTATTCCATGGTGAGGAGACGCTTTTCTTTATCAACCTTCCCTTATTTTGAATTGGAACAACTTATATATATAGCACCTTGGGTTAAACTGTAGGTGGATCTTATATATTTACATTAATGAGAGAGCCTGTGTGCAGTAATATTTTGAAAGTCAGGTTCTGTAATGGAGCGCATTCTCTCTTGGACCCTGAGAACTTTGCAGCACTTGCTGTAGGAAACCATTTTGAACTTCTTTATGCATGCATATATATATATATATATATATAAAATTTTTTTTTATTTAAAAAAAATTTTTTTGACAATTTCTTCAGATTTTATCATTTGTTTTGGTGAGTACAGCATCTGAAATGTGATAGAAACAGCAGAAGTGAAAATTAGTAATAACACTTCAAAAATTGCTTTTTTGTTCTAAACCTGTAAAGGATGATCTTTGTGTGTGAGACAATAGCCTAGGGGTAGGATCTCTGACCGATCCCATCTTGAAGCAATCGGACATCTAGCCACACTGAAGAGCTGTGATACAGTGAAACAGTCTGTCTGTGGATGGCAATATATATATATATATAATCACTTAATATTTATTTGATCATTTCCTTCTCATTAAGGCAGAAGGGGTTACTTTGAGTGAAAGAGAATGAAAAAACTTTAGTGAGTAGAAAGAAGAATAGAAGAACAGGATTTGGGAAGACAGATGATGACGATTGGTGTTGCATTAGAATCTTTGAAGTTTCTTGCTGACAGTGAAGCAAGAAACAGTTCAACAGGTGAGAAATGTGAGAGAAGAAACTATTAGAATAGAACTTATGGTTGCATTTAGCAATTTCAACATTAAAATGATGAGACCTAATTGCCAATCTAGTAGTATGCTTGAATTTGTGGTCAAGATACTAATAAGGAGAGCTCATTTGAGCAACTGCCATGAAAATATTTATAGAAAAGGCAGCTATGTCACGGGGGATAAGAAAGTGACTAAAGTCAAAATGACAGGTCGGTACCAATTTGGATTTTGTTGAGAATCTAGAGAGGAGCAGACCAGATATAGCAGCAATATTCAATGCTCAGATGAATGGTAGATCTATAAATGTGTATGATGGATACTGACTGAAAAGCAGTGAACCAACCTTCTTAGTAACAAACCTAGTAATTGATTCAATATAATCCCTCCATTATTTACATTATTTGGACTATTGTCCTCATCTTTGTTGCCATATTTATTACGTTTCAGCCGTTGTACGCTCCGGCTTTCTTCAGGTAGTTGGAATATCAAACTGAACCCTTTATTTCACTCACTGGGGTAGACTGTTCTAGTTCCACATGCCATATTTAATAGATGTCAGTTATCAGTTATCTCCTGTTAATTCACCTCTGAAAGTTCTCCATTGCCTTAACCGGGAGTTGAACTGACACTCTTTGGGTCTTGTCACATGGCACAGTGGATAAAGGCATTAGTTAGATTCAGTGACAGGACCTAAAGAGTGTGAGTTCAATACCCGGTTAAGGCAGTGGAGAACTTGGACAAGAGAATTAACAGGGGATAACTGATAACTGACATCCATTAAACATGGCACGTGGAACTAGAACAGTCTACGCCAATGAGCGAAATAAAGGGTTCAGTTTGACATTCCAACCACCTGAAGACCGGAGCGAACAATGGCCGAAACGTTATAATAAATATGGCGACAAAGATGAGGACAATAGTCCGAATAATGTACATAATACCTCATCTCAGAAATATAGACAGATAATCACTCCACTTCATGTCAGTGGAAAATGTGAGACCAACAAGGTACAATGAGTTGCTCTTCTGGAGTTTAGCATCAGCCATACTGATATCCAACAAAAATGGTTTTGCCTAATGATTAAAGAATAGCAGTTTCGTTTTGGAGGTGTTAAAATTTACAAGCTGTTTCTTGCTCCAGTTAACTAATTGGAGGTCATTTTCGAGAGCAGCTGCCAGTTTTACTTTGTCAAATCTATTATAGTTTTTGTGCATGGGACTTCATCCTTGTATATATTTTTTTCATTACTGAGGTTTCTCAAATCCATGATATGTGGCTGTGATACTTAATTTTGTTTAACAGAAACCATAACATTTGAAGATATACTCAACAACACTAATAACTAAAATGGATATTGCATAACTGGAAGAGAGAAATAATGACATAATCAAAATGTTTACATTTTATACGACTACAAACAAAAAGTTAGGATGGAAGTGCTCATCATTACTTTGAAGAGTGACAACAGTGAACTTGAGAAAACCTATTTTTCTGAAATTGTTTTAAGGATTTTATAAATTTCAACTGCAAAATAGCAGGTTCTGTTTGGTCAGTGAATGCCAAATATTGCCATCTAAGGAACTACTGAATGTTATCATTACTGTTATCATCAGACTAATAGAACGTTAAACAAATAATTGTTTTTTTTTAAATTATTTTTTACACTTTGTGAGTATTGTTTTTATTTAGAAGTAAACATTAATTTGAACAAAACTTTAGATTTTGTAGCTGAAGGTGTCTACTTTTTCCATTTTAACAACAGATATTTTGTTTAGAAATTGATTTTTATTTTTGACTCGGTAAATTGTTTTCTCAATCTTTATTACCGGTATAGTAGTACTATCAGTAGAACAAAAACTGTTCAAAACTCAAGAATAATTCGAAGGATTTCAACAAAATTTGGGTGGTAAATTTTGTTTCAATTTATGATATGAGGAATTATCATCATTATATGCTTTGCTATTCAGACCAGCATGCTTGTCTTGTACTTACAGCGTTTCAACCATTGTATTGTTGATGACTGTCTTCCTATTCAGCAACATTCTTGGAATTTGGAACTGAACCCTTTATTCTATCCAGTGTGTGTGTATGGTGGGGGTGGGGGTAGATTATTTGTTTTCATTTTGTACTTTATACATGGAAAGCAAAATGAGAATCTACATCTGAAGAAGAACAAAGGATACAATAGCCGAAATGTTGTGAGTATAACAACCAAAAATGAATGTACACTATTTACATTATTCGGACTATTGTCCTCATCTTTGTTGCCATATTTATCATATTTATTTGTGATAAATATGGCAACAAAGATGAGGATACTAGTCCGAATAATGTAAATAGTGTACATAACACCTCATCTCAGAAATATAGACATACTGAAAGGCTGAAACAAATATGGCAACAAAGATGAGGACACTAGTCCGAATAATGTAAATAGTGTACATAACACCTCATCTCAGAAATATAGACAGATACTTAAAGGCCGAAACGTAATAAATATGGCAACAAAGATGAGGGCAATAGTCCGAATAATGTAAATAGTGTGCATAACACCTCATCTCAGAAATATAGACAAAAATTAATATGTTGATCTGAATAGCAACTTATATACAGAGTGTTGCAGAAATGCCTCCTGCATAATGGTAAGACATTAGCTAGATGAAGACAGCATTGCCACTAATAATGTCTTACCATTATGTGGGAGGCATTTCTGCCAACTTGTATATCTAGGATGGTCTGTTCATAGGATGAATTTTTACATTTGATCATAATATGTGATCTTTTTTTGTTTGTTAATAGAACTGAAATATACATTGAAAAATAGTTGGGTCGACTTTGCATGAATCATTATAATTTGACATCCGGTGGTTGTGCGTCTCTCATTGAACACAGATCCATTTGTTTGTTATATGTGCTGAATTTCCATTCCTATTTTCCTGTTGAGAATCTATTTACTTAATCTTATGATCCAGATGATCCTTATTCAAATACATTCCTTCCTTGAATGTTATTTGATTGATTTGGTTTTTATGGCTTATCAACCTTTTGTTGGACATTTAGAACTGATGCATATTTTTGGGATTGTAAGAATTTTTTTTTTTTTTGGTAATGCTTTTCAGATACAGGTCTTACTATTTTTACCCATAGATGTGGAGAGAATAAGTGGATTCATAAATTTGCTAAAGGTATTTGTGCATAAATGAATTTAACGAACCCAACTGGAATTTGAACTCTGCTCTTTGATTTCTCATTCTGAGCCATTATCCATTACACCACCTACTAGTCCAAATTGGTATTCTCATGTGCTCACACGTCTAGGTAATGACCAGGCTTGCTGTTGCTTAACTTTAGTGATTGGACAAGAACCAGTGTTTCAACATGATATGGCCATAAGCCTGAATGTTATTTAAATGTAATAGACAAAATATTTTGGTATTTTAATTTTACTGGATTTGCCTCAGAAAATCTACTGTTCCTTTCAATTTTTTTTTTTCTGATGAAAATTCCATTTTGGTTCACACACACAACCTTTCTTTTTAAATTGCTTTCATTGGTAATGAATCAGTCTTGTATAAATTATTCATTCTAGGATCCTCATCTTTGTTGTTTTGATCACTACATTCCAGTTTTTTCCAAATTAGATGTGGTCCCACCATCAACAGGGGAATATGAGGTCTTTTTTTACATTTTCTTAAAATCCAGTTCTATATCATTTCAGGTTTGTTCTGATTTGACATGTCGTAATTCCATAAATTATTTGGATGTGTATCCTTATCTATTATTGTTTATTATAACATGTTACTTCAGATTTCCAAGCAACACTTAAAAGGATTAAAGTATTCTTGGTGACATAGTAATTGTGAGTTCAATCCCTGGCCCTGGTAGTTACAGATTTGGTGAAAACAGGACTGGCAATAACTGAACATTAAAAAAAAAAAGAAGACTTGACATAATGGACTGAGAACAATTTCTCTCACTAAATGAAATAAAAGGTTCATTTCAAAATTCCCTGAAGCTTATCCAGATTTGCAGATTCCTGAAGAAGGCTGGAGGGTATGAAATGTTGTGATCTTCTTTATGGGTCCTGTCTCTTCAGGATGTAGGTGAGTGATGATGGCTCTCCACAATTTCCTGTCCTTTGTAGCTCTTAATAAATTTTGTCTGTCTTATTTCTTCTAAACTTTGTTCTGACATCCATTTACTCAAACTCACTAAGTGTGTTATGTGTTGTTTTCCTCTATACCTCTTTCACTCAAACTATCCTGTGAGTATCAGATTTTCCAAGCCCTCTTTCTTCATCATGTAACCCAGAAATACCCATCTCTTCTTGATGTCAAGTATAAGTTTCTTTTTTCTCTAAAACATTATTGTTGCTCACATGTTCAGTCTGTGGTATCCTCGGCATCCTTCTGTAGAACCACATTTCTGTTGCTTCGAGTCTCATCTTTGAGGAGATTATCAACCATTCATTGCCATATAGGAGGACAGATATCATGTAACAGTTCAGTACTCTTCTCTTTGTTTCTAACAAAGTTTTTTCTGTTTCTTAATATTCGGCTTATCTTTTAGAATGTATCTTTAGCCATCCCAATGCACCTTCGAATTTCCGTGTCATGCTTTGTGATTATAGCAACAAAAATAGACTAGTCTCACTGGGAATAATAACTCTTCATCTGTGAAATTCGGACAGAAATGCTTAAGGAGCTATTATTGCTTTTCACAAGTGTTGTGTAATTTAGTATTTTTTTTTTTTTTTTTTTTTTTTTAAGCGTATCGCCCCAAGCAACGCTGGAGGCCACTATCACGCAAGGGGTTATAGAAGGGTTGGAGGAAGAGCAGATAGGAGTGGTAAAGGAGAGGATGTGGAGAACGACAGTGGGTCAATCAAGGCAAGGGGGTTACAGAAGATTTGGAGCGACAGCAGATAGGAATGAAAGGTGAAAGGATGTGGAGAAGGGAAGTGGATAGATCAAGGCAACTGGAGATGTCGATTGATGCTACACTTAAACCATTGGAGATTGTATTTGTCAGGGAAACAGTAATAGGGAAGGGAGTTCCATAGGCGAGATGTGCGAGACAATGAAGCTATTGGAGTAGAAGAGCTGTCTACATCTAACAGTTTCAACGGTGAAGGGGTGGGAACGGGATGCCAGCCACGTAGGACGTATAAATTCATGAGGCCTAGGGACAAGCGAAAGCAGCTCCTCGGAGCAATTACCGTGAAAGTATTTGTAAAAAAGACAGAGCGAGGCAACGTCGCGTCTGTGAGAGAGCGACTGCAGACGAGATGACAGATCAGGGCCAATTACATTGCATATCCGTCTCTGGATCTTATCAAGAAGCCTGAGGCAAACAGCAGGGGCCCCAGATCATATATGGCAGCAATACTCCATGCAAGGGCGTATTAACAATATTTTTTGCTTAACTTAAATTAGTTGTTATTGTTGTTAACATACTGATAGGATAAGGAACAAATAGGAAACGTTTATAAATCCAACATGTTTTGCTTTTAGTAAAGCTTCATCAGAAGGAGATATGCAAAAATCTCTTGGTATTTTTATTTTTGTGTTTGATATCTTACACTGTAAATATATTCCTAGTTCTACAAATTTTAACTTTAAAAATCTTTTTAGAAATTTAAAGCAGAACTTTATTGCATTCTTTTGGCTTCATTCATACAAATCTTCAGTGAAGAACCCCCCCCCCCAAAAAAAAATCCTACTTTAGTCTTTTATTATTAAATTCTTTAGATTCTTGTATCAACTTGGCTAAATAAAGTTTCAGCTCTAAATACATCTGTATTTTCTTCCAACAAATTTGTTTGACTAATTAGTTGATTGCTTCAAAAATTTTCTATTCTACCAATATTATGCCATGTAATATAAAGCATTTCTCTTGGAAAATTGAGCAGAGTTGTTCCAATTTGAGAAGTCATAGAAATGATAGCAGGATTAGATAAGACATCAAATCTTAATGGAATGAGAACTACTTTCATGCTGGTCAATTCAAACGGTGTTATTACAGTCTGAAGTGAGCAGAACAAATCCAAAAATGAACCTGCCCTTTTTACAAGGCTTTTGATTAATTATTTTTTTTTTTTTTTTTTTTCAGGTGCTATCTTTTAAATGATAATACACATAAAACTGATCGCTCTTCTCCTATATACTGTGTCCCTTCAGAACTTGGGTGATCATGGCTCTCCACAGTTTCTTATCCTTTGTTACTCTAAGCACTGTTTATGTTTTTACTATCCATCTCAGTCCTTGTTCTGCCATCCATTTACACTCATTAGGTATGTTACTTGCTGTTGCTCTCAACCAATCTTGCCTTCAATATGTCCTGTGAGTGTCAGATTCTCCAAGCCCAAGATGGGTTTTAGAAATTTGAACTGTCTCTTTCTTATTCTTAATGCAACTGTCTTTTTTGTTCCCATTTTCCTTGAAAGCACCTTGTTGCTCACATGCTTCATCTCTGGTCATCTTGTCATCTTTCTGTAGAACAAGGTCTCTGTTGCTTCAAGTTTTCTTTTCATTTATAGGGAATATCTATTTGAACATGACATGATGAATCAGCAATTACATATCTGTATTTATCATCTATAAAAGAAATGTGTGCTTGTTGAAGAATGCATATCTTTAGCATTATTAGAACCAATGAAGATGTTATTTTTTTTTTTTTTAATCAAGTTGATATTGTTTCTCATTTGCTATGTGTAATTCTACTTATAATTTGGACATCGTTTGAATGTTACTTCTTTCTTAGTAAACCAATTTACTGTAGTTTATTTTTTTTTTCCAGTTTTAATTACTTTTTTTAATTTACTTTTTATTTAATTTTTTATTACTGTCATCTCTATAAATAAACCATTTTAATGCTTTCTTCACTTAACCAGTAACACCTATAATAAATTTCAGTTTTAAAAATCTATTCTTTATGTAGTTATCAGTTAGAGAGTTTTATCTACTGGACTTAGTAATGAGATATTCCACTGTTATGGCAATAAGATGCCAATAGGTGAACATGACTTATTGCCATAACTATGGAATATCTCATTAGTAAGTAGGAAAGGAACCACTTTTTATTTTAGTTTTACACTGCTTTGATTTTAGTTTTCATATTGACCTAAGATATTTTTATTTTAAATAATTTAAAGAAACAATTCTTTCATACATGCAATAATAGTTAATTTTATTGATAAAAATATGAAATTACTCATGCAGAAAGTATAACCAATGAAGCTGCAAAATTATTTAAATATTGTCATTTTTTTTTTCTATAGTAAACTGCTTCATCTCAGAATCTACAGAAAGAACTTTGAGAGAATTTTTCCTACATTATTTGTTATAAACGGAGAAAAAGTAGCTTTGATGAATGGAAGTTTGTCTAACTGTGAGCGTTAAGTAATTGTGGCTGATGAGAATAATGTATTTGTGTTAATCTTTCCAATAATGTTTTGCAAAATGTCAAAATGTTAATATCATAAACATTAGCAAAAGATAGAATTAGTTATGTAAAATGATTTTCGACTGATCACTTTCATAATTTGAGAATTTGAAGTCAGAAGTTTAACTGGCTAAAGTTTGGACTTTGTAGTTTTGCTGTTGAATTTCATCTCAACTCTGCAGTAAAAGAGACTAAATGAGAAATGATGGGGAATAATATATTCTGTTTATAACACCTCTCCTGTTGAAGCAAAGCAATCATCTCTAAGACATGACAAATTCATTTCTCCAATACTATCTTCTTGTCCTCTAAACCCAGCTTACAACAATATTTTTCCAACCACAGTACACTGAACTTTTCAGGCAAGGGGTTAATTCTTTCAAGTTGTTCAGTCTATGTATGAAAGAGATTATACAAGAGAATCAAATAGACAAAATGCAGATCCATAGATCAATTCTATCAATTACATCTCCCTGGATGGTCAGCCAACCTAAAATAATACTAGAACTTACAAGATACGCTAAATTCAAAACAAACCCAATCGTCTACCAAGCCGAAATGCTCAATATCAAAAATAAACAATCAGACCACCTTAATATATATAGATGGAGCAAGATGTGAAAAACTCGCCCTCCAATACTACCTAGAAGTATCTTCCTGCACTCAAACCCAGCTTACAATACTTTCCAAACACATTACACTAAACTTTTCCAAGAAAGTTCTATCGAGCTGTTCATTTTACTTATGTAAGAGAGAGAATCAAATAGGCATCACACATATCCATAGATCAATTCTATCAATTACATCTCCCTGGATGATCAGCCAATGTAAAATAATACTAGAACTTACAAGATACCCTAAATCCCAAACAGACCTAATCATCTACCTAGCCAAAATACACAATCTCAAAAATAAACACCCAGATCACCTTTTTATATATATAGTCTCATTAAGTTCTCCAGAACACTATGACATACAGCACAACACAAATCTCAATTTGCATCAATTTCAATAAATATTTCTGAGATATACACTTTTAATTTGTTCACTGTGGGGATTTCTCATATAAACCTTTGTTCTTTACTACACCCCCAAAAAGAGAAATCCATTGATGATAGGTCAGGTGAATGTGGTGGCCATTCAATGCTGTCCCCTTCTTCCGAACCAATGCTATGGAAGGGTTTGGTTAAGATAGTACTTTACTGCCAAAGCATAATGGGGAGGTGCTTCATCTTGCTGAAAGAACAGTTTGGCAAAATTAGCTCTGGTTGTAAAACAAATAGTGAAACAACTGTAGGCTTACTTTTGATCCCACCCTGTATATAAAGACAACAATGAAAAGTTTAAATCAAAGTACAAAGTTTTGTTTCTTAATTGATATGCAAACAAAGAAGCCCAGTGCCATTGTGTTGGTTTTTATTCAACAGTGGCTGCATAGTTGTTAGAAGGTTAGTGTCTCATCCAGGAGACCTGAGTTCAAATCTTAGCATGGTTGATTTGTTGGTGTGTATGGGAGTAACTTGATAATATTGATCCAATCTTTGTGAGTGAAATTGGGTAGATGAAACTGTTCAGAAGCCATCACTTGTTGTGCTATCATGAAGTTGCAAGTCATCGTTACTGAGAGTGTGAGTGTACTGGCCTTGTTCAACTACTGATATCTCTCTCTCTCCCCCTCAGTTGCAGTATAAACCACAGATTAGCTTTGTGGGTATCGAAGAAGCACAAATGTACCTGAGCATGTGTCTACAACTGGGATTTGCTAGTCTCCCAAGACTGATGGATTTCTACTTTAGCAAAAGAATAATTCCTCCTTATTTCTCTAAAGAATACATAATCTTTTTATTTGTTTCCATTCTTCACTTTCCACTCTTGTCCAAAAGCATCTTTGCATCCTTGTAGGCGATGAAATATCTTCCACTCTGCAAACCTCTTTCTCACAGACGTCGCAAGCCTCTTGCTATTTCCATGGAGAGTGCTCAGATGAACTACACTCCTTAGTTCCATGACTCCTAACCTTCACAGCTAAAACCTGCCATGCCACGCACATTGTAGTGAACCACCCTCATTCCCTTCATATCCCCCTGGCGAGATTAAATTCCACTCAAGCAGCTTCTGCCCACAAACTGCTGTCTTGTGGAGCCGACCCCCAAGAGGCTGCTTCTCCAATCACTACAATCGTCTTAACCTGGTCTAGTCTAGGGTTAGCTGTTATCTTCCACCACCTATACACATAAGCTATGCCTCTTAGTCTGTAACCCTCTACCTCGAGTGGCCCCTGAGCCTTGTACAGGGTGAACACCATTGTTAAAAAAAAAATGTAATTTTTTTTGAAAATATATTGCTAATGTTGTATAGACTTTATTTTTTTATTTTTTTTAAGTAGGTTGATGGGGGGGGGCACCAAATGTCAACAATAGGGATTATCCCTGGTAAATTATTCCAAGAAATTATTACTTTTTTTTTGTGTGTGTGTGTGTACGTGTATCAATCGTCAAGTAATGATCCTTTTCCTGATTTAATTAAACGAAAATTAATATCTACTTGTTAATTTGTACTATTGTAAAATTTAACAGCTTTGGTTCTAATTTCTATAATTTTTAAACTAAACTAAAGCCTTCGTTGTTTGTCCATGCTAAAATACTGTCTTGATAAAAAGAAAAAAAAATCCTAGTTGAAACAAAATGAATATTTTTTTTTTTTAACCTTTGACATTAGTGTTACAGTTGGGAATGTAGACTTTATCAGATGCTACTTTTTTGCTTACAATTGCCTCTCGAGTTGGATAGGGGGGGTGGATGGGTGATCATGTGAAAGCATATATAATCATCACAATGGTTTTGCAACATTTCACATGTTTAGAGAGGAGCAATTTTGCGTTTCACATTTTCCTTAATTCCGTTTCAGGTTTTAGGGAATTCCGTTTTTTTTTTCCTGTTTTCAGTATAGATTTCTGTTTTTGCTTCATTTTGTGAGAAAGTGTGCTGTAACAATATTTAAATGTTATTAAAATAAGAAAATAAAAGAAAATGAAAAATGTTACTAGCTGTTGCTCCAAAACTTGATAGTTTCGAACCTCAATACTTCGGCCCTTAACTTGATGAGTTTCTGGGACAACCCTTGCAAAGAATTCTACAATCTTAAATAGGAATTAAGTGAAATTGGCAAAACCTACAGAAAAGTATCACCACAAAGTCGTCTAGAGACAAAAAGCTACATTATCATTTGGTCACTTTATTGAAATTATTAAATAACATCTTTGAAAAAAAGTTTTAATTTGTAAAATTTGTCTTTCTGAAATGACAAACTGCCCCCCCTCCACCAATGTCACCATGTGTAATAAGAAAAAGAAACGATAGAACAAAAAGATGAAAATTTGTCCCCTCTCCCTCACTACCACCACCTTTTTTTTTTTTTTTTTAAATGTATTAAATCAGGTAAACTTGGTTCCTAAAAACAGCAGGTAAGGCGGGGGGGATGTATTAAAATATTACCGACTTATGTCTGTCGGACAAGAGAGTTGAAAGACAAACATAGTAACAAATTAGGCAGTTGATAATAAATCTTATAGTTAGAAAAAAAAAAAGAAAAAAGAAGTCTATTTCAAAATTGCGATTTCCGTTTCAAGTATGTACTCATGGATAGATTGACACTTGATTTATGACCACACTTAGTAGATTGATTACTCCCAATTTTTAATGAAACAATAAATTACAATTAAGACAATCCCTGTATATTAGATTGTATAAAGAAAGCTTCAAACCAAAGCACCAAGAGATAAAACAAAAATAATATTTATTATTACAACAATTTGATATTTCCATTCAGTTTTATTTTTATTTAAGTTAATTAGGTTAATTTTTTTTTATTTCATATTAAAAATTGCTCTTTGTACTTGATGTAGATTACAACCTATTTAATTGGCTTTTCTCAGGTGTTGGTTGAGTCAGAATTGTTTGGCAGGAATTGTTTTTTTTTTATGTGGGAACTGCTCACAACATCATTATGTATTATAACTGTATATTAATGTTGCATTATTATTAATCTCTTTTTGAGAATTGTCACACAATCCATTTGTGGGAATTAAGCTACTATGAAGCGGTTGTAGCATTTGAAAATGCTTTTCTAACACTCTTCTTGTGAGGAAGAGTCGGTTGGGGGATTGTGTCGATTTTGATTCATGACTGACTAGGCAGAAGATTTTTCTGCTGGGGGAGAAGAGATGGATTCAGATCTTCCCCAAAGGTATTTGCATATAAATGAATGTAGCAAACTTGGCTCTCCAATTCATCACCCCAAACCAATATCCATTATACCACAACACACGGCCTGTGAAAGACGAAGAAACCACGAACAAAAACTTTAAAAGTTTACATTTATTCTCAACTTCAATCTTCAAACATTTTTAAAAATGCAATGTCAGTTATCTTCTCTCTTCTTAATTCCTGTTTTATTTTCTTTCCTTAATAACGCCTTTTCCCCCTCATATTCTTTCACACTCACTAACCCCTTGTTTCTTAGTGGCTTTATTGCCTCATGTGGGGGTGAAATGGTTAAAAAAAAACAAAAAAAGTAGTGTAAATATGAAGGATCTCTAGTCATCAGTTTTAGAAAATATCTAAGTGGATGTTGCTAGTGTACGATGATGTTGACTAAGTCAAGTTTTGTACAGTGTAATGAATTTATGAACAGGAAGGCACTTCATGAATCATATCCTTGTCATTGTATTTTAAAACATTCAAATCTCCTTCCTTCTCTTTTCACTTGGTGGGATAATGAAAGTATTGTTTTAATAAGAGGTCACAAAACTACCATCATTCATTGAAAAGGTTCATGATGTAAAAGAAAGTATAATATATTAAAAAAAAAATTCACTTCATAACCAAAAATGTTTGCAGCTTCTCTTTAAAATAAAATACAATTTTTTTTTTATCCAACATTATTTATTATGACGTCATTTTTTAATTTTTCTATTTCAATTTTTTTTTGAGTTGTTACCCCCTTTTTTTTCTTTTTATAAACCATGAAATTAATAACAGCCTGCCTAAACTGAGGAGTCTTACTAAAGAAGACTTGTGCTTCTTATAGGAATTGAACCTGCATCTCTTTTTGCCATCACGGAAACAACTTTGTAGTTTGTTTCAGGGAGAAAACACACATACATACACATATAAATGAGAGAGAAAAACAGTTATTAGATGTGCCCATTGTAGTCTTTCAATGATTCATAAAGTACAAATAAAACTGAATAATTTAAATTTTTTTTTTTTTTTTTACTTCATTTAGAAATGAAACTATCTTTTTCATGTTCTGATTAATTATCAGTGAAGATTTACTCATTTGAGAGAACCTTATTTTGCCTTTCATCAGTATGGCTGATGCTAACCTCCAGAAGTGCAACTCCTTGCACTTTCTTAGGTTAACTTTTTTAGGTTAACTTTTTTTTCTGCTGATATAAAGTAGAAAGATTGTATTGTATCCATTGTTAGGTCTGCTGCTAGGAAAGTTCATTTTCCATGTCATGCTAGACCATTTTTCTCACCAGAATCTATCTTATATATTTATAAGGCTTCCATTCGTCCATGCATTAAATATTGCTCTCTATATTTGGTTTGGTGCTTCTGCTATATATGTAGATCTTCTTGATAAAATAAAAATAATCTGCAGTATTATTAGTCCTGATCTGGCATCTTAGCTTTACTTATTTTTTTCCCACAGCTGTATTGTATCTTCCCTGTGCCTTTTCTATAAATATTTTCATGGTAATTGTTCTGATGAGCTTTCGTCTTTGGTATCTAAGCATACTAAAGATTGAAAACACGGTCTCTTGCATTTACAATTGAAATGACTAGATGAACCATAAGTTCTATGCTAACAGTTTCTTTTTTCACACTTCTCACTGGTGGAACTGTTTTGATTTCTTGCTTTCCAATCAACTTTGATCTTCAAAAATTTAAATGCAATGTCAGTCGTTATCTTTCGTTTTCTTAAGTCCTACTTTTTTTTTTATTGTTCTTTCACCTTAATTTTTTTTTCATATTCCTTGCATCTTGGTGGCTTTATTGCCTTGCTTGGGGTGAAATGATTAAAAAAAAATGAATTTTTCACTGGTATTTCTTCTGACTTATTACTCTTTGTAACTCTCTGGCCCTCATTCTACAGTTGGTAGGAAGTAGCAGAGGATTGGAAATGTCTGAATTTTACCTGAAGTCTTCCTTTATATCCACTTGGTATGGTTTACTAACAACTATAGAATGGTGATCTGAGAGTTGTAATAAAAAGAAATGAGATGAAAGAAATATTAGTTAAAAATGAATTATAATTGATAATACTTAATCTGAAAAAATTAATTATAATGATACTATATACTTTATTTGATTTTATATTTTTTAGTGTTTTTTTTTCTTTTGCATTATGGCAATACTCCATATGAAACTTGTATTGAATATAGAATATCAAACATACAAATCACCCTAAAACAATAGCTGTAAAGGCTATTTATATCACTTGAGTATTGTGAATTTTATAAGTATCAACTCTTACCATTAGAGGTACTGGAGTTGTGAAAAACTATTTTTCTGGTTTGTCAGTCTCTGTTGAAGGTTTTCAACCTGAAGATTAACTTTTAATTTATTGCATTTTTTTTTCATGCTTGTGACAGAAAAATGGGTGGGGCCCTTTTTTTTTTTACACACATAAATGCTAGAAAAATAATTTGAATACTTCAAAGCAATGACATTTGTCTACAAGAAATTCCATTAAATAGTGGTCACCCACTATTCAGTTCATGTCCACAATACTTGACACTTATGAAGGGATACATTCTTTACTTGGGAGGAAATGTTTATTTAGTCTCTGTCAAGGTTGACAATGGGTGTAACATTTTGTTGTTACAGTTTGAGGAGGGTAAAGATTTTATGGGAGTAGTTTTTCAAAGTGCTTACTTATGCACTTGCTTGTATGTTAAATATTGTGACATACCAGTGATGAGACCTTTCTCTAGATTATGGCCACATCATGTTGACACACTGGTTGCTGTTTGATCAGCAAAGTTAAACAATATCAAGTCTGGTCAGTACCAAGTTGGGTGACCATTTGGGTATAACAAGTGCTGTAAGCTGTGGTGTGCAGGTGGTGTAAGGGATAATGGCTTGTAATTGTTAATTGGAGAGTAGAGTTCCAATTCCAGTTGGGTTTGTTATATTCAGTTACATGCAAATACCTTTTTGGAAATGTGTAAATCCACCTCCCCCCCACCCCCAACTGTGGGTTAATTAGTAAGACCTGTATCACTATACCATTATTATCTCCCCAAAATAAAATTGCATAAAAAATATTTAGATTTTGGCATTAAATAACCCATAAAGGCATTGATATGCCACTAAACAAAAACAACCAGCCAACTAATCTCTCTCTCTTCCTCTCCCTCCCTCCAAGATGTCTGCCAATGATGTATGGAGATGTGAAAAACTAATTTAAATTACACGTGTTTATTAAAATTAATATTTCTGGAATTGTTCTCATCAGAATCTGTATTTTGCACATTTACAAATCTACTATTTACGTGGGCATTGAATACTGTTGTCATCTGGTCTGGTGGAACTAGAACAATCTACCAAATAAAGGGTTCAGTTCGAAATTCCAATCACCGTTCCATGAAGGCCAGAGCATACAATGGTTGAAATGTTGTGAATATGGAATGGAAGTGAGGCCAATGTAAATAATTGCAATATCTTATCTCAGAAATATAGAGATCTATTGAAGGTTCTCATTAGATAAAAATATCTCTCTCTGTGTTTCTCTCTCTCTCTTTCTCTTTCTCTCTCTCTCTTGTTATGAACTTTTGTAGATTTAAATAGCAATTTAGTTTGGTTATGGATGTATACAGTTAAAATTAGAATTCAGTCGGTATCAGGAAGAATTTACTTCCCTTAAAATAAAGGTGCAGCTTAAAATTTTTATTTTATTTTTTATTAGGTACACTTTTTTCATTTATTAGAATTAATTTTGTTGGTTTTTAAAAATGGAAATTACTGGAGGACTTTTCTTTGTAAATAAGTAAAGGTTGTTAATCCTCTTAGTGGAATAACAATCTCAGATCAAGAGTTAGGCTTCCTTTGAATTGTTAATATTATTATAGTAAACTCTTTTTACATTTTTAACTCCATCTTTGTCAAGCCCAGTTCATTGCATATACAAACCATTTCTTTTATTTAAAAGTTGATTGATTTACATGCATTCAGTGAGATTTAGTGCATAAGTCAATTCGCTTCTTATTTAGAATTGCTTTTTTTATCTTGTTTATATCTTACTATTGATTATTTTATCATTTGTGGCTGTCAAGAGATTCATACAGTGAAATGGTGACACATTATCAGACACACTCCAGTTCTCAAGGTTTTTAGTCTAATTAATTAGTTAACAGAATAAGCAAAATTTTAAATTTTGTAGCAAATTACAGTTGAAATGGCTAGATGCAACTGCAAGTTCTATGCTAACAGTTTCTTCACTTACACTTCTCACTTGTGGAACTCTCTTCCAGCTTCTTGCTTCCTAGTCAAATTTGATCTTCACAAATTTAAATGCAATGTCAATCGATATCTTCTGTCTTCTTCATTCTTCTTTTTTTTTATTGTCCTCTCACATTAAGTTTTTTTTTTTTTTACTTGTATTCTCTTACATTCAGTAACCCCTTGAGTTTTAGTGGCTTTATTGCCTTGCCTGAGGTGAAATGATAAAAAACAACAAAACACTTCTTTATTAAGCAAACCATTGGTGTTAATTTTATTTTGTAATAATTATTAACTTCATTTGTTTGTATGGTTTGTAATGTCTTAGCATTATGAATCAAAAGTACTTGTATTGTTTTGAAATAATTCACTTTGTATGATTTTTAAATATCATTTCATGTAAATGATGTCTCTAGAACTTCTACAATTGATGAATGCATTGTTTACAAGTTTGATTTTGATCTATTCTGCTCTCTGTATATCCATATTGGGCATTTTTGATATAACGCGACTTAATATAAATTCTTACATTCTTCATAAAGTAATTTTTGAAAATTTTGTATTCTTACATTTAAATAGAAATTTGTGATGTATACCTCACAAAGAGGCTCCAAATTATTTTTTGTATAATTCTCTTTAGTTTTGAAAAATATTTGGGGATGGAATATTTTCATAATATTTATTGGATGTGTCATAAAATTGTTTTTTTTTTTTTTTGTTTTTTTTACACAATTTTCCTGTATTTTGAAATGTGTTGGTTAACATTAAATAAATTTTTGAGAAAATTTGTCAAATTTCAACCAAGTTAAAATGATAGCAATGTGAATTTAAGCTTTGTATTGAGTTCCTTTTCTGTTTAATTAATCTTTATTAAATCAAATTTAATATTGATTCTCTAAATTTTACTGAATCCACATTGCCTTACAAACTGAGCAAATAATTATGAGATACCAAGGAAAAGTTAAACTTCCCAACATTAACTTCTTTTTCTTTGTTTTCTGAACTTCAAATCAACTATGCCTCCTGCATGAACCAATGGAAATAATTATCATTCCTATATCTGTAATTTTTGATGTCTAAATGTCTGTTTGATTTTTAAAAATTAGTATGGAATTTCCAAAAACAGCTTTGATATTCTCTTGTCTATTTTGTTTGGTTGTTTGTAGCCAACCTCATTTTTCAAGCCATGTGTTGATTTTGAATATTAATATTTATTTAATAATTTCTGATTGATTCTGTTTTTTTTTTCATATTTTGATTTGACTTTATATTCCATTTTTGAACCCTCTCTGTCTGCACAGATCATCATGAACAGTTACGATGGGCAGATGGACTTGTCTGGCAAGTTAATAATCAAAGTTCAATTGGGAGACGATATTCGACGTATCCCCATCCACAATGTGGACATTACCTACGATGAACTTGTGCTTATGATGCAACGTGTCTATCGAGGCAAACTGGGTACCAATGATGACATCACAATCAAATACAAAGATGAAGGTCGGCATCCATTTTTCTTTTCTTCTTTTCTTCTTCCATGCTCCTATCTTTTCTGTTTCATGCCTCTGAATATTCTATGTCTATAAAAGTCTCTGAATTTCTGACATGAAGTATCTAGCATTCTTATTCAATTGGGACCATCTGAGAATTATTAAAAGATAAGAAAAATTAAATAAAAGAAAGACTAGCCAAAATTTAATTTCTTTTTTCCTCTTTCCTCTTTCTTTTTTCCTCTTTCCTCTTTCTTTTTTCCTCTTTCCTCTTTCTTTTTTCCTCTTTCCCTCTTTCTTTTTTCCTCTTTCCCTCTTTCTTTTTTCCTCTTTCCCTCTTTCTTTTTTCCTCTTTCCCTCTTTCTTTTTTCCTCTTTCCCTCTTTTCTTTTCTTTTTCCCTCTTTCCTCTTTTCTTTTCTTTTTCCCTCTTTCCTCTTTTCTTTTCTTTTCCCTCTTTCCTCTTTTCTTTTCTTTTTCCCTCTTTCCTCTTTTCTTTTCTTTTCCCTCTTTCCTCTTTTCTTTTCTTTTTCCCTCTTTCCTCTTTTCTTTTCTTTTTCCCCTCTTTCCTCTTTTCTTTTCTTTTTCCCTCTTTCCTCTTTTCTTTTCTTTTTCCCTCTTTCCTCTTTTCTTTTCTTTTTCCCTCTTTCCTCTTTTCTTTTCTTTTTCCCTCTTTCCTCTTTTCTTTTCTTTTTCCCTCTTTCCTCTTTTCTTTTCTTTTTCCCTCTTTCCT
This sequence comes from Acanthosepion esculentum, assembly GCA_964036315.1. NCBI lineage: Eukaryota > Metazoa > Mollusca > Cephalopoda > Sepiida > Sepiidae > Acanthosepion > Acanthosepion esculentum. The sequence continues at coordinate 6,187,314 of OZ038506.1, forward strand.
CTTTTCTTTTCTTTTTCCCTCTTTCCTCTTTTCTTTTCTTTTTCCCTCTTTCCTCTTTTCTTTTCTTTTTCCCTCTTTCCTCTTTTCTTTTCTTTTTCCCTCTTTCCTCTTTTCTTTCCCCCCCTTTCTTTTCTCATGCCTATGAACTTTCTGCATCTATAAAAGTCCCTTAATTTCTGTCATGAGGTATTTTATCATTTTTATTCACTTGTGACCATCTGGGAATTATATTAAAAAGATAAGAAAAGTAAAATGAAAGAAAGACTAGCCAAGAATTAATAATGATCCCATGTCTATTTTGGATCTGTATATTTTTCTTTTCGAATTCTGTCGAAGATTGATCAATCACTTAAACACACTCTTCAAATAGCAACCCTACAGCCATCCCCTTTGTTTACCAACCCCCATTTGTCTGGTGTAATGTGGTACTTATCTCCCCTTTTGGGGATATCTCTATAAAAGGAGGAGAAGATAACACATTGGGGAGGCAGGCAGGCAGATAGCCGACCTAACAATGGCAAAGATACCCGAGTTCCCAAAATTTCCACTGGATGAAGAACCCACTTCTCTCGGTCAAAAATGAATTAAATGGACTCCACTAGATTTGAAAATTTATTTGTGGCATTGAATATCAATACAGACAAACGGCAAATGGTGTTTCCTGGGACACAAGTGAGTGATATTTACTATATATTGGGAAAGACAGGCAGGAGACTCTTATTTTGTGGCTAAAAATAAGTTGTCTGCATATTTTCAGACTTCAAAAAACATCACTTTTGAAACTTATAAATTCAGACAATTGGAACAAGGAGAGTTGATCGATAAATGTGTGTCACAACTTTGACAGGCGGGTATGTGTTGGGAATTCCACGACTTAGACAAATAAAAGATCAGATTGTCTTTAAAGGAAATTCTGATCCACTTCGTTGATTAGCTTTACGAGAGGATCTTAATCTAAATAGCCTCTTAAAAGCTGCACTTGCTATTGGAATGTCCTCTTTACAGGCTGATGTTATTGAAGCTAGGCAAAAGACGGAAACTGTAAATTCAAACCAGGTAAATTCAGCCAAAATGCTCAGAGAACACTATCTCATTTCTGTTTTAATTGTGGTGGGAAATGCACCCCCCCCCATCTTGGCAGTAAAAATGCATGCCTAGTGGTTTGGATAAATGTACCAATTGTGATAAATATGGTCACTTTTCAAAAGTATGCAGGTCGAACTCAAAAGTTAAGACGGTTCTTGAAGTGATAAACTTTATTTGCAATATTAAAAGTAAGAATGGGAAACAAAATTGACACCAAAATTCAAGTAAAAATAAATGGAATAGAATTGATTATGGAGATTGACTCCAGAACTGATGTAAATATAATAGATTCCAAGGATTAATAAAAAAAAATATAATGCCAATTTATTCGCATATATAGGTAGTACCCCCCGCCCCCTGCACCCCCCCCCAAAGGGTTAAATTTATGCATAAGCTACATGTTGATTTTTTTAATGTGGTTGAAGGTAGTGAAGGGTCCTTAATTAGTTCACAAACACCAGTAGACATTGGCGCGTTAACATTTATTAAAAAGGTTATAAACTCTGCTCACAGGGATAATTTGCTTACAAAAAAAAAAAAAAAATACTACTTTTTTCATGGAATAGGCAAAATGAAGGTTGTATAGATCAAACTAGACATAGATAAAAATGTTAAACTGGTCTCCCAACCTTATTGGTATGTTCTGTTCCCCTTAAGAGAAAAAAGTTGAGGCAGAACTTCAACGTCTTGAAGCTGTGGGCATATTTGTGGAAGTTGATGGGCAAACTGATTGGGTCTCACCTGTTGTTATTGTTCCTATAAAGGATGGTGATATTAGTGACTTTGTATAGAATATGGTTCAACCAAATAAAGCAAATATCCATCACTCGGTTCAGACAGATAACCGATGTAAAAATCTAGCATAAAAAACCCTCAAAAACAGTAGCCTCATGTATTCTATAAATTTGAACGTGTTCAGACACATTACTTGATCCATATAAATATCTATATATGATGCTATCCTGGGTATGATGATAAACTACATCCGCATCCTTGGTAAGATGATAAACTAAGTCCAACAACAAGGATTAGGAGGTTTTGATGAGCGTGGAACCACCTCTTAATTGCTGGTGTTCCCAGGTCCACCCTGACCTGGAGTGGTAGCACCTGTTAGGGTCCCAGCTATGGGTAAATAATTAACCCACAAACTGGGGTCAAAACACTATGAAAGTATAAAAATAGGTTTTAATGCCAGAAATACTTTGTAAAAAAAATTAACAGCAATTAATTTTTGAAGGAAAAAAATTATTACCAGCAATACATTTTTGAAAAAATATGAGCAACACGTTTTTGAAGAAAAATATTCCCAGAAATAGATTTTTGAAGGAAAAAAACTTATTACCAGCAATAATAATCTTGTCAGCATTAAATAACCCATTGAGGGTGATATACTACAAAACAATCCAATCCAAACTGTATATGATGATGTATCTGTATGTGATAATATTTCATTCATAGATTTCCATTTTACTTTCTAATAAATTTCTTGGTTAGCTCTCTCTCTCTTATATATATATATATTTCAAAATGGCTTGTTCACTTTTAGAGATTCATCATTATGTCCAGATGTATTTTTTTTCCTCTGGTTTAAATTGTTGTTTAGTGAAACTTGTCTTTTTTTTTTTTTATCTTTTATTCTAGACGGAGACCTTATCACTATATTTGACAGTTCAGATCTTTCATTTGCCATTCAGTGCAGCAGGATTTTGAAACTCACTCTTTTTGGTAAGTAGGAAAAAAATGGATTCTTTGCAGTTCACATAAAATAGCAGAATAGTTTTTCATTTTCCTTGAGTCTTTAAATTGATTGAAACATTAGGAAGCTCTTATATTATGCATAAAAATCAACACTGCATGGTGACTGGCAGTTTCAGGTTTTAAGCAGTTATCAGAATATATGTTGCTCTTTGTGTAAGTACTCTTTATCTATATAATCTGAATTAAGATGTAAAATAGTTGCTTACAATAGTTTAGTCAATTTGGCGCATCAGGTATTAAGTGTTAAATGATTTTTCTAGGGATATATATATATACACACACTAATGCATAAATACATATCTAATGACAAAAACAAATTAAACTTTTTGCTTATTGCAAAAAAAACTTAAAAAAAAACAACAAACTTTCAACATTATCACCAACACTACAATAAAAAAAAAAATCAAATTATCAACAACTAATATTTTCCCTGATTTTGCTTGCCCACTTGGAGAAGGTTTGACTAATAGTAATTTAATTGACATGTCCATGGGTTGTACATTATTACACCCGTTAGCATACACATAAAACAAACAACCCATCATCAATAAAATGTTATCAAATTTGGGGACAAACACACTAAATATATTTCATTGGTCAGTTTATGTTAATGTAAATATGTAGGAAGAACAGGAAAATGATCCTAAATATAATAAAATTAAATTTGAAAAATCCTTAACAGTTCTTTAAGGATCTTCAATCAAAATATACATATACATATATATATATATATATATATATATATATATATATATATATATATATATATATATAATGTGAAGAAATATAGTCTTAAAGTGTGCTATATTTATGGGATAAAGTGCTCAATATCAGAGATAGAGCATGTGTAAATATAAAAGTGAACATAGAAGTCAACACTTAGAGGCGACAGTCTGTTTCATGCTAGTGCAATCGTCAGGCATGAAACAGACTGTCGCCTCTAAGTGATGACTTCTATGTTCACTTATATATATATATATATATATATATATATATATATATATATATATATATAAAAGTGAACATAGAAGTCATCACTTAGAGGCGACAGTCTGTTTCATGCCTGACGATTGCACTAGCATGAAACAGACTGTCGCCTCTAAGTGATGACTTCTATGTTCACTTTTATATATATATATATATATATATATACACACACACACACACACCTGTCTTGATCCTGATTTTGTTGATTTTTGATTTAATTTAATTTTATTTGTTTATTATTTTTAAAGTTATTTTTTGTATACTCTAAGTTCTAAAGTTTGGTCTGATGATTATTTAATTTGTGAAACTACCAGTCCCTATGCAGTATTAATTTCTATCCCCCACACTGTTTATATGTACAAATGTTCTGTCCCTGATATTGAACTCTTTTCCTATAAATACAGCAAATTTTCAACAATATCTCTCTCCCTACATATCTTATATTTGAAATGAGTCAACAGCAATGAGTGTTTACCATGAGATATGTATTCTGCAATTTGTTATGAAAAGGCAAAGTTTGATTTGCACTTCAGTTGTAATAGAAGCATTTGGCTTTAGTGTCCAGATATTTCTGGATAATTGGTCTGAGTAGTACAAGACACAAAAGCAGGTTTCTTTGGTCTCTGGAGATTCCAACTTCTTAACAGCACTTCCCCATTGTCATGGGTCACTTAGGCATTTTGTGATACAGGCCACATGAAACTGGACAGTTTTTGCTTCGAAGCCCACATTCATGTAATGATCTATAATGAACCCTCTCAACAACTTTTCAAGTAAAATATTATGTATCAGTGTAAACTGCCCCTAAAAATATCATTTTAGATATAGCTAAGCATTAGAGCATAGGCTGAAAGATCAGAGGTCGGTGATTTTTGCCTTTGCTTTATCATCTAAGGAATGCAAGTTATTATAAAACCATTAGAAGAACCTTTCCACCTTCAGTGTCCAATTAAAGGCTAGTAAAATCTGTTTCTCAATGTCAACCAATTGGGCATTATTCACTCATTACAGGAAGTAATTTTTAGCACCCACTTCTAGATCAGTTGGAAAGGGGTGTAATAAAAACATTAAGCATACTGTCATGCTTCTCACAATGGTAATCCTTACTGTTTCCTTATAAGGAAACATTTGTCATTCGTTAACCAAGTAGCTAGTTACTTGAGCATCTACTTGAGTTATGGTTTTCTTTACTACCTGGCCACTGGGCTGGAATCAAAGTGTAGTATCTGCCTTGGAGTCAGCAATCGAGGACCAGGAGGTCTGGTGTAGTGTTGTGGACTCCATGATCTCGACTTCAGTTAACACATGATGATCTGCCTTCTGATGGACAAACTGCATTTTATCTCTCAATTGTGTTTTTGTCTTTTGACACATCAAATAAATGACAGGTGTCTGGTCCTGGGAATTCCAACCCCACAGCAGCACCTCCCAAAAAAGGGAGGAATTGTGAGATTTCAGCACCAGTGCTACATTGTTGCATGGACCAGGCAAATTTGGCCTAGATGTACACACTTGGGCTCCCCGTTTTAAACTGGCCTTGTGCCATATCGTTTCACTGTAGGGAGACGTGTAAATACTATGTGTAGTATCTATTCTCATCTCTAATGGCAATATTAGCTGTTTCTTTATATGGAAACATTTGGCATTCATTGGCTGATCACCAAGTGCTGCTTTCAGTTGAAATTTATAAAATCTTTCTATTAAAATAATTTTTCAGGAAAATAGGTTTCTCAAATTCATTGTTATCACTCTTTCCAGTATTGATAGCGGTTTCCTTCTTAACCTTTAGTTCAAAGTAATGTGGAAGGTCAACATCTTAATTATTTTCTCTTAGAATTATTGCTGCTATTGAAAGTCCTCAAGTGATGTGGTTCCTATTATTTGGTACAATTCTTTGTGATTCTGTAGTGCCAGTCCATGATTCAAAGAAGGATGGTCCTCGCTAAGATTGACAGGCTTCATTAACTGGAAGCCATCTTTAAACATTGATATGAGAAAGTGGTTGTATACTACAAGTGTGCAAGATTTGCAAACCATACGGCTTTATTTCTTGGTTGAGCTACTTGTGTATTTCTCATTAGTACCAATAATTAGTTTTTGAGACCAGATAATATCCAAGACTTTTTTAATACTGATTTTCAAAGTAGGGATAAATTAGGAAATTTGATATATAAAAATCTTCTATCTAGTTGCCCTTGTGTTATACTCAGCTAAACTTCATAAGAATCCATTATAAACATGAAAATTTATTTATTTTTTTCTGTTATTTTTAGTCAATGGTCTTCCGCGGCCATTAGAGAGTGATGAGGTGAAATACATTCGACGAGAACTCAAGGAACTAAGAAACCGCATTAATCATCTGTTAGACATCTTGGAACCACCTGCCACAGGTGTCTCTGATGAAGGAGATACTGCCATGCGTGAGTACCGTATTTTAGCCTACAATTTTTGTGTAAACATTAATTTCTATTTAACACTTGTTATTAAAGATTAGTCAAATTTGGTGTTTGTGTGTCAAGTGTAAAACAGCTTGGTTTAAAATGATTCGTCTTGTTGACACCGATGACTGAACACTCACACACGCACACCTGTTGCAGCATTCAGCCGGCTCTGTCAATTAGAACGAAAGCTGACCAAGCATAGCAGATTTCATATTCATTTGGACATGCAAATCCATAAGAGGAGCCTCAGTGGGAATTTGGATACACAAGCAGTCCCCCAACCTCATGTATACACACTTTTAAGACAGTACGATCCGGTTTGAATTCAGTTTCCTTCTCCTAGACTGGTTACCACCCTAGGCTATAGGACCCAGTCTATCCTGCTATTTTATCCATAGCTGGCTGGAGAAGAGATGGATTCCCAAGGGTATCAGCATGTAAGTAAATGTAATGAACTTGACTGGAATTTGAACTTGGCTCTCCAATTCCTCAATCCGAGCTGGTAAACATTATTCCACTGTGCCTCTCATTCACACTTTGTCTCCCTATACTACAGAAATGTGGCAGGACCTAAAATATTAAAATCTGAAGTAAGATGTTACTGAGCAAGATGGAATGGTAAAATGGATACTTATCAGCCTTATATGATTTGGGGATCAACAAGATTAGATATATAAATGAAATATGGAGGTGCTAACTTACCTGATTAAGAAGCTAGGTACAAATGAATGTGAGCTCAATCAGACAATCGTCCCAATAAGCCACATGACTAAGCTTATCATCTCAGTTCTGATGAATGGAGTTCAAATAGGCTGGAAATAGAAGAACAGTATAGTTTAAGGAAACTGGAACAAGAAATGCAATATTTGTGATCAGAATGCTACCAGAGCAAGCAATAGAAATAAATGTATACCTATAGTATTTACATTATTGTTCCCTGTCTATCCCGTGCAGCTGCGGAAAGGAATATAAAGGAGAAACAGGCCGCCCCCTCAAGGTAAGGCTTCAAGAACACCAGAAAGCTGTAATGCGAGGGGAAGTAGAAAAATCAGGCGTGGCTGACCACATATGGAGAGAGAAGGGAGATCACCGTCCCCTGTGGGATCAGGTTGAGATCATAGACAGGGAACACCATTGGAAAATTCGTAAACTTAAGGAATCAGCACATATGCTAGGCCACAAAAATCTCCTGAGTCGGCCAAGCATAGAAATAAATACAATATGGGAACCAGTAATAAGGAGTGCCAGAGAACAGCAATGATAACAAAAAGTTGCAATATGAGATCTGGTAAAGAACATGCAATGATAACAGCAAAATTGCAATATGAGTACTGGTAAAAATGGTTGCTGAAAAATTAGGTTTATAATACTCAGAAATTCATACCCAGATGTCCTCAAGGACACATGGTACGGTGGATAAAGGCGTTGGTTAGATCCAGTAACAGACCCAAAGAGTGTGAGTTCAATACCCGGTTCAGGCAGTGGAGAACTTTCAGAGGGAAAAATTACCAGGAGATAACTGATAACTGACATCCATCAAACATGGCTCGTGGAACTAGAACAGTCTACCCCAGTGATCGAAATAAAGGGTTTGGTTCGAAATTCCAACCACCTGAAGAAGGCTGGAGCGTACAACGGCCGAAACGTTGTGACAAATATGGCGACAATATATGTAAATACTGTACATAATACCTCATCTCAGAAATATAGACAGATGTATACCTATGTTTCATAAACTTCAAAAGCATTTGATAAGGTGTAACATGAACATCTATTTGAACTGCTAGGAAAGCTAGAGAAAGATAATTCCGAATATTTATAGAGTAAATATCAATCCTCCTATATGGCAGTGAATGCTGGACAATTTCCTCACAGATGAAAAAGAGATTTCAGGCAAGAGATGTGGTTCTACAGAAGGATGCTGATATTACCATTGATACAACATGTGAGCAATGAAATTTTAAGGAAAATGGAAACAAAAAGTTCTGAGACACAATGAGGAAAAAAGGCCTTGAAAATTTGACACTCACAAGACACATTGAAAGCAATAGGGACAAAGGAACATGGTGAGTAATGTACCCCTAATGAATTGCAAAATGGTGTGTGGAAGGGATATTAAAAAGACAAACATTGCTGAGAGCTAGAGAGGATAGGAAGTTGTGGTGAGCTATGATCTCTTGTGTTTTGAAGAGATGTAATGCACAAGAGAAGATTTCTAGTTTTTAAAGCTGCTTTTAACCCTTTAGCATTCAACTTGCTGTGTAAATATCTGGTCTTCATGTTAAACGTGCCATAACCCGTTCCATGTATACTCTGTCGTAATATGACAACCTTATTGTAAATAAATGCAGGAAGTCATGAAAACCACGAGACTTTGATCACGCATATATTTATAGGGCTGCTTTGTGCTTGTTGAATACTAAAGTGTTACTGCATGCAAGAACAATTGGAAATCTTTAATTGAAGATTTGAAAGGCAATAAACAACAACTGGCTGACATTTTATGTTATGTAAATTGTAAATGATTGTCCCTATTTAAATAATTAATACTTATGAAATGTGAAATCTGGATGCTTTCAAGGCAAAAGAATTCTTAGAGAAAGCAAACCATATGCTTATTGATTTTTTTTTTTTTTTTTTTTTTTCCTAACATAAAATGTTTTCTACACAAACTGTTTTCTGCAGTATTGTGAATAGTGCAACCCAATTGCTACAGATTTGTCTAAAAAGAATTCCTCACTTGTTTCATTCTCTTATTATTCTTTATTTTAGTCTGTGACCAAACAAGATGTGCATTTTTCAGAAACAAATTTTATTTTGAAATGTTTTAATGTTTTCTGGCATCAAACTCCGAAACGAAGCAGTCAGCTTGGATATCTTGCTAATGATATGATAATGATCTATATTGATTGTTTCACAAGCTGAAGATTTTCAGCAGTTTAGGTTGTTGGAGGTCAGCCTTATCGTGGTTTTTGTTCAAGTGGCATTTCACAGTGATTGAAATGCAGATACTACTCACACGTTTTACATAAAGCTTCTTCCTGAAAATCTACTCAAAGCATTAAGGACAGTAGTTTTCCCTTCAAGTAAAGACCATACAAACGCACATACACATACAGGGTTATTTTTTTTATTAGCTTTCATGAAAAATTGCTAAATGTGCAAGCAAGCCTGAGGAGGAAAAAAAAAAGAAAAAAATTAATTTATTCAGAGCCACACCATGCGGTAAACTGATTCAGAGTAGTTGACTTTTAATGCCTAAAAATGTAATGGCATCCTCTTTGCAGTTTGCTGTTTTTGTTTTATTTTGGTCCCCATTGTCTATTCTAACCATCCAAAGACTTATGCAGTATTTGATAATCTCCAAATATTGTTTGATATTTTTGGATGTGTCACTGATGCTATAGTTTGAACAATTGTCAATTCAATGATTAACTTTTTCAACTGTATTTGAACTTTCTACAGTATAAAACCCAGCCTCGTCCTGTTATCACCATTTTGTTTTTATTTATTGGGTCACCATAAAAAGTGAACCATCTTGAATTCCAATTAATGGAATCTCTTAAGCCGTAGCCATTCATTTCCACATTTTCACTTTCATAGAAATTATTTTAAGCTGCTTACTTTTCTGTATGAATCCAAATTTGAGAAAGATTGTTTTTTTTTTTTTGTTTTTTTTCTGAATCGGAATAATAATTGTTGATGCATGTTATTGGAAATTGTGCCATGTCCTTAAATATAGGTCATCTGTAGTTTAAGACAATAAGACAAAGAATTCTGCCAATATAAGTAAGGAAAATGTGTGTAGTGAACTTGGGGAAAGGAATAAAAAATAGAAGACATGTGAATGTAAATTTTCAGGTAATTTTATAAGACAAGAAAAACACTCATGTTGAAAAGCTGCTGTTTGAAGCATCAGATGAAATAAGGCAATATTGTTTGTTTTATTTTTTTAATTTTTTAACTTGACAGTGTAAGAAATAAATTCTATTTCCCTTTCCAGTATCCTTTAATTGAAACAAAACCAGTATCCTTTTCACATTAACAGCTTTTTTTTTTTTTTTTTTTGTTTTGTGATTTGCAATTATGATCTTGTTCTTCATTTTATATCTGTACATTGCAGACACACAATTCCAACTGGCTTAAATTTTTGTGCTGTTACTTCAGATTTCCATTATATCTGAACTTTTTCATTCCTTTTGTTTGACCAAACTTTTTATGTGGCAGGATTTTGACTGTCATTTGTCACCTCGAGGGGATATAATATGTCATCCTTTATGCTTACAGAAGTGACGTGTCCTAAAATTTGTTTTGTAAACTATCTGTAATTATGGAATTGAATTTTTAAAATTTGAATTCTTACTTTTGACTATTTACTATCAGTTTCTAGTTTTCTGTGTTTAAAAATAAAAGAAACGCCACATTTTATTTATTTTTCCTTTTTCCTTAGAAAATGGTGATCCCAAAAGTAAACGTCAAACTAGTATCAACTGTGGCCCAGCGGCTGGAGTTGCCCACAGCAAAGAGTTTGACCCTTTATCAGCTCAAAGACCCAATGAGGAAAATACACAAAACAAAGTGATGTCATCTTTTGGCCTTTCTTCTGATGGTAGGTTACCATTTGCAATCTTGATCTGTTTTGTAGCTTGCCAGAAAAGTAAAATTATTCAAAATTTCCAGGTTCATTTTTTTCTCCTCAAAAAGAAACAGTATAATTATTTTTTCTAAAGCAGTAAATATCTAATGCCCAATCCCTCCCAATAACAAAAACAACTTAAATGCTAATAAATAAGTTTGGTAAGAATTCTTAATTTGGTTTTCTGATCATTGATTCATTTGATTTGTTGTACAAAAGAATGAACCCAAATCTCCCTGCACTATCACCTTTGTGTTCTCATGTTACTGGTATGCCACAATCAGACAGTGTATGAGGGTAATGCTGTGTAGTTCACTTGTAACTGTCTGCACAAAAATTGGTACCAATATATTTTGGAAGTGAGTAAAAGCTAGACCATCTTTAGAAAGATTTGTTTTTATTGTGATTTTTTTTTTCTTTCTCTTTTTCTGCATTTCACAGATGCAGAAAGATTCTTTTTTTCTTTGATATGTGGGTAGGTGTCCCAAAATATCTAGGCTCCTCAGACATTGCTGCAGACATTAGGGCATACACCTGATACCTACCTTTATTAATCTAATGGAGAGGTTCTGAAAATTGGTTCCCATTCTCCAAGCTAATATTTTTTTTTTTTTTTTTTTTTTTTTAAATTATTCTGTAATTTGAAGGTGTTGGGAGATAGACAAGGAATACAAATTGAACCCAGACTCCTCCACATCTTACAATTTCTAGTTTCATGCAGTTCTTTTCTCATGACTTTGGGGTGCATCATATTTGTCACCAAGAGAATTCGGTTTCCTTCCTGTTTGTGCATTAATTCTACCCCCTAATTTCTGGCTACCAAGAATTAAGTTTAAATTTTCAGGAATTAAATTAAGAGCCAGTCTCTCACTAAAAACTCAAAATTTTGCAAAATCAAAAGATTATACAAGATCTGTTAGAAGTAGTGCAGGCATTTGATGTGTGTAGTGTGTGTGTGTGTGTGTGTATATATATATATATATATATATATATATATATATATATATATATAATCTGACTCCTTTGATATGTATTTGGTGCAATACTTGATTGAATGAATTGATAAATGGATTTCGACATTAATATGACAGTTGAATTGTCGCAACAAATATGTATTGTAAGGCACTATCCACTGATTGCTGATTTCTTGCTCAACTTGACATCCATATTGTCACATTTTGATCTTGCAAATGTGACCTCCATCTTCTGGCTTTCTCCTTCTATATTTTGGATAGTAGTCATTTCCTTATTTGAATTTAATTTAAAATCAAAGAGAAAATAATTTTCTGTCGGGGTGTGTAAAAACAGGTTGATCTGACCCCTTTGATATGTTTTTGATGCAATACTTGATTGAATATATTTTTGAGCAGAATTCATCATTGATATGACAGTTGAATTGTTGCAACAAGTATGTATTGTAAGGTGCTACCGACTGATTGGTGATTTCTTGCTCAACTTGACGTCCATATTGTCACATTTTGATCTTGCCGATATGACCTCCATCTTCTGGCTTTCTCCTATATTTTGGATAGCCGTCATTTCCTTGTTCAATTTTAAATTTAATTTCAATCAAAGGGGAAAAAAATTCTGTGTGGTGTTTGTGCCCTCTGGCAACCCCCTTTGATTAAAATGAAATACTTATCCAAGTACTCTGATTAATGTAATTTCAGAATATATATGGTTATGGGGGTCCATCATGAGCAGTTATGAATGTATGTGAGAGATTCATGGAAGTTTAAAGACAGTAAAATCGACCTTGCTAACCAAATGCTCCTCTGTGGCCGAAACGGTTAAGGCTATATGACGGTATCTGTATAGGATACAGGTTCGATTCCTGTCGGAGGATGAAAATTTTTTATGAAAATTTCTTGGACATTCAGGCTGGTAAATGTTGTTTAATACTGTTTATTATAAAACAGAGCATTTACTTAAATATTTGTATCTATAAAAAGAATGTTAAACATAAAAATGTCTTAAAATAAATATATATATATATATATAAATATAAAAGTGGACATGGAAGTCAGCACTTAGAGGCGACAGTCTGTTTCATGCTAGTGCAATCGTCAGGCGACGATTGCACTAGCATGAAACAGACTGTCGCCTCTAAGTGCTGACTTCCATGTCCACTTTTATATTTACACACACTCTATCTCTGATATTGAGCACTTTACCCCATAAATATAGCACACTTTAAGACTATATTTCTGCATATATATATATATATATATATATATATATATATAGGCAGCTTATTTTCATTTAAACATGTCTGATTAAGCAATTTAGACATGTTGTGTTTGTTTATTCTCAACAATATCCTTTTGTAATCACGTATAAGGTTTGTTTTTTTCATGATACCTACCTTGCTCTCATTAATCAGGAAGCAACAAAGCTTATATGTGATTGTGATTACGAAAGGATATTGTTGAGGATAAAGAAACACATGTCTAAATTGTTTAATCAGACATGCTATGTGTGTGTGTCAAATATGTGGTGCAGTTCAATTTCTATTACAATGAATCATTCATACAAAAAGTCAATTAGTAAAGTTAATGATATAAAAAGGCGAAATCCCTTCGCTAACAAAATTTTAAAGATGCATTAACCTACCAATCACTCGAATGTTATGACCCTTGTTTTTTTAGAATTATAAGCTGTATAAGTTCTTTCTTAAATATGCAAGTATTTTCGACTGTACATTCAGTCATCTTCAGGCATGGAAATTATTTTGTTTTTGGTAAAATTCAGGTAGCATCCGAAACAAAAAAAGATAATGCAAATCAAAATGTATCAAATTTTTTAAATGTATTCTTGATAAGATACAAACTTTTGGAGTGCACAGTTGCAAAGCTGAGGTTGAATTTTTAAAAAAAGTTTGAGTGCATTTTTTACTAAAATAGCAGTTTTAGAATTTTATTTATTTATTTTTTTTTGGTAGCAGTTTATCAGTCAATGTGGCATGAACTAAAAATAGTTCAATAAGTAGAGTAATGTCTCAGTTGTTATCCTGAAAATTTGCACGGCGGATTAGTACTTTTAAATCAAATCAAGTGATTGGTAGGTTAATGCATCTTTAAAATTTTGGTAACAAATTGATTTTGCCATTTTATATCATTAACTTTAGTAATTTACTTTTTGTATGAATGATTCATTGTAAAATATATATATATATATATATATATATATATATATATATATACACACACACACACTATATAGTAATTTCAGATGAAGTTGTTTTGTAGATACTGGGAAACTTCCTGGTGGGCCACAAATTGAAATAACCAAAGAAAAACTTAAAAAAAAAAAAAAAGAGAAAAATATTGCGTAGATGCTGGGAAGATTTAAATAAGGCTTCTTTGATGCTATAATTTCTTTCAGTCGATAATAGATATCCACAGTTTTTTGTTGTAGGATAAAGTCAGTGTTTTTCACTGGGCTCTTTTACAAGTTTATCTGGTAGAAATTTTCGGTCCAGTCTGCCACCGGTTACATCGAAAATATGATGACAGAAATATACATTTATTCTTTTCTCTTTTTTATATGTATGGAACTCTTTAACGAGCTGGCCATATGAAATTGAAAATAAATTTGTCTAAGCCACTGTAAATAGCAGCAGTTATTCACAGAAACATATAATATATAAATCATGCACTATTTATTTCTTTTTGTTTGTTTATTTTTTTGTTTTTTAAGAAATCTCATTCCCAAGGGTTACAATTTATGGTAATACTTAGTAAATTTGTTATCATTTTGTAATTGTAGAAAATTCACAAAATCTTCAACCATTACATTTGGTAAATGGTAAATGTTTGTATTTCGCATCAAATCTGTTACTATGAATGCCTATTAGTCTCTGTATTTGGGAATAAATATTTGATTGCTTAGATTATGGTGAGTCCATCAAGCAGTTCTTTGTGCACAAGGGTCTGTGTAGAAGAAGTTGACAAATGGTTTTGTCAAAGAAAAAAATAATTGATAGCAAATGAGTTTTTTGTTTGTTTTATTGTGGAGTTATTTCATAATATCTAGACAAAGTGACTATCAAATTCCTTTGTCTTTCTCCAAGACCAGGAGAAAGACAAAGTGATAACTTGGTAGCTGAACAAACTGAACAATTAATTTGAAAAGCTTGAACTTCAGGATAGCACCTCCATGTCATTGTTTCGTTTTTATTATTTTTTTTATACGTTGTCTTCTTCAGTCATTTAATTTCAAAGTTTTTATCATCATCATCATCATAGTACAAGTACAACTGATTTGAAATTAGTTTTTTTCTTTTAATTTCTTCAGCCTGTCCATTTTGAAAGTTTAGCAGGCATTAGGATTGCATAATGGTTTTACTAGTATGGGAAAAAAAATGATCTGTTCAGAGTTTGAATTTCAACTCAGCTTTTGAACTTCAACTTGGGAAAAGGCATGAATTCATATCTCCTTGCATTTTGTCCTATCACCAGATATTTAGTCTGATCAGTTTGATAAGGTCAAATTGGCAGCTGATCTCAAAAGTGACCTAAAATCTGCTGTTAACGGGGGCAAGGAATGGCTTGTTAATCTTAATGCTTCCAAAACAAAACTGCTTTCTATTAATCATCTGTCCCCCTAACAAAGTGAAAAGATTATATTGAATAAATTGCGAGGAAAGT
Organism: Acanthosepion esculentum; assembly: GCA_964036315.1. Classification (NCBI taxonomy): domain Eukaryota; kingdom Metazoa; phylum Mollusca; class Cephalopoda; order Sepiida; family Sepiidae; genus Acanthosepion; species Acanthosepion esculentum. Next base: position 6,202,871 of record OZ038506.1, read on the forward strand.
TGGTTCACTGTGTTGTGCTAGACAGTTTTCTCTCTAGAATCTATTTGCCATTCATCCATACTTAGAATGTTACGGCTGCATATGGTCTGGTGTTCCCACTCTATATTTAGAGATTCTTGATAAAATCCAAAGAAAAATCTGCAATGTTATTAGTCCTAATCTGGTATCCTGGCTTCAATCACTTTCCTGCTACCATAATGTAGTTTCCTGTGCTTTTTCTAATATTTTCATGGTAATTGTCCTGTTGAACTTTCATCTTTGGTGCCTAGTCTTTTATTAATTTAAGTGCAGTACTAGATTGGCAGCTAGGTCTTGTCACTTTACAGTTGAATTGGCTAGATGTGGATTTTGCTAACATTTTTTCTTGCACTTATCACCTGTAGAATGCTCTTCAAGCTTCTTACATTCCAGCCAAATTTGATCTTCAAAAATTTAAATTTTATTTTATCTAATTATGGATGAGTTGTTTAACCAATTGTTCACATTGGTTAAACCACTCATCCATAACTACCTTGCCATCCCAAACAGTAGCAGCAAAAAACGTTTTTTTTTCAAGGACCAGGAGCCACTTGTGGTAGAGGGTTACAGTGTAAGAGGTATCTGGGGACGGTAATGGTTAACCCTCAACTTGAACAGTTTAACATTACAGTGATTGGGGAAACCTCCTCTTGGTAGTTAAGTGGTGCATGACATGGTCGGTCTTAGTTGCAAAGGTTAGAACTGGTGGAACTAAGGAATGGAATTGATTTGAATATTTTTCCATGGCAATAGTGATAATAGTGGAAGATTTGCAGTGTTTCATCTGTGGGGAAAAGAAGTTGTAGCATGGAAAATAATTTATCACCCACAAGGTCGTGTAGATGTTTTTGGACTCTATTGAAACTGGAAAGTAAAGATTGTTCAACTCCTGTCCATATATGGCAGCAGTACTCCATTTTCAGCCTGTTCTGACGTTTCTAAAGGTAGAGAATAGTAGGAGTCGGACGTTTCTGTTCTATAGTCGACAAAGATGAATGAAACGTTCTGTCTTAAGAATTTGAATATTGATTACCTGCTTTAATATTTGATCTCTGTCTTGTGACGTTGCACTGAGTTTACTAAGCGGAGAGGGCTTCTTGCAAATCAGTGAAGTGGCAGGGAGGACCACGACGTTGGTTCATATACCACCAAATTCTTCTCCGTCTCCCGTTTTTTTTTGTCTGTCCGGAGGTGAACTTATAGGTTGGTAATTATCCAAAGCTGGATGACGGGATTTTCTCGATCCTGGTTGGCTCGGGGGTGGGGGACAAGGCAACAACACTGATGGACATCAAATGATCAAAGCAAAACAACGCATGTACATATTCACACATATATTTACACAATGGCAAACATTTATCAACACAACATACAATATGAATAAAAGATTAACACATTCGTACCTATAATAAAAAAAAATGTCTTTTTCTTTCTGTCATAAAGTTTATAGAGCCCGGCCAAGGCTAACGTCTCTTATCCCTTTTCTTCCTTTTTTATATATATATCTATAGGATCCTTTCTTTTTTTCTTTTCTTCTTTAACACACGTGCATTTACAGATCTTTTCTTTTCTTTTTCTTGGAAAATAAATTTAGTCACTAGGGTTTCGTTTGTTCTATTTTACCTTCTCTTTTTCTTTTCTAAGGCCCGTTAACCTTTGCATAGGATATAATTTCGGAAATGGCAGTACTTATCTTATTCCCTTTTCTGAAGGGGATTTTGTCTTTTCGGCGTGTCTTCTTCTTACGGAGCTTTGGCGGTGCCTCAGAGTTATATCTTCGACCCTGCCTCCGCGAACATCAGCTCATAACTAACTTTTTACTTCCACAATTTGCCCCATGTGGGTTGCATTTTGGCGCCAACATTCTTCCTCTTCTCGGCTGACCATCCTACACACTAATCCAACTGCTTGCACACTATTCGCGCAGAGAGAGTGGGGATTCGTTTCTCTCTCCTTGTTCGCCTAGGGTTTGTATGGAGAGGACATGATAACTTTTACCGCTTCCTTTCCCCTCCCTCAACAGCTGCTACACAATTGACCTCTGCTTTCGTGGCCGATGGGTTGCAAAGAGAGGGTGGGAGGTGTCTCCCCCTCTTGCCTTCTACGACACCTCGTCACAGTATCTATAAGTAAACCGAATTTCCGTTTTCAATTAATTGGTCAAATCATTGGTAGTGGTCTGAAGCAATGCACTTTCCAAAAAGAATAGTGTAACTCTCTTAGGTCATGCTTCCTTGGAAGATTTAAATAAGGCTTCTTTGATGCTATAATTTCTTTCTTACTCTTTCTCTACAGTCTTCATGAGCATTCACTGCACCTGGCAGGTCTTCTGGTTTGCATCTTGTATCTTCACATAATTGTTCACCAACAAGGCGACTATTATTGCTTGTTCTCTTTCTGTTGAGTCTGAGTCTGAACTACTCAGCCAAGGGATTTAACTCACAATTACAATACACACTTTATTCATTTCATGATACTGGCTACTTTGTTTCACTTGAACCAGAGAACAGCATCATTAGAATTAGACCATGGAAGACTGGAATTATTTTGCTTGTTTAATCAAGTTTCCAGCTTTTTAGAATTTGTGTAAAGAAGAAACCACATAAGATATAATCTGTGAGAAAATATTGTGCAAGCTGCTGCTACTGCTGTAATAGTATGTCAGGGTAGGGTTATGTTCTGATGGAGTTTAAAATGATTATTGATGAAACTGGATTCTGTTTTGACAGATGTTACAATCACAACTTTTGTTGTAGATCATTTGAATCCTTGTCATATTTCCCAGTGATGATTACCCCCCCCCCCAAGAAAATGTAATCCTCCCATTTTGGGAAGGTGATACAAAACTGCTTTGAGGAATGTTTGATCAAATTCCACTGGCCCCCAAGCTCACTAGGTTTGAACCCCCATTGAAAATATAATACCCTTGTGCAAATTAATTGAAACAAAACGAATAATTCCGTTATTTACTTTTTTTTGTATTCTTCAAATGAATCATGTGACCCAGTGCACATGTTACTACTTTGTATGTCCATTCCATGAAGTCGTTCCTTGTAGATTGACCACAGATTGGATTTAAATCAGGAGATTTTCCGGGCCGATCTATAATAATTTTATTTGCTCACTAGTAAGGCTTGCCAGTGTGTTTGTGCAGCATTACAATTTTTGTACGCTTCCTTGGAGTAATGTTCATCACAGACAATGGCTGTAGGACAACTAATCAACAGTCAAGACAGTAGTGTCTTTCTGTGATAAAAATCTGTTGCAATCACGGATGACACACTGTTTTTCAAGGCCAAACAAATTTCATCATACACCCAAAAATACTGCACACCATTGCAAATGACCTAATCTGAGGAAAAAATAGAAATCGATTCCACCCTGTCACTCCAGTGGGTCTAAAACTGACCGTATGGTGAAAGAAAGGAAACTAAAGCGGTTGTTTCAATTAATTTTCACAAGGGTGTACATGGGGCAAATTGCAGACCTAACTAAATTTCCTACAGTCTTACGGAATAGGCACAACTCATTATTTATATTAAGATGTCCAACATTTTGGCTGTTGTGTTCTCCTGCCTTCTTTAAAGTGTCTGTCAATTTGGGCAATTTTCAGGGAATTTCAAACCGAAGTCTTTATTGAATCTATGAGGGTTGATTGTTCTTGTCTCTGTCTAGGGATATCTCCGCTTTATTTTTCTTTTTAGTGCTGCTCAGTTATTGCTTGTTCTCTTTCTGTTGAGTCTGAGTCTGAACTACTCAGCCAAGGGATTTAACTCACAATTACGATACACACTTTATTCATTTCATACTGACACCTGAAGAAAGCAGACATTAGTCTAACTGTAAATAATAGAAATAAATATAAATATTACTCCTCACCTCATAAATTGAGATAGAAACACAACTTGTAAATAAAACCTAAGATAGATAATCTGTACAATGACTCCATACGACATTGTGTAGCCATTCAAGTGAAGAATAGTTACATGTTATCAGGCAGCTGTTAAGGAACACTTCATTTTATTTGTCATTTATAGATATCTTTGGCAACATTTGAGAGTATAAATTGAAATGATCACCTGTCTTTGCTATTTCATGAAACTTGCTCGTAATATTAGCGTTCTCTTTATTTCAATCATGTTCAATGTTACAGTGGTGCAGTCCGTGATCAGTGTTGATTGGCCGTATGAAGACAGTCTTATTGATAGGAGTGAAAGAAACAAGATAACCGAAACCACAAGCTTTTTATTTGAATAATTCCCTAAATAATTGGGTCTAAAACCATCCTTTTTAGGTTGGTTGGGATTTCTCTAGAATTTATGAGCACTTTAAAATGTTCAGTGGAGCATTAGTATTCCGACATTGTACCTTGCAAGCAAGAAAGTATTAAAAGTTCTGTCATTTAAAGATTGACTATAATGTACTACCTAACTTCAAATGGTATCCGCAGTTATTTTTATAATCTCTGCTTTTGAGGCCTTAATCAACAAGAAGGTTGTCAAGCACCTGGCTAGGAACAACTTCTTGTGTGACAAGCAGTATGAATTTCGATCAACCTGATCCACTGCTGATGTTCTAACTCCCATTACACACAGAATTAGGCCCTTGACAGTACGCATACCACAAGTACCATGGCATTAGATATCTCAAAGGCATACCACAAGTACCATGGCATTAGATATCTCAAAGGCATACCACAAGTACCATGGCATTAGATATCTCAAAGGCCATCAACAAGGTGTGGCATAGATGTTTGCTGCACAAGCTTTCCAGCTATGGAATCACTGGAAGGGTTTTCTCTATTATAAAATCCTTTCTAGCATGTAGATCTCTCAAGGTAGTTATTAACAGTCAGTCTTCTGAGGCCCTGGCGCTCACTCAATGCAGGTGTCCCCCAGGGGTGACTTCTTAGACCAACCCTCTTTCTGATCTACATAAATGAGCTACCTAAGAATATACTCTGATCACTTGTAAATGTCTGTGCTGATGATATGACAATACACAGGCACATCTGTAAAAGTCTCGACGATCTGAGATTGGCAGCTGACCTCTCTTCCAATCTAACACTAACTTCCCAGTGGGGAAAAAACTGGCTGGTTACATTCAATGCATCTTGGTTACATTCCGTCACTGCCGATCAGACCCTGAACTACTACCAGTCATGATGAATGGATGTCCCCTTGAGTAGCGCCCCCCCCCCACCTTGAGAGGATATTAGGCCTCAAACTCTCTCTCAGGTGGAAGGTAGTGAGTCTCTCACTGCTCTATCATGACTACCATCGAAAGTGATTGGATAACCTGCCTCTCCTGGCTCCACCAGGTCTGACCTTCACGGCTAGGATCTGCCATGTCACTTACATATTAACAAACCACCCTCGTTCCCTCTGTATTCCATCAGTGAGAAGTAAGTTCCACTCAAACAGCTTCTTCTCATGAACTACTACCCTATGGAGCAAACTGCCAAGAGCATGTTTCCCTGATCACTACAATCTTAACCTGTTCAAGTTTAGAGTCAACCATTATCTTCCCCTCCTATCCATATAAACTACCCCCCCCCCCCCAACATAACCCCCTATCTTGAGTGGTCTCCTGAGCATTGGACAGAGTGAACCTTACTGTAAAAAAAAAAAAGAAGAAAAGTTGCCCGATCTGAAATTTTTCATTTCTTTTAATTAACACCTCCATAGAATTACGTCTTTTTTTTTCTTCCCTTTTAAATGGTAAAGTAAAAAAAATAATCTCGACTTAGCAAACCTGAAAGATTTTAATTTTACAGAAGGTTGTAGTCATCCTCCTTGGCTGAACGGGGAAGATCAGAGAAGATGCCCCATTTTCAGCTATTGCTCTTAGAATAAAAAAAAAATATGGCTCAAAGTCGGAATTAAATCTGTACAGCATTTGGCTTCTCGAAAGATCAACAGACTAACAAGATTGGGCTACTTTTGAAAGTCTGGCATTGAATTTTGTTACTTTCAACTTTTGGGGCTACTTTAAAAAAGATAAGCTGGGTTATCAATGAGCCAGCTTTGTGGTAACAGTGTAGTCATTTGTAGTTTTAGGGGCAGTTTTTACAATAGTGACCACAGTTTCATCAAAGGAAAGATGACAAAGTGGTTTCCCCTTGCTGCTTTATCCAGTTTAGACTTGTCCTTCTAGACTGGTTGGCCTCCCAAGACCTTAGTGCCCTGTCTGCCTAGCTATTTTATCCATACAAAGAGATGAGAAAAGTGTGTAAAATAACTTGAAACATCAATATTCATTGTAGTACTACCCCATACCATTTCTTTGCACATTTCCATGACTAATTTAAAACAATTTTGTGTCCATATGAATATGGATCAAGATGCCAATCACATTCTGTCCGTTTTGGATATTGTCATTGTTATTTTTGCACAAAACTCTGGTCTACATACTGGTTGACCAAAAGGCATTGTGTGGCTTAATATACAAGTTGAATATGAGCAACTTTGTACAAGCCATTTGCTGTTCTTCAACACTGGTTTTGTTCTGTTACACAGGCAGATCTGAAAGAGTGAAATCAATCTCAAATATCCAGGGATAGTGCATTGGCAAGTAGTCAAGTTTCAGAATTCAACAGGTTAATATTTTTATTTATTTTCTTTCAGAAAACAAACATTTTCCTAGATATTTTGTTGTGGTGTTGGTGAAGAGACTTCATAAGTAGTTAATGATTTTGATTCTTTTGTCTTCAAATAATGAGCATTAAAATTTAAAAATTTTTTTTTTTTTTTCACTTTCAAATTCTGGAAGTCTAGCAGTGTCATGCCGACACTCTTCGTCTTTGTTCAGATGTTGATTATGAGTGGGAATTATCAAAGCAAATAGCGTCGGTCAAAGGCTTTAACTTTTTACTTACCCTTTCACTATGACTTGGTCATAATTAGGATTCTTGGATCAGTAAGAGATTTATTATTATTAGATTTGATTTAATATTCTCTCTGACTCTGAGATGTTACCATCCAGATGGTAATGATCATATCCCTGCTCCTACCTGTAGCTTAGAGACGCAACACTTCCCTCATTGTGCACTCTCAATGATGTTAGCTATCATCCAAGCAATCCTGCAAAGTTTCCTGGAAATAGTCCTACTAAGTGTGCCACTCACCAAAGGGGCAATGTGAGCTGCTGCTTGGTATATTTTTCCCATTTGCTCTACCAAGTCTTGGTACTTCTGCATTTTCATCTGCTCTGCCTTCCCAATGTTCTTATTCCAAGGTGTACTGCAATGTCTATCAGGACCCATCCATTCATGGCTTCTCTTGTGTACATGTGATATCAGGCTGATTGCTCTCCAGGCACTTGTCAGTCAAGATGTTTGCATCTTACATGAACCTTATTTGCTTGGTATTCTTATTATTATTACTTTTTTTTAAGGGTTGTGTCATGGTTTTGTTTAGTGTTTGAATTTGAAACAGCCTAGCAATTTGATTATTTTAATAGCTATTTATGAGACTTGAATCTACATCAACCAATCTAACCCATCCATATAAGTGTACACTTTGTCTCAAATATACAAACCCTGTATTTGAATTTCTCTTTAACCCTGTAGCATTCAACCTGCTCAAGCCTGCCTTGTAAATATTGGCTCTTAATGTCACAACCCGCTGTAACTTGCCCCATGTATACTCTGCCATAATGTATAACATCATCGCAAATATCTCGGGAAGTCATGCAAACTGTGAGACATTGACCACAGATATTTACAAGGTGGGTTTGAGTGTATTGAATGATCTAGAGATCCTAGTGATTTTTAACTCTGTAGTGTCTCTATTCCTGTACAGGTGCATAGTATTGAAACTATTGCATTTCAGCATTGATAGTATCTCTTTGATTCACTTAAGGATTCATAATGATTGTTAAAAGAGAAAGAAAAAAAAAAGAAGGCCGTAGTCTTATGCATGGGAAGTACAATGTTATAAGCATTGAAAGGATTCTGAGAAAGAGAAACTTTAAGTTTATAAAACTGATCCTTCATGATCTCATTTCATTTTAAAACTGCCAATTTTGTTAGAAACAAAGAAAAGACTACTGAACTGTTATGTGATATTTGTCCTCATGTATGGCAGTGAATGCTGGGCAATCTCCTTAAAGATGAAGAAGACTTGATGCAACAGAAATGTGGTTCTACAGAAAGATGCTGAGCATACCATGGACCAAACATTTGAACAATGACAGAGTTTTAGAGGAAATGGAAACAAAAAGGAAACTTAATGCCAGGAAGAGGCAGTTGAAATTTCTGGGGCATGTAATGAGGAAGGAGGGCTTGGAAAATCTGATATTCACAGGACAGATTAAGGGGTAAAAGAGACAGAGGAAAGCAGCACATAACATATTTGACCTTGAATAAATGGATGGCAGAACAGGATTTGGGAGAAATAAGAAAAAGACAAAACTTATTAAGAGGTACAGGGGACAGGTGGATGTGGAGGGCCATGATTGCCTATGTTCTGAAGGGACAAGGTACATAAAATACCATATTTATTTTTTTTTTTTTATCAGATGTATGTTGAAAGTTCCTTGTTAGTTGTATTGATTTATTTTTTGAATTAACAAATCTCAAAAAACCTTTTTTAGTCACTGTTTAAATGTTGTCATACTTGGAATGTTTTTATGCAGTTATCTCCTTTAAACCAGTGGTTCCCAACCTTTTTTAGCTCATGGCCCACTTTGAACTCAGAATTTTTCTGTTGCCCAAGAAATTATTATTGTGAAAAATTACTTCGATTTTATATAGTTGTATCTTTATTGAATGTTTTATGCCTCTTTATTGGAAATACACAATTTTACAAGCATAAAAAATGTGGCATCTCCAATGAAATGACTATTTATTATCAATATTTATTTTTACAATTTTTCAGTTTTTTACAGTTAGAAAAAAAAACAGTATTTACAATGCCCGACTAATTAGAAATTATTCAAACACAAAGTAATTAGTAAATGTTCATCAGCTAAATATATTAAAATTATTTACATACATTTAATTTCATTAATTTATGGACTAGTAGTCAATAAAAGCTCTATGGACCATTCAGTAAGTTGTGGCTCACCTGAAATTTGCCATGGCCATAGGTTGGGAAACACTACTTTAAACCAGTATTAATAGGCTTTAAAACTTCATCCATATTTCACATCATAGTTTGGCATTTTTAATCAAGATAAAAATCCTATATAAATCCTGAGAAGAATTATATTTTATTTCTCACAGATGTTGACAATTTCAGTTCAATCAGTCATCAATATAAGTACAAAATAGATTTAAAAAATTTTGTCTATTGTTGCTGAGAATCTTTCCACTCGTTTCATGTTCATATTAGGCTACTGTTTACTTGTAGATTTGTGAATAAAAATACTTGCAGCAAACAAATTTACTGTATATACTTGCATATCCTGCGACATTTGAAGGCCTAATTTTAAGGGGGTTGCATCATACACAAGATATAAAATTAGCGTATGCATTGCTGGCCCTGGCTATGCTATTGATCAAACTATATATCCATTTACTGTAGTCAAATTAGCTTCAAAATTGGGTCTTCAATGGTTACATGATACATAAATATATATGGTAAGTTAAATGAAAAACAGATATTTCTCTGGAGTAAGCATTTTGCACCCTGTTGCACACATGAAAAAGCTATTGCTTTATTTTTTTAGTGCTTCTAAAATTTCCAATCTAAAGGTAACATGTAATAAATGTGTACTGTTTGCCATTGGTTATGCACTGAAACTATTTGTAAATAATAAAAATTAAACCTGCTGAAAGATTTTAAATTGACAAACTGTTCTTAGAGTTATCATCTGCTTGTTACTCGTCTTGGCCTGGTAAGTGATCATTGGGTTGTCTTACAACAGGCTCTGACCTGTTTTCATCTTCTTCCCCCTATAAATAGACAGATTGATAGACACATAATATGTGGCATAAGTGATATTCTAAGGTAACTGAATCCTATTATAGCACCATAATCTGAATAATTCTTTGGAAAGTGTTTTGATACTTGAAAAGACCCAGAAGAATATAGTGCCGGTTATAAAAACATCCAATATGCTAACATTCAGGCAATCACTGCTTTTACCTGTTTTTAACTAATACAGAGAAACCTGGATATAAGAGATTTTCTCTGGTCTCAAATTAGAGCCTGTGTTAATAAAACAAAATAGACCAAACCCGGATATAAGAGACTTCATCTCCGGTCCCGACAACTGTCTTATATCCGGTTACACTGTATATAATTTATTTCAGAATATTACACCAAAAACATCTAAATCGCTATACAATTGCAGTTGTTTCGATGCATATCAGTGCACCTCGTCAGGCAATTGCCAGTCTCATGATGAGGTGCATAGATATGCATCGAAATACAACTGCAATTGTGTAGTGATTTTGACATATTTTTGGTGTAATGTCTTAAAATAAATTGCTCTATATTGTATCAAAAAATATAAAAAGTTCACAATATTTAGCAAAAACTGGCTGCAATGTTTCACTTGCAAGGGTCCAGACTAGAGTATTAGCCGAATATTTTTTATATGCTCTTTCTGGTAGGATACAATCTATATTCCCCTGGTGGAAACCGCCATTAGATCTTGGCTACAGGCTCCTGAGAGCTCTTATTTTTCTCAAATAAGTTTTCTCAAATATTCAGCCTGGTAGGAGAAAATAAATAATAAATAGAGCGTCTGCTGAAATATGAGTATCTGCTAAAAATAATATTTAAGTAATAAAAAAAATCTGTCGGATTAATAAAAAAAAATAAAAAAATCCATATCTATCGTTAGAAAATTGCTTTGTTTCTGTTAGGGTATGTAACTAAGCAGATATGTCTATTTCAAGAGTCAGAGAAAAATTTGTGTGTATATGTATGTATGTATGTATGTATATAGATATATATAGATATATAGATTTTGAATCTGAAGGATCATAGTAAGCTATTTACTGTATTAAAATGCCCAAAATACTAAAGATTTTATAATGCAAAATGTGTCAGTTCTCAGATTTTTGTATTTGAAAAATGCCAGATATGAACCACATGGTTACCTGCTTTACCTTGTCTGACACAAGGGTGCAAGTGTGGGGAACCAATCAAATTCATTATAATAGTAATAGACTGCAAGGGTAGCTAGTTAACTATGGTTTGATGGAAAGGCATCTAAAAATATTTATTAAATTTAGTCTGGCACAAGGGCAGAAGTATAGGGAGCCCACTGAAAGTTGTGCTCATTATAACAAACTGACCTTCTAACCATTGTTCCATTTTTAAGATACCTTGATTTATTTTTGTATTTTTAGTTGATCTGTATTTTCTGAATAGTTCATGAGTGTATCAAGTTTTTTTCACAGTATGAACTGAGCTTTTAAAAACATCTTAGTTTATTAAAAAAAAGTCGTCATCGACAGCAGAAGTATCAGTGGAATTTGAAATTGACTGATTTGATTTCTTTTATAGAAGTGCCATTTTTACCCATGGATTACTTTGCTTATATATATATATATATATATATATATATAATCTGAAACATGGTTATCACTGTGTAGCGGTAAAACCATATTTTAAATCTATTAATTTATAATATATATATATATATATATTTTTTTTTTTTTCTAGATTATTCACTGACATACAGGGTACAATGGATAAATTGTCATGTAAATTATTCAAAAATGGAAATATATCTCATGACATCTCATTTTAATATATATATATATATTTACCATAATTACACAAAAATATCTTGAAATATTAAAGAGTAAATTTATTTAATAAAATTGCCCACTATTTACATTATTTGGACTATTGTCCTCATCTTTGTCGCCATATTTATTACAATGTTTCAGCCGTTGTACGCTCCGGCCTTCTTCAGGTGGTTGGAATGTCGAACTGAACCCTTTATTTCACTCACTGGGGTAGACTGTTCTAGTTCCACGTGCCATGTTTAATGGATGTTGGTTATCAGTTATCTCCTGTTAATTCCCCCTCTCCAAGTTCTCCACTGCCTTAACCCAAAGAGTGTGAGTTCAATAGTCTGAATAATGTAAATAATATATATAATCTACATATATATATATATATATATATATATATATATATATATATATATATATATATATATATATAATGGTGGACTCTTCCGTTATATTCGATGTATGAGAGTCAAGCAGCTCAATCCCTAGCACATATGATTTGATTATAGTGGTGAAGGCCTTGTGCAGAACCAACCACCCTTTTTGAAGAGTGCACTACTTGCAATGAAGTCCCTAAACGACCCTCTGCAGATTTTGAATTCAGTTATTCTTCTCCTAGACCAGTTGCCATCCAAGGCTATAGAACCCAGTCTGTCCTGCTATTTATCCATAGCTGGAGGGAGAAGAGGATTCATACCTTTCTGAAGTGTATTAGCATGTAAGTGAATGTAATGGATGCAACTGGAATTCGAACTTGGCTCTCCGATTCCTCAATCTGAGCCGCTATCGACTACTCCACTGTACCTCTCTTATATATATATATATATATATATATATATATATATATATATGAATGATAAAAATATAATTATATAATGTATGTATGGATATTGAGGTCAACACCCAGTGGCAAGCTTATTTCATGTTTAATGCACAACCTTCAGGCCTGAAGATTGCACTTAAGCATATAACAGATTATTGCTGCTGGATGTTGACTTCACTGTCCACTTTTATAGTTTATATTTAATTATGCTTTATCCCTGATATTGACCAGTTGAACCCCTAAATATAGCATATCTTAAAATTATATTTTTATCTTTCTCTCACATAAATGCGTGTGTTTAGTACAAAGACATTCAGTGACAGGACCAAAAGAGTGTGAGTTCAATACCCAGTTAAGGCAGTGGAGAACTTTCAGAGGGGAATTAAAAGGAGATAACTGACATCCATTAAACATGGTACGTGGAACCTAGGACAGTCTACCCCAATGAGTGAAATAAAGGGTTCAGTTTGACATTCCAACCACCTGAAGAAGGCCGGAGCATACAACAGGTGAAATGTAATAAATATGGCGACAAAGATGAGGACAATAGTCCGACTAATGTAAATAGTGTAATATTTTATGATTTTTTTCTTTATGAGCAGAGAGGCATTTGTGAATACACCTACTCCTTTTCTCCAAAAGGAACCAAATTTCTTTATCTTCTCCATCCAAAGCCTTAGATGAGACATTTTATGAGTTTAGGGACATATATAAATACTCTTCACTTTACCTCTCTATAGACTCCAACCAAAGCTTTAGATGAAAAGATAGGATCAAATGGAACACTAATTACTGACAAAATGTTTTTCGCTGTACAGTGTTAAAAAAATAAATCTGTATTAAATTTAAATTGTGATATTTATTCAAACTTGTCTGTGTTATGTGCTAATATTTTGAAAAAGTTGTTAAATGTAAGAAATTCCTAGGTAACAGTCTTGTCTTTGAGAGACTGGCATTTAAAACCAGAATAGTGCCATTGAAATACTGATTTTGGTATCAAATGCTGTACCTGTTCTACAGTTAGTAACAGTTTTATAGTGGGTAATATTTGGTGAAAATTAGAAAGGTTCTAATTCATAGAGTAAGAATTTAAAAGTATTTTTCTTACAGCTTAAAATTTAAATTTTATTCTTATTTAGCATGCCAGAATATGCGAATATTTCAGTTAGTGAATTGCTTGTCATAATTAATTTGTTAGAAAAGCTAAAATGGCCAGGGCGTACAGATGATGTTCTGTGAATGCCGTTGGCACTAGTTGGTGTGTCAGCGTAATTACAATGTTTGCATGTCCCTCATATAGGACCCACAACATCTGAGAGTCCTGCACAAACGCCAGTACCAGCCATCCCCGCTGCTGCAGCGGAACGTGCCGGAACCCCGGATAGTGTGTCGAGCATTAGTTCCTCTGCCAGCAACCAATACCGTATGCAACAGTTCCGACAGCAGCAGCAGCAGCAGCAACAATTGCAGCAGCAACAGCAGCAACACCAGCAGCAACAAACCACTGGTCCCTCGCCCACCCCTCTACCTGTGCAGCCTCCCTCTCATCCTGTAAACTCTAGCACTCCATCTGTGCCTCTGGGTACACAACCCAGTAATCAGCCACCTCGGTTGCCTGAGTCGACACAAGCTGTTGCCCAAGGATACTCTGGCCACCAGATGATGCCACCAATGGGATACCCTGGCCCCCAGAATTTCCCCACTTCGCAGCATTATCCGGCTGCTAGCATTGGGGGTGCAGTTCGACACCCAGGTGAGTGGTAACAGTTTGAGAATACTGGTGCATCTATCTCTTAGCATCTGTGGTGGAGCTTCATTTTTTTTTTTCTTTTTTCTTCTTCTTCTAACAACCTAATACAAAAGAATGACGTATGCTTCTATTTAGTATTACCCCAGCCTCTGTTCTAAATAAAATAATGGAGTTTTGAAGACCAATTTTTTAATATTACCAAATTGTAATTTTTTTTTTCTTTTTTCTTCTTCTAACAACCTAATACAAAAGAATGACGTATGCTTCTATTTAGTATTACCCCAGCCTCTGTTCTAAATAAAATAATGGAGTTTTGAAGACCAATTTTTTAATATTACCAAATTGTAATTTTTTTTTTTCTTTTTTCTTCTTCTTCTAACAACCTAATACAAAAGAATGACGTATGCTTCTATTTAGTATTACCCCAGCCTCTGTTCTAAATAAAATAATGGAGTTTTGAAGACCAATTTTTTAATATTACCAAATTGTAATATTTCTTCTATCCCCCCCCCCCCCAAATTACTGTTAATCTTGTTAGCATTATAATAAAAATTCATATGAAATGACCATCAGTATAAAAACAAAAGGTTGGTGGGGCAGCAATATATATTGTGGTGCTTTTCTTATCAAATATGTAAATACAAATATCCTTTCTGCCATACAGAAACAAAAAATTCCCATTTTTTTTTCTCAGCTGTTCTCATTTCAAAATAAAGTACGTGTCGTACTTGCACAACATTGTACTTTGGCTCCCTAAATAATCTTCAGTCATGTCCAAAATAGTCTTTGGATGAAGTTAAAGTTTTATTGTATCTCTTAATATACCCCTTTGCGTGCATGATAGTGGATCAAAAAGTATGTAGCCTAACACAGTGTTTTTTTTTTTTTTTTGTTTTTTTTTTTTTTTTTTTAAACTAAATTTTGATCTTAAATTTTTACTGTATAACATAAGCTTCGATCCAAATGCTATGATGACAATGGGGAGGAGGCATAAAGAAGAGATTGTGAAATAAATGCTTTGTTCATTAGGTCACAGACTTATTGATATAAATGTGTGTATGTCTATAGCAGAAAACTGAAAAGTTTTATGCCCTATTTACTTCCAAAAATCTCTATTTAAATGACCACCGCAGAATAATAATTTTTTTTTTAAGCAAATTGGAGCGTGCATGACCTAATAATTTTAAGACCTTTTTATATTTATACATTCTTTTTATAGATACAAATATTTAAGTAAATGCTCTGTTTATAATAAACAGTATTAACAACATTTACCGGCCTGTGTGGCGTCATTTGTTTACACAGCAGATATGAATGTACGAGAGAGAATCATGGAAGATTGTAGTTTAAAAACAGTAAAATCGACCTTGCTAACCAAATGCTCCTCTGTGGCTCAATTGATAAAAGCACATAAGGCTCTATGACGGTTCCGTATAGGATACAGGTTTGATTCCTGTCGGAGGATGAATATTTTCTATGAAAATTTCTCTGACATTCAGGCCTGTAAATGTTGTTAATACTGTTTATTATAAACAGGGCATTTTCTTAAATATTTGTATCTATAAAAAGTATGTATAAAAATCAAAATATTTTAAAATAATTGTCGGACTTTGTCCATTTCATAATGTATAACCCAGTAAGTGTAGCCAAAAAGAAAATTCATATTCTATATCTTATTTTTTAAGCACAATCTTATTCCTTATTAATGTACTTAATACAGCATCAAAATTCATTTAATAACTGTGTCAAGCCATGGACTTATTGATCCACCCTTGTAATTGTTATTTTGTTTATCTACGCATAAAGTCATTCCCTCTTTCTGATAGTGGAATGTTATTATTACTGCCTACCATTTAAAAAAACAACAACAAAAAAACAAACCCTTTAATCAATTCTAAGGCATGACGACAACAACTGGACTATATTAGACAGACATCTCCTCTTTAAATATTTGTAATTTCTAAAAAAGAATTTATATATGCTCCCTTCATTGTAATGATAAGTTAAAAACAAAGTGGGGTGAGAAAATAAAAACACTGAATGGTCTCTTCTGAGTGTCATAGCAAATTATTAAAAAAAAAAAAATAAAAAAATTGATTTTCTTGGATGAGTGTCCTTATTTTAGTTATCATCACATTTCAAATGTTGAAATAAACTTGAAAAAAGGTTTGGTTAAAAAAAAAAAAATTCTGGCGATTACCAACTATAACAGTACCTGAAAAAGGCTTAAGAGAAAAAAAGAGATGAAAAGAAAAAAAACTTTTTTCTTTTTCATTTTTTCTTTTTTTGTCTTTTTGTCTTTTTTTCTCTTTTCTGTTTTCTCTTTTTTTCTTTTTTCTTTCCTTTTTCTTTTTTTCCTTTTTGTTTCTTTTTTTTCTTTTTTTCCCCTTTTTGTTTTTTTTTCTTTTTTTCCCCTTTTTGTTTCTTTTTTTCTTTTTTTCCCCTTTTTGTTTCTTTTTTGTTTCTTTTTTTTCTTTTTTTTCCTTTTTTTTTCTTTTTTTTCCTTTTTGTTTCTTTTTTTTCCTTTTTGTTTCTTTTTTTTCCTTTTTACAACTGCAATTTGATATTTTACTGGAAGTGATTGCATTAGCACCTGGTGGTTTAAAAATATGACTTCATCTTCCCCTTTCTTAGGGATTGATCTTACTAAGTCTCTATTTGTCATGTTCTCATAACAAATTTTCTTTCTAACTGCATGCTTTCTTTTCTGCCTTTTAACACTTGCCATTCTTCTAAAACTTTTCCTTTTTTAGTTTCAAAAGTACCAATGGGCTGTAACTTGCTTCTCTTTCATCTATATCTTATTCTTTCTTTTTTTTTTTTTTAATTTGCTATCTACCATTTTAAGTATTTTTTTTTTCATCTTCTACACCATCAGTAAAGAAAGAAATTGTTGAGGAATGTTACCCATAAAATGAATGCAGTATAAACATTAGCAATTGTGTAGAAAAGAACATGAAATGACGTTTGGTAGTTTTATAGAAATTTCTGAAAATAAAATTAATACCATAGTCTCCAGCTCTTTCTTATGCAAGATATTTGTCATTTAATAAAAATTGAAGCTTCACCGACATTACTCAAAGGGGTAAAGGAGTAGTAAAAACCAGGATGGCAAGCCTCTCTTTTAGACTCCATTACTTTCTTTTTTGACAGCTTTTATTTTTTTCCTTTTCTATCCAGCTTTTTTGCTTACCTCTCTAAGTTTCCTTTTCCTAATTCTGTTGCCACGCGGAAAGATGGCACAGATACTACTCTGTAATGTAGAAGTGCCAAAAAGTGACATTTTGATCTCAGTTCGAAGTACTGACCTGCGTGTAGGCGCTCCTGCTTGTTGTTGTGACTGACCCCCGCATGTAGGCGCGACTGATTCTGTACTAGTATAAAATGAATGCAGTTTAACATGAGGAATAAAGAAATTTTGCATGTTTTTATAGTTGCATTGTAAAACAATTTAATGTAAAATTACTCAAATATTGGCAGAATTATTAAGATAAGACTACAATAAAATCTCCAAGTTGTCACTTTGGTTTATTTTAATGCGCCCCCTGGTGAGGTACTTAAAACTGTGTATCTATCTTCTATTAACCAATTTAATATCAGAAAAGTCGTTGATTTCTTTCATTGAGGTCTAATTTTCAGTTTTGTCTTGTTGATTTGTAAGATATCATCCTTTCCATTTGTTAATAGTAAGAGCTCAGCAACAAATGCTTGTAATGACTCTTATAGGTATCAATGTTCCAGGAAAAATATCTTCCTTTGTTCTCTATATCTAAATAAACAGCAAATTTTGTCTGTCCATCCATGTCTCTGAAAACCCACTAACTCAGACCACACTTGCTCTACATAGACATATTATACCTTTTTGGAATCGGGATGATCCCAGGATTGAAGATCTGCCTTCCATCTGGTACTTGAACATCCAGCATTGGGATTTGTGTCTGGCTGAGGAGAGATCAGTTAAAAATTAAAATTCTTTCTTTCTTTCATATTTCTATCTATCTCTTTTCTAAACAAATAAACGGCAAATTCTGTCTGTCCATCCCTGTGTCTGAAACCGCCTCAAACTTGGGCCACACTTGCTCTACATAGACATATTATACCTTTTTGGAATCAGGATGATCCCAGGATTGAAGATCTGCCCTCCATCTGGTACTTGAACATCCAGCATTGGGATTTGTGTCCAGATGAGGAAGGAACAGTTAAAAATTCATATTTTAAAATAACTGAAAAAAAATTAGTGATTTTCAAAGTTTTTAATTTATATTGAGTTTAAAGTAACACAAAAACTTTGAATTTTAAAAATGTTTGTTTTAAATTCAGTTTAACATATCTCCAAAACTTTATGAATTGAGGAAATCAATTTTATTTCTTCAAAATGCCAAGGAATCAAAGTGAGAGGTTTCGTGACATCAGGTTTTGAATTTCCATGGAGTGAATTGAGGAATTCAAAGGTATTTCTTCAAAATTATCCTTGCTGTTTTCTAAGCTGAATCAGATGTTCCTTTAGTTTTGGGCCAAAGTCCCAATTAGCCTTCTGCACGACTTTTCAGCTAGTAGTTAATAAGTTAATCTTGTAAGTTGTTATTGTTAGTTGTTTACTCTACATAGGCTTGTCATATAAATCTGTAATCTAAATGCTTTCTTTTTTTTTTTTTCCCCTTGTTCTCCCTCATCAATACATTTTACTCCTTCATACGGTGAAGACTTCAGTTAATGATCGTCAAGCTACAGACTTACTGACCAACCACTGTATTTAGCCATTTGCTGAAATTGATTTCATTTATCAAATACTAATGTTGACAGGCTCAGGTTTAAAGAAAAAAAATTGAACTGAATTTTTAAAATTTTTAATCTTTTTTTAAAATTTTTATCTGTTTTTTTTTTTTTTTTTTTTTTTTTTTTTTTTTTAAATTTTTATCTTTTTTTTTTTTTTAAATTTTTATCTTTTTTTTTTTGTGTTGATTAAAATTGAATTCTGAAATGGAGCATTTTTACCATTTACAATTTAAAGATTTTTTTTAAGAGAGACTGCAATATGACTGGATAGGTATCCTGTTTAGCCATAGGCTTCTGTGATGGAAATGGTTAAGACATTGTCCATGAAGAACAAACTGCTGGGATAGGAAATGCAAATTTTGGGTTTGCCTTCAAGTTAATTCTTTATTTCTAATTTATCCTACTTGAGTTTCCACGTCAAAGGGTATTTAACCCAGAAAATTCTGATTTAAAATAAAAAGATAGAGAAAAAGACTCGCTAGAAATGAATAATGAAAATACTTCATCTAGGAATTCAAATAAATTAGGTAGTAAAAACAATATGATGTGAAGATTTAGGAGTAGAGGTGATATGTCTAGATTCATACCTTATTTAACGCTAAGCTTATATGACTGAATTAGTTAAGATATTGTCCTGGAAAGATGATTTCTCAGAATATGGGTTTCGGTGCTTTTGGAAATGGCTTTATTCTTAATGCCTGCTATTTTTAATGGATAGAATTAATTTATTTGGTCAAGAAAGTTGTGATAAAAAAATAATAAGACTATGAAAAGACTGATCAGAGCTTAACGACAATTCACTAAATATTGTCTCTTGTTTTCATCCAGTTAGTAGATGCCATGGGATAACATCTACAATATGCTGGCCAATCTTTGTCAAAATTCATCAAGATTCCAATCATCCTGGCAGAATGATTTTATTTCTTTTTGTGTCAATCATCTAGAATTTGTGGTGGTTTGAATTGAAGACCAAATTGTCTTCTTTTTCTAAGTTGTCATGTTTTCAATCCAAGATTTATGAATAATTTTACATTTCTGACAATGTCTTTGCACTTCTTTCTTTGAAATGTTAACAATATTTTTCCTGCTTTTGGCACAGTTGCCACTGTTTTAGCTTTTAACATCCTATATTATTTAAATATTGCTTTCTTTATTTTTACTTCTCAATTCGAGAATTTTTTTTTTTTTTTTTTAAATACTGAATTTGTTGGGCTGAACTATATATATATATATTTCTCTCTTCTCCCCACCCCCAATTTTTTAAAAACCTTATATTGAAATTTTTCTTTTTCTTTCTTCCTCTTTTAACATTAAATTTTTTTCCTTTTCTTTTCTTTTTTCCTCTCCTTTCATCTGGATAAATTGACTCCACTATTTACATTATTCGGATTATTGTCCTCATCTTTTCTGCCATTGTATGCTCCAGCCTTCTTCAGGTGGTTGGAATGTCGAACTGAATCCTTTATTTCGCTCACTGGGGTAGACTGTTCTAGTTCCACGTGCCATGTTTAATGGATGTCAGTTATCTCCTGTTAATTCCCCTCTCCAAGTTCTCCACTGCCTTAACTGGCATGTGGAACTAGAACAGTCTACTCCAGTGAGCGAAATAAAGGGTTCAGTTCGACATTCCAACCACCTTAAGAAGACTGGAGCATACAACGGCCAACACATAATAAATATGGCGACAAAGATGAGGACAATAGTCCGCATAATGTAAATAGTGTACATAATACCTCATCTCAGAAATATAGACAGATACTGACTCCATTCAATAAAAAAAACTTTGGTCAGAAGAGATGAACATTTATATATTCATGAAATATAACCAAATGGATTTTTAAGGATCATCTGTACTCATTGATATATTGCTCTGTTAATTACATTGAGCTCTCTTTGGATTAATGTCTTCCTTGGAATTATCCCTACTAATTATCAGTTATATATAATATAATTCTGCTTGTTCCTCAGCACGTTTGTTACACACTGCAATAACTTGTCTGTACCCTGTCCACAAATTCTTGGTTTAGGAGTCGCATCTTCTGGGATGCATTGAAGCTGTATATATGTCTTTCTAGAAAGCAAAGCTAGAGAAAATGGTAACACCTTTGTGTGTTAACATTTTCAGTAAAATGGTTTAGTAATATGAAATATACTAGCACCAAATGATTAGTTTCTATAAGAAAGATTAGCAAAAACCTTGGAATTTCTACAAATCTTTGCTCCATATGATTAAAGTAGTAAATATCATAAAAATTATTTGAAAAATGATTGTAATGCAATATGCAGTCTATGCCTGGCTATTTAATGAATGTTTATAATTTATCTCGTTTAAAATGTAAAGCCAATATGTCATCCTGTTAGCTGTAGAATTTCTATCAGTCCAGCCAGTTTATACAATTTGTAGAAAAGGACACTCTTGTTTTTTGCTTTTTTGCCATTCTGAGTCATGCTTTTTTTTTTTTGCATGATGGCTTTAAATTCTTATCTCCAAATGCATGCTGCTGCTGCTGCTGCTTTCTTGTATAACAGTTAAATTTTGTTGCCAACAGAAAAATGACACACTGTCATGACTCAATGATGCTTGTACTTATAAAATTATTTTCTGCTTTGCAATTGAATGAATGCAGCTGGGACATTTTTACTGGGTTTTTTTCTTTTTCTTTTTTTGTATTAATGTTGAATAAAAGTTGGATATGTATGGAGCAAAATTCTTTTAGATTTTATCTTTTTGTGCACAAGGGACATTTTAAAAAACCAAATTAAACAATTATTGCTATTCTAAGTATAGTGTCTGTAAAATTAAGAAAAATTCCAGAATGAATATTTTTGCTCATAATTTAGAAATTTATATTTTTAGGCTTTGTAAACATGGAAAGAATGTACAGGTAATGTAAACAGTTAACGACTTGGATATTCAAATACGTTCGGAGCTGAAATCAAATGCTGACTGAGTTTGTTGCATTCGCTTTTGCTCAAATACTCTTTGGGGGAAGTATGACGTCCTCCTCCCCACATCAGCTATGAGCTAAATAGCAGAACTGACTGTTTTCTTGCCTTAAGGTGGCAACCAATCTAAGAGAAGGAGAATTAAATTCAAAATCAGCCTGAAGTATAAAGGGTTCTGTCAGGCTATCTTGCTCTAGACATACCATTGCTGCTTTGGCTGCAGTACAAGTGGTGCTCAGTCCTGGGTATAATGATCAGGAGATTGGAGGTTTTGAGGAGCATGGAACTACCTCTTAATTGCTACATGACCTGACCCGACCTGGGGTGGTAGCACCTGTTAGGGTCCCAGTTATGAGCAAATAAGGAACCCAAAAACAAAACACTATGAAAGTATAAAAATACATTTTTATACAGTAAAATGACCAACAATGCATATTTATAGCAAAATGACCAACAATCCATTTTATCTGTAGCTGAAGGCATACAATTGCATTCAAAATATATTTCGTTAAAAATCATAAAATTGTTCAAAATATTTAGATTTTTGGCATAAACAAAATCAACCAACGAACATGAAAGAAATCTTTCATGATATTAATCCATAGAATATCATAAAATTTCTTAAAGAAATCAAACTGGATTCCAAAATAGAACTTCAGCAAAACTACCTTAAACACACCTCTAGTAATTATATCTACACAATATGCATCAAACCTGAGTACCATCTACCAATTATTCAATTGGGAAAGCAAAGTAATATATATATATATATATATATATATATATGATTACTTCAAAGTTCCCAAGACTATAAACTACATCCACGTCCTTGGTATGACGATAAACAACAGCAGGGCCTCTGATAATAGATTTTTGGAAAAATAATGTTGCCAGCTGTACAATTTTTGAAAAATATTACCGGCTATATTTTTTTTTTTTTTTTTTTTTTTTTTTTTTTTTTTTTTTGAAAGAATAGTGTTGCCGGCTATACATATTTGAAAAAAAATTACCAGCTATACGTTTTGGGAAAATAATATTACCAGCTATACGTTTTTGGAAAAAATAATATTACCAGCTATACATTTTTGAGGAAAAAAGACGTTACCAGAAATAAAAATTCTTTTTTGGAATTAAATGACCCATTGAGGTTGATATGCCGTAAACCAAACCAAACCAAAGCTCCCAAGAAAATTAAATTTTGGCATTAAATGACCCATAAAGAGTTGATGTGCTGTTAAATAAACAAATCAATAAACATGTGGTGCCTCTATGACCCTAATTGATTATGGGTCTCCTCATGTGATGTGAAACATTGAAAATGTTTTGGTGCTGTTTATATCAAGAAAATGTTTGAACAAAATGAAGTTACCAAATTTTGATGAGTTTGTAATCGCAAATTTGTTTTATGAAATAAATTATTTTCTTTATTCTTCACCACTTCTGTATTATTGGAAGTATTTTCATCATTCCACTTATTTTCTTTAACCTAGCATTATTCCGACCTATGCATTCTTCGGCCTTTAGCAGATGTATATTTTATACTGCCTTTAAAATTTACAAAAGTACATTTTTCTTTTTTTTTTTTTTTTTTAAATCTCTTTAACTAGAAACAGAGCAGCTAAACAGAATCATCAGACTGGGTAACCTCTAAAGACCACAATATGAAACACAATCTCTATAGAGATAAAGATAATTGTTTGAAAAATCTATGGACTGATGAAAATACTTGAATTCAGAAATCAACATAAAATTTTCTTTTCTTTTTTAAACTTCCTAAAATAAGAATATTTTAAACTGTTTGCACTAAAGCATTTCTAATTTTAATAAGCCTAGAAAAAATAAAATAAAATTTCTAAATCACTTGCAAGAAATTGGTGGAATCTTCTTTTTATTTTCTTGTATCATTATTACAGAAGCCATTTTTAGTCTAGCAGAAAATTTGAATTTTAAAATGATCTTTGGGGGCCACATACTCAGTCTGGTTGAAAAATGAAGATAGTCTGGAAAATATATGAGCAAATTTATATAAATGGATTAAGGAATTTGTCCTTTTCATCCCAATTGATATGCATTTCGTATGACACGATCTATTTGTATTTGGCATGAATTAAACAAAATAATAAATTTGAATATATTTATTAAAGTGCCATAATTCTCACTTTTATATTTTCATTACAAATTAGATTTACTCAAAATTAATTTTATCTTGTTACTGAAAAAAAAATGTAAATTTAAAAAAAAAAATGGAAAGAATAATTCCATCTTAAATGTGCATTTGTTGTGCAGCAAAGAAATTTCTGGCAGGGATAAATTCTCTGTTCTGTCTTTCCTGATGAAGTATTTAAAAAAAAAACAAACTTAAACCACTTGTACCCTGATGATTAGGGTTGGGTAGGCTTCTTTGATTTATTGGTACACCTAAATATCTCCCCTTGTTTGACACTCTAGTCCCCAGGTTAAATATAATTTAACTATAAAAGATTAAATTCTGATTAAAATATTAAAATATGAAAAAAAGCTGAATTACATGCAAGTGTTATAATTTGTTTTTCTTAAATATTCATTGCCAAATTATAAGTGTGTGGTATAAATTAGTATTTTTTATATAATGGAGCAATATGGTATTTTAAAATTTTCTATCATTTCTCTAAATAGGACTTTGGGGTCAAAATCTATTCAAATTGGCTAATATTTCATCAAATTCAAAAATATGTTACAAATATTTTACAAGTTATGCATTATATAGTAAGGTAGATGGGATTTTGTTGCCTTGGTTAGCAACCAGTCTATGAGAAAACCTCTGAATTCAAACCCCTGTAATGGGATAGACAGCTTGTAAAAGCATTTCAAACCAGCATGAAGAGGGATGGGTTTCATCAGCCTATCTTTCCCTAGACTCACCTCTACTGCTATGGTTACAGTACATGTAATGCACCAATGACTCTAATGCTATGTTTTTCAACCTTTTTAAGCAACAGCACACCTAGGAGCAAATGAAAATATCACAGCACACTTAGCTAAATTTTTAAAGGGTATACATTTAAATGTTATGAAATAAAAACAGATTTAAAAAAAAAAATATGCACACAAATATGAACTTATTTAGGATTGAGAAACCTAATTCATATAAATAGGAAGTAGATAATTGCACTAAGACTGATAAAGCCTTTTTAGCTAATGTGGCTTAATAAGTTTAATACTTATTCATTTATTCAAATATTAATAATATACCATTACAACTTCCACACATACATACACACGCCATAACAATATTTTGTGGCACACTAATGGAACCTGTCATGGTGAATAGGATTATTTTGATGTAGAAAATGATGTAATGTAATAACCTGTCACCCCCCCCATGAGTGACTACACTATAGGTAGTAACTACCTATAAGTATCTGTAAGTCAATGGACTACAGAGTCTAGCTGTGATCTGTTGAGTACGACTCAGACTTATGCGAGAACTACCGACCTTCCAATAATAGCACTCACTACTGGATTGACTTGCGACTACCTTGTGCATAACTGTTACTTTTCTTATTGTATTGGTTTTTACAATAAACCTTTACTTATTTTATCCACCATGTTTTTCAAGTATATATTCCTATTAGCACGGAATATAACAAAAGGTCATTGTGATTTTATGTGGTTTTTAGATAGATTTTATTTTTGTAAGATATTGCTCAGTATTTGTTTTCATATCCTGACATATAAGCTGCAATACTAAAGTAAAAAGTGGTGCACCTTGTTCTACCCCCCCCCCCTTCATCTAATCCTAATTGTGTGCCATGTCAAATTCTTCAGTCAAAGGATTGACCTGTTGGGCAAAAGAATTTTCTTTACAAAGCAAATTGTCTTTTTTCATGTCTCCATTTACTTCAAAGAAAATGATGCTTGGTTGGTGAGGTGTCTTATAAACACCAACTCCTATACTAAATGGTGTACTTTTTCTCAACTATTGGTCACATAGCCAGCCATCCACTCCGCCACATTAGATATTGAAGTAACCAGTTTTAAAGAGGGTAGCGACTATTGGCTACTCTGTTGGCCATTTTTCACCTTAGATAAAATTTCATTTTTGCTGCTATAGAATGTATCCTGTCACTCCAATTGTTGTCTGGATGTTCAGTTTCTCGAATCAATTTAATGCGACCTGATAATGCTGGCTTCAAAGATTTTCTTTTCATATTGTAGTGGATTACACTGTAGTTGAGCTAAAGTCCCACTTTGTCTTTCTTCAGCCTACCAACATCAGCAGCAACCACCTCAACAACAGCAACAACCACCCCAACAGCAGGCTCCACCACAACAGCAACAACAGCAGGCGCAACCACAACAGCAACCACCCCAACAACAGCCACAGCTACAGCAATTTCCTGGCAGTGGCGTACCTGGACAACAGTTTAGCCAACAACATGGTTCAGGTCCTCCTTGTACATTTGTTGGCACACAGCCAGGCCCTAATCCCAATATTCAGAATTTTGCTTATCAGCAGCAGCAGCAACAACAACAACAGTCTGCACCCCAACAACAACAAGCAGCTCCTAACCAGACTTACAATCCATATCAACAGGTAGGCAAAATAATTTTTATTAATTATTTAAAAAAAAAATTTTTTTTCTCTTTCTTTCTTCATTTTTGGTGATCTAAAAAAAAAGTTTTGTTTTTGGGGGTTTTTTTTTCTTTGTAGCATTTGAAAATTTTCAGTTTGTAAGCTACATAAAACTTAAGCTAATTCAAAAATGATTCAAATAACATTTTTTTAAAAATTAACCACTCTTGATTGGCTATAACAGGTTAAACTAACTTTCCTGCTTATTTCCAATTATCATATTTGTGATTCAATTGAACCAATTATTTCTCCTGACATATGGGACGTGTATGCACGTACCTTGACATATGGGGCGTGTATGCACGTACCTTGACACCTATTGTAGAACAATATCTTGCAAGTTTGTCTTATTGGATGATTAGTCATGTAATGAATTCAAACTTCATTACATGTATCACTTTTAAGGCCTTGTGCCAGAATAAGATGAACTTAGTAAATATATAGACGAAGTGGGGTGCTGAAAAGCTCTTGATCTTGAGACACTTTCCAACATCTAGGTTAATGACCAAACATCAGCTTTTTTTTTTTGTTTGTTTTTTTTTTCAGGTCTACTTCATGCATATATTTTGTGTATGTATATACATAATTTCAAAACAAGCAGATGTTCTTTTCAGCATACCTTTTTGAACATTTGGGATCATGCACCTGTTAACCCTTTAACATTCAACCTGTCCCGTAAATATGGGTTCTCGATGTACAACCCCACCCCATGTATACACTGCCATAATAAATGACGATATATTTGCAAATTACACAGAAAGTCATGCAAACAGTGAGACTTTGAGAACTGATATTTACAGAGGTGGGTCTGAGTTTATTGAATGCTAAAGGGTGACTTTATATATATGACTGTATATTAACATGGCACTCAACTGTAAGCAGGTCTGTTTGCAAGTGTTGGTAATAACACATTAAAAAGAAAAGTGAATTTTAATCTACATATGAAAAACTGATTAACAACAAACAATAAGTTGTTTGAGGGAACCTCAGATGGTTATTTTGGGCCTCTTAATTTCCTGAGAAATTATGTGATGGTAAAATAAATAATAAATAAACAAGAAAAATTTATGATTTAATTCTTTAATATGGTCTAATCCTTTAGCGTAGAACCTGCTCTGTAGATATGGATTCTCAATGTTCAACGCACCCCATAGATACACTGTGATAATAAATAACGATATATTTGCAAATAACACAGTCATGCAAGCGGTGAGACTTTGAGGGCCGATATTTACAGGGTGGGGTTTGAGCATGTTCAGGGCTTAAAGGTTAAGAGGAAAATACATTATAAATTTGATGATTGCTTGCAGCTTTAGATTTTACAAGATAAAAATGAAGGTTGACTTGAAAACTTTTGCAACTCCCTTATGCAGTGGCTTAATAAAATATATCCGGGATAATTTTCTCTCTCACCATATTTTTAATTGAGAGGAAAATGGTTGAAATATCAAGTGTTAATGTTTGTAAAATATTTAAGCCATTGTACCTTTTTATACTTTTAAATAAATCCAAGAAGGCATTTCTTGTTTGTTTTTACTGATACTGAAATCATATTACTAATCAAATTTATAAAATTGGTAGCTTACTGTTTTAGACCTTATAAGTAGATAATATTGTAATAGTTTTAACCAGTACAGAAAAACACTGATTTAATGTCCGTCAATTTAAGGAGTCACTTATGAGTTACAAACTGATATTTTGTTTTTACTGAACAAAGTTTCATAAATGCTAGAATAAATCATTCATTGAATCTGTGTGAAGTTACTTAGGTACATGTCAACCTTGTTATAAAGTTAACTGGAGAAAAAAATCAGATTTAAAAAAGGTAAAAATGGAGAAACTAATGTACATTGCATAAACCTAATTTCATTAAATTTTCTTAGTAGAGAAGGAGAAAAAAATAGGGGCAATCCAGATATGAATTGAAAAATTCAGCAGGGTTTTAAAAGTCAATGCTGCCAACCATATTAGGATAGTCTGTCAAAACTGATAGGATTATTTACATATGAAGCTTTTGATAATTTCTTTGATAATAGCCTTGATTATGAGTGCAAAGTAAATTCCAATGCAGATTACATCTATGGTATCACTTCCAATAATCTTCTCAATATGAACAAAGAAAAATAAGTACAATTATTTTATTTGATATTTTATGCAGTTTTACGTAACATTGGTCATTTGTGTGCTGACTGTCTTGGATTTAATAAAATGATATTCATTAAATATTATGATCTAGAATACTTGCTTCATTTTTTTAATAAAATGAGTGATTCATTGGATTTCAGGGCTTTAAGGGACACACGCTTTCGTTTCAGTCAGATTGAGTTTTTATTGTATTTTGATATTTGCCCTAATTAGATCCTTTTTTTTTTTCAATGCCATGTTCCTTTTGGGTGTAGGTCATGACTCTACAGCTTCCTTTTTCTTACCTGTGAATTGCCATACCTTTTTGGTAAAGATAGTAGAGTGGTTTACTGTTGCCTTCTCCACTCAAGGCTACAGATCCCAGTCTACCCCATTATTTTTGGCAACTAGCTGGTGGTAGAAGAGACAAATTCATCCCTTTCCCAATGGCAGTAGTAAGTAGGTGAATGCAACAGACTGACCCAGAATTTGAACTTGGCTCGCTCATTCTATTTTCCTTGCTAATAACCCATTTCACTATTTGCACATCTTCATCTTCATCAAATACAATGTACTAAAGCTCTTTTTCATATATAGATCACACTTAATTTTCTTTTCTTTCAATAGCTTATTTCCAAACAAATGATTTGCTGCTGCTTCTTGTAAGCAATTATAATCTTTTCAGTATAAGTTATATTCAAGAGAACTTCTCTTCATCTGGTTATTTTCAGTAAAGTTCAAATAAGATAATATCAGTGTTAAAAAAAATATAGGTAAAATGAAAAAGTAGAAATAAAAAAAATCATACTTCCCAAAGACTTATTTTATTTTTTATATCTATTTTTTTCATCTGTAAGAATCTTTTGTTTTATTTATAGAATTATTATTTTAACCATAAAACTGTAATTGTTATTTTAATTTTACTGAAAATAATCTAATGGAAGATAAATTATCATTATTTACATTTGGACTAATGAAGAAAAATGTGCTCATTGGCAGGATACAAACATGTGTCTGCTTTTGTAGCTTTAGTCGCCTGTTCATTCCCACAAATAGCTTCACAGTCCAGCAGAGCTTCAATTCTTTCTTTTAAGGAATGCACACTTATTGCTTGCATTGTAACATTAAAATCCTGGTAAATGGAGTGCCGTTAAAATCCTGGTAAATGGAGATAGAAAATTGCAAAACTTAAATTTATATTAAAGTTTATTTTAATTATTGAATATGGGAAATAAACTGTTAAACTATGAAAGAATATTGGCTTTGAAAATCATGTCTTTTCTGATGTCTCTCTCTCTCTCTACTGTTCTGCAAAAAAGAAAAAAAAGGCCTGTCATACTGAATTGGTTGGCTGGTAAATATAGACACTATCAGAAAAGGGATAATTGATATTTTTTGCAATATGACACCATTCAAGTATTGTCTTATTCTGCAAAAATGTTTTATTTCCTTGAGTTTCTGAGACTGTTACTTGAAAAGTGTTAAGTAAATTATAAGATTCATTTATGACTATATATATATATATATATATATATGGTATCCCAACACTCAGCTTACAGCCAATGAAATTCTTAACTAAACACTAAGAAATGCATATATTCAACTCGCCGTGTTATTTCATTCAATATCTCCATAAAAACATAATGCATACCAAATAAAAGCTTATTGCATGAAATTTGTTTCTATCTTATTTATTTTCATATGTACTACAGTGTGCGATGAACATTACAGTTTGAAAATAGACATTTTGGTGATTTCGCAAAATTTTGGCCATTTTTTTCACTGACGGCAGTTTAGACTTCCTCAAATTTTGTAATATGTGCACTCCGCAGGGTTTATTACAATTTTAGTAACACATTAGTTTGAAAGTTAACATTCTAAACTTCATTTTCATATATTTTATATTTTTTAATTTTAATAAGAAGTTTGTAAACAATTCAAATGAAATGTTTGATTGTAAAATTCAAATGCTTCTTGTAAAAATAAAAACACATAAAATATATCATTAAAACGCTCATTTAATAATCTATGAAACTAAATCAAAATCAAATATGAAACGATAGCTGCATTTTGCACGTGTGCGATTATGTGTAACCATGTGCGACTCGCTCGGCCATCATTTCAACTCCACGCGAGACTCAATACACAGCGTCAACATGGACACAAAAGAATCAACCAGCATGTTTTCTATGGACGAAATTTTCAAGGAAATTGCTAAGAATTTGTTTTAAATATTCATTTTCTATGATATGTAAATGGGATTTAAAAACCGTTTTCGTCATAAAAAATATGAAACAAAAATCGATTTGTTTACTTTACGTTCAGATTCAAATCATGAAAAAAAAGTAGGACTTATTGATCAAAAAATCTTCATATTCAAAGAATGAGATAAACATTCTACAAAAAAATTCTAGAATGTCTTATGTTTTTGCAGTATTCTCACAATAATTATCAGCATTTCAGTTACCAAGTAACATTTTGTTTAAAGTTACCCCTTCAAACAATTTTCTTACTTTTTAAATTATCTAATGAATGGATTTTAGTTACGATTTATTGCTATCTAGATACAAATTTATGATTTAATATTCATTTTCCTAATTTATTATTATTTCTTAGTAATATTTATTTTATACAGGTTATTAGTAATCATTAGTGGGTATTGCTTGGCATGTGTTAAGCTTCCCTCTCTCTACAGTCCAGAAATTGTACATGTTGAGTCAGGACTGTACTTGTTCAGCATCTGCTCTATATACATTCTAATCTGTTGATTTTAGGTCATTTTAACCATGATAAATGAAAAGAGCACTCCCAGAAATGGCTAGATATGAAATGTGGTGTTTCTAGTGTAAGAAGTATTCATTTTATGACACAATTCAAGAAAGTCTAAAATTGGCTTTTCAAATACCTTGTGACAAAAGGTTAAAAAGCAATTTTTTCAATTTTGAAGTGGAATAATCCAGAATATATCCATTCTATCACTCCCAAAGAAATTAGGCATGTTACTGGTATAGCCATAATGTGATATTTGAAATTTGGGATGAATGTGGGTTTTATTTCCAGTTTTATGAAAAATCAAACCTCAGGTTATGAGTTGTTTGCACGTCGTTGCAGAAGTTTTGATTTATAAAATTTGCATATTCAGACTGAATTTATTTAAGAAATATGCAGTGATACTATCTGTAATTTTATTATTAATTTCTTTATGTACCTAACAAGTTAGTATAATTTTGACTGTTGTTCTTAATTGCTTTTTAAAATATAGGAGTCCAAATATGGTATTTTGTCCTAATTCATAATAGACAAAAAAAAATGAAAAAAAAAGTCGAGCACATGTGTAAAAATAAAAATAAATCTGCCAAAATTAAACGGTTTGAGATATTTTGATGAAATAAAAACTGCTAAGTTTCTTTAATCATGTAGATTAAGAAGATAACACCTAGTAACTGTTTGAAATTTTCATCTGTGATACATATATATATATATATATATATATATATATATATATAGGAATCTCTCGTCATATTTGACATATGAGGGTCAAGCAGCTTAGTTCCTAGGAACCGACAGCCAGACACCAGCACACATGATTTGATTATAGTGGTAAAGGCTTTGTGCAGAACCAACTATATTTTTTGAAGGGCCGAATACAAAGACCTGGTGCACTGTGTGCCACAAGGTCCCCAAAATTCACAGTTGTCCTTCTCTTAGATGAGTTGCCATCCAAGGCTATAGAACTCAATCTATTTATCCAAAGCTGGAGGGAGA
This sequence comes from Acanthosepion esculentum, assembly GCA_964036315.1. Classification (NCBI taxonomy): domain Eukaryota; kingdom Metazoa; phylum Mollusca; class Cephalopoda; order Sepiida; family Sepiidae; genus Acanthosepion; species Acanthosepion esculentum. The sequence continues at coordinate 6,235,386 of OZ038506.1, forward strand.
ACAGGAATAATACCTGTCGCAAGGGTATTAGCATGTAAGTGAATGTAATAGATTCGACTGGAATATATATATATATATATATATATATATTTAAGTAACGAAAATCTTGGTAATCCGTATGCTCAATTAAAACTATGAGCATCACCCTTCTTACACCATGCTTTAAACATAATTACTGAAGTCACCTCACTCTTGATCTAATACAAATTCTAACACACGTGTGTGGAATTAGTCTTTTGTATAACTGTACTTTAAAGTTGCAGGTTTAAGACAGAATCTCATCAAAGAATTCTTACAATTTAAAAAGGCTTCAGTCTTCTTTTAGCCATGAAATCTTGGATGAACATTCCCAATTTTACTGAGATTTGCTGAGAGGAGGCAGAACATTTTGGATGATAATTTTGTAGTTTTTATTTGGGGGTGGAGTGCACTGTGTAAAAAAAATAAAAAGAATATAACTTGAAATTTGTTGATGTTTACTTATCCATTGTATCGATTGAATCATAATATCTCTACTTGTATCTCTTGTTCTCTCGCATTTCTGAGGGGCTCTGCTGTAGACTTCTAAGCCCCATCAAGTACAGAGGAACAATAAGTTTGAGGTTTGCTAATTTGGTCAGATTTTGGGAGCTGCATTGGGATGAGAACTTTTCAGCACTCCCTACATATTAAAGAATATAATCTGAAACTTGTTCATCCACAGTCATGCACGATCCTATTGAGCTGTCTCGTATGAAAGAACCTCGCCTCAAACTTGTTGACCTCCTCCTCCTCATCCACTGTAATTTTGAGCCATGATTTCTCGACTTCTATTTCTTTTACCCAGAGATTGGGCCGACTCTAAATTTAGAAAACCATCTCTGTTCACTTGCAAAGTTATTTCCATCTTGGCATACACAACCATATTTAATACTGCAACTATTCAGCTTACGTCCACGGATCATATTCTTGTTCTCTCACTTTATGTTCAACTGCTATTTTTGTCCCTTTTCACATCTTCAAATAACAAATGGACATTGGCTAGATATTTACAAGTAGCAAGGTACTAAAGCTGGCAGTCTGGATACTTTAATAGAATAAATGTTTTTTTTTGGGGGGGGTTGAAAAATCAGATGTTAACGTTTTAGTTTTCATCTGAATAATTAACAGTGCCTGTCTATTTTGATTTTGTGTTTCATGTAGTTGGCAGATACTTGCTTCTTGGTGGTTTTTTATTCCTGAATGGCAGCAAGAACGATACTCTGATCTCTTCATAGCTAACTCTTCAAAGTTCTTGAATGGAATGTTGATGCAAGAAAGGTTGCTTTTCAGTTTATCTTTATACTTGAGCCAAGGTCTATCAACATTTTTATGACCACTATAGAGTTGACTGTAGAAAAGACCTTTTGGTATATGATCATCACTCATCCTTGTCACATGGCCAGCCCAACGCAGTTGTGATTGTATTATGAAGGTCTCGATGGTACCAATCTTGCATTTCTCATAAAGGTCGGCATTTGACACTCGATCATCAAACATTAGACCACAGATTGTACGGAGACAACCTTTATGGAAGACCTCTAATTGTTTAATGTGCCATCTATAAGGTGTCCAAGTTTCAGAGCCATACAAAAGAGTTGACAAAACGACAGCTCTGTACACTTGGATTTTAGTGCAAAGCTTTATTTCCCTTTCGTTCACAACCTATGACGCAGCGAACCAAAGGAAGCGCTGGCTTTTGCAATGCGATTAACAATCATGCCATCAAATGATGAATTTACCATGCTTCCAAGGTATTTGAAAGATTCCACATACTTGAGATTCTTTCCATCAACTTGCAAAGGGACCTCAGGAAACTTACAAACTCGGGGTCTCTGCTTTACACCTCTAATTTGCCTCAGTATCTGGCAAGGTTGATGAACAACTTCAGTTTTCTTGATGCTGATGGTAAGTCCAAATGCCTTGCATGCCACAGAAAACCGGTTGAGTAAATCTTGAACTTTCTGTAAAGAGTTAGCTACAAGGGCAGCGGCATCTGTAAAAAGTAGATCGCGTATAATACTGGTATGTAGAAGTGTTTTGGACTTAAACTACCGATGCTTAAACAGTCCTCCATCATTTCGAAAATTAAATTTAGCACCAGTTTTTGTATCCTGAAAATCATACCTCAGCCTCACCGAGAAGAACGGTGCAAACAAAACAGGCGCCATGACACAGGCCCCCCGCTTAGTTCCATTAGTGACATCAAATGGATCAGACTGCGGACCATCAGATACGACGCTAGCTTGCATACCGACATGAAATGATGGCATTCAACATGTTGTCAGGAATAACAAGTTTCTTCAGAACTTTCCAAAGTGCTTCTCTGTTTATAATATCAAAGGCCTTAGTAAGGTCCGCAAATGCCCTAAATAGCTCTTTGTTTCACTCATGAACCTTCTCTGCAACCTGATGTAGGGCAAAAATCATGTCTATAGTACCACGACCAGAGCAAAATCCACACCGAGATTCAGGGTAGATGGCGTCAACAATGTGTTTTATAATTCTGCTGAGGATGAGCCTTGCCAAAGTTTTTCTGCTGATAGACAAAAGTGAGATGCCCCTATGGTTATTGCATACTGTTTTAAGACCTTTTTTCTTGTAGAGGTCTTGCACGGAGGTATTTTTGAAGTCCTGAGGAACATGGCCTGATCTCCAAACTTGAATGAACAGATCGTGCAGTAGCTTACAAAGTGTATGCAGTCCATGTTTGTAGATTTCAGCAAGGATATAGCATCCTCGCCAGGAGGTTTTCCTGACGATATCTGCTTGATAGAAGCTTGCACTTCTTGGAAAATGGGTTCCCGAGATAACTCAGGAATTTCAGGATGATGTGGTACAGCAGACAGAGCTTCATCTGCGACTGAGGTGCTGTTGAGCACTGTTTCAAAATGATCTTTCCAGCTCTGAAGTATGGCTTTTTTATCAATTAGGAGAGTATCCCTGACATTGGCTAGAATTGAAGAGACACCATGCTTTTTGGGACCATACACTGCTTTTAAACCATCTCAAAAAGCTTTTGAGTCCTTTTTATCAGCAGCCATTTAGAGTTGACCAGACTTGGCTGACCACCAACACCCTTTGATTTGTTTGAGTGCACGTTGTACTCTTGCTTTATATATATATATATATATATATATATATATATATATATGGCCTTATGATTGCATTTAGCATGAAACAGACTGTCTGGGTGCTGACTT
>OZ038506.1:6246106-6256106 GCA_964036315.1 Acanthosepion esculentum
CGCGCAAATACCCTTGGAAACGGTATGAATCAGCCTCCCCCTATGGATTAAATAGTAAGACTTGAATAAGGAAAATCATTTTTATCTTCAAATAACAATTGCCAATGAAATATTCACATGCAAACATCAAAGAAATATTCTTACAATCCAAAATAGATTTCGACTTTCTTTTAAGAACCCACAAAAGACTGATATGCCGAAAAACACACTCAGCAATAGTTTATTATTTATAAATATCAAGTTTTAAACTGTGACTACGTCATTGATATCTGCATATATTTTAATTTTCTAAAAAAATTGGGGGTAATTTTTTTTGGAAACACGCACAATTATTGGAAGAGAATCTTTATCTTAAATGAGGAATAAACGGACATATACTTTTATTTACTTATGTAAATTTTTGTTCTTTAATTAAAAAAAATGTATATATCCGTTTATTCTTAATTTAAAAGAAATATTTTTTGTAAAAAAAAAATGTTTTCGTTCGCAGAATAGTTACGTCCAGATAATTCGGTAACAAGTCAGGAATCGATTTTACACTGCATCAATATTATGAACAGGATACCCCTTCTAAATCGATAAAAATCAATATTTTGGGATTCTTTCAAGTACGTGTCTTCAGCAAGATCGAAGAAATGCTATTATACACAAATTATTACTCAAAAGAATGTTCCCTATTCTTTACGAGGGGATCAGTTTACTTAAGTAGATCTGGGTGAGTGATGGGACTCAGGGGGGACAACAACGATTCACACAAACTGTTTTACTAAAATTACACATGTTCGCAGAACCGGGTGTTTTTATCATTTCATCCCATGCAAAGGAGTAAAGCCGCTAACACACAAGGGGTTACTGAGTGTGAAAGTATAAGAAAAAAGAGAAACTAAGAAGCGAGAAAAATAAAAGAAGAGGAATCAGGAAGACAGCAGACAGCGATTGACGTTGCATTTAACTATTTGAAGATGAAAGTTGGCTGGAAAGCATAGACCCGGAAGAGACTTCCACTTGTGAGAAATGTAAGAAAAGAAACTGCTAGTATAGAACTTACTATGACATCTGTCGCCAATTTAAGTGTAAAATGTTGAGATAATGATTATGATATGCTTAAATTTATAAAGTCTACATATCATAGAGAAAATTTCATCGGAACAATTACGATGAAAGCCTTTTTTTTATAGAAAAAGGCACAGGGTAATGGGAGAGTGACTGAAGCAGAGATGCCAGGACAGGATAAATAATATTGCTGATTCTTCTTTGGATTTTATCAAGAATCTCGAAATATATAGTCGGAGCATCGGACGAGATGTAGCAGCAATATTCAAAGCATCGACGACTGATTGACTCATAAATATGTTGAGATAAATTCTGGAGAGAAAATTGTCTAGTACAACACAGTGAACCAACTTCCTTAGCAGTAGAACTCGCAATTTTATTCAATATAATCTTTCCACTTCATGCCAGCTGAGAATGTTGGTCCAAGAAGTTGAAAATAGATGGCAGAAATGGGTTTCTCAGAGGAAGAGAAGTTTCGTTTTGGAGTCGTTAAATTTGAAAAGTCATTCCCTACCCCAGTTAGCAGCAGAAATTTCCTATCCACCGAAACAAAATTTAGGGATATAAAGAGAGGGAGAGAGAGAGGAAGGGGGGACGTTTTCAAATTTCATAGATAAAAGAATTTTGGAACGTAGAAGAAAAGAGGTTTTCCTAAAAAAATAAATTCCACTATTGAACAGGACAACGTACAAGATTATTCGACATCTCAAATTTTACTATTTTTCTTGTTTGTGCAATATCCTTTCAAGACGGTCTGTGATCATTACTCTCCATAACTTCCTATTTTTGTTATAAATACCTTTACGACGGAAGAAGAATAAAAATGCTTTTTCCTTCATCCATTCAGACAAATTACTAAGAATATTGTTTCCCATGCTTCACTTGCCTTCAGTATGTTCTATCAGTGTCAAATTCACCAAGTAGTGGTTCTCAGGGTCCCAGGTCACATTCTTCCCCTTGTGATCCCAGGTCACATTCCTCCCCTTGTGATCCCAGGTTTCCTCAATTCTTCCTCCATTTTGCAATTTCATCTCGTATTTTTTTCGCCATAATACTTTTATAAAATCATTTATTAAAACAATTTACGAAATCAAATTTCTTTATTAACTGCAACCAATCGATGAAATAAATCTTTATTTGAATGGATCATAAAAAGTGGCCGAATATCCAATTACTACTCAAGGAGACAAGTGCTTCTAGTTTGAGAATCTTTGTTTCTAAGTAAAAACTCTGGGTTTGGGCATAAAACGAACACTCACTTTCACTTTTTTGCATTTGGGATTTATTATTTTTTTATCCCCTCATCAACCCCCCTTTGGCCAACAAGTGACAAAAAGGGGACAATCTCTTGATTTGAGAAATTTTATCAAGTTTTGGCAGACAAAAAATTTAATTACCATTCTCTTATCTATTTTCTTTTGGAAACCTGTCTGCTTTTAAAAGTTAATCCTTATAAATCGACTGAATTTGTGGCCAGAGGTGTGTCTTCCTCACCGTCACTCAGTGGTTGTAAAAATATCTATTTTTTTTCCAAGAGGTCGTTGGACCTCCAAGAATGTGCCATAACTTAATATCAGTCTTGACCAAAACCAGATACTATCTTTGTTTTGCATCTCCAGCAGACAAAGATATTTAATTATCATTCTTTTTCTAATTTCCTTTGTCTGGTCATCAGTATATCTTCAGTCTATCAGAAATTAGTGGTTTTCTGTCTTCTAGTTTTTTTTTTTTTTTTTTTTTCAATTTACTAGTACCTTTCTAATAGTGTCCCTGAGTGTGTCAATATGAAACTGTTGAGTTGGCTGACCAGATAAGTCACTTGAATCATTGTTAATTTATTAAGTGATTGAATAACAGTGGAAAACTTCTGTGTAATGTGTTTTGTCCTCTACAAGGACTTCATTGTATGAAAGTAATCTTTTTATTGATGGAATTGTATATGAGGAAGAGGGAGATATAAAAATGTAAATGTCTGTTATAATTATGTACTGAGGGTAAATGTCGAAATGAGGGGAAGTTTTAAAATTTTTAAGCTTTAAAGTTGACAATTTTTTTTTTGTTAATTTTTAATTTAATTTTTTTTTTTATTTTTTTACTGTCAAACATGCCAGGACATGCAGCCTAGGGTCACATTAAGAGATGCTCTAGTGATATTAGTAAATGAGATCCTCCCAAGGAATGAGAGACAAGGAAAAAAAAATGTGGATAACAGATAAAATTATTGATCAAAAAGAGACAGTAAGCACTGCTGAGGATTGGTACAGAATGTATAATATTAAGTGCAAACATTATGCATGCAATAGCAAAAAATACCTACAATATTCAAAAATATAGAAGGGCCTGAAATATAAGACTGTAGTAAGATCAGTACCTGCTAAGATGAACAGGAACAAAGCAACAGGGCCAGATGGGATCAGAAGAAAAATGCTATCAGTCTTGGATGATTTAGGGACTGACAAGATTATGGAAAGGATAAATGTGTGTGTGCCTCTCTCTCTCTCTCTCTCTCTCTCTCTCTCTATATATATATATATATATATATATATATATATATATATATATATATATATATATAAAAATTTTTTCGTTTTTGACAATATCATGGTATGGATATTGATGTCTTCTGGACTTAAATTTCAAAAAGAAAATAAAACCTTTCAATTGGTTCTTTATTAATTCAGTTAATATGAAAGATTCTGTTAACTGCTCTTTTCGCTATTTTAATAATTTGAGTAAGACAAGGTTTTCATTTAATGCAAAGAATTAGATCTGCTTTGGGTCATTTGTTTTGTTGGTCAGTCACTAGGCTACTCATTGTTGGGATAAATTTTTTTCTTTCTCATTTTCAAGTCTGCTTTTAAAAATTTGAAGGATGTGTTCTCTCTGCTCCACAGGTTTTATAAGAGGTGACAAAAAGACAGCCTTTTGGAAAGAGAATTTTTCCCTAAATTTGATTTAGAAAGGCAATAAAATTGATGCCTAATGCTTATCAGCTTATGTTCATAGGCCATAAATATTTTCCTATTGATAAAACCAAAGTATGGTTAGCATTAGTGCTAATGTTTTTGTTTGATATAAGCTGGATTCTTAGGGCTATATGTTTTATATTCAGATCTATCAGAGGCAATAAGTATTGCTAAGAAAAAAAATAAAATTTATGACTCCTACAGATGTCAATGTGCCAAACTATCCATTTTGTATAGTTTGTGCTTTATATTTTATACACTGTATCACTTTCAACTTGAGAACCTCCAGTTTATAGCCAGGAAATATCATCGACCTTGTAATTAAGAGAGTCGAATCCTTGACATCTTTGTCTTCAGGGTACTTTTTTAATGTTGAGCTAAATCTATATTTATCAATCAGATTTCAAGGCTTAAATCCACATTGCATTGAAACACTAGTTCTTTTATGATCACTGAAACATCAAGCCTGGTCAGTACCTAGATGGGTAACTGCTTGGGAATACCAGGTGCTGTAAGCGTGGATGTGCAGGTGATGTAAAGGATAATGGCTTGGAATTGTTAACTGGATTCCGGTTGAATTTGTTATATTCGCTTACATGCAAATACATTTTAGAAAAGTATGAATCCACTTCTTCTCCCCTCAGCTATAGGTTAATTAGTAAGAATGTAAGAATGTATCACTAAACCATTATCTCAAAAAAATATTACAATCTAAAAATGTTAAGCTGTAGTAAACAAATCAATTGATCAGTTTTCAAAATCAATAACAATAATAATAATGTCATAGGCAACAGATTTATTTGATCAGTTGGGGAAGGGCTTTTGAGGCAAAGTAAAGTTTTCCTTAGTTCAAAAGTAGATCATTCCTATGAAACTTTATAAAGCAAAATGGTGTAAAACAAAGAATCATTTATTAATTTATATGAGAAAAATATTTGAGTGTTCCCAGACCCCAAAATAACCTTCATTTTTGCTACAGCTGACAGTGCTGCAATGGCTGAAGAATAGTATTACCATATTTGTGAAAAGACATATAGCTTCCGGGCAGATTTACAGGATGTTATATCTGTTTACTAAGAACTGTATGATAGAAAAATACACTAGGATACTTTTGTACAAGCCTTTAACATCGGTCAGAGTAGATGACTAACCACGAGTTTCAACAGTGAGGTAGAGATAGGTGGTTATTTGGGGCTCTAGAAATGCTCAAATATTTCCCCCCATATAAATTGTTTGTTTGCTTTATGTTGGTGGCTGGGTGTGTGTAGGCTTTCATAAAAACAATTGGCTAAAAAGTGAATATAAAAAAAATTAGCTTATTTGGTTTATAAATAGACTTACATAGCTTACATTAAGCTAAGAAACTGCTATATAACTTAAATACTAGTTATAAAATGCATTTCACTCCCAAAATAAATAAAAATCTAAAATCTGTAGATCTGGTTAAAGTATTTTGAGCAAAGATTTAAGGTTATATTTAAACTTAAATTTTTGATAAAGTAAAACACTTAAACAATGATACAGCTGTCTGTCTATATTTCTGAGATGAGGTATTATGTACAGTATTTACATTAGTCGGACTATTGTCCTCATCTTTGTCGCCATATTTGTCACAACGTTTCGGCCATTGTACGCTCCGGCCTTCTTCAGGTGGTTGGAATTTTGAACCGAACCCTTTATTTCGATCACGGACACATGGCACAGTGGATAAAGGCGTTGGTTAGATCCAGTGACAGACCCAAAGAGTGTGGGTTCAATACCCGGTTAAGGCAGTGGAGAACTTTCAGAGGGAAAATTAGCAGGAGATAACTGATAACTGACATCCATCAAACATGGCTCGTGGAACTCGAACAGTCTACCCCAGTGATCGAAATAAAGGGTTCGGTTCGAAATTCCAACCACCTGAAGAAGGCCGGAGCGTACAATGGCCGAAACTTTGTGACAAATATGGCGACAAAGATGAGGACAATAGTCCGACTAATGTAAATACTGTAAATGATACAGCTCTTAAACCTTTTTATCTGTTGGTGTCATTCAGACAATTTCAAAACAAAAGATTAAAGTATTTTCATAAAATATACTTGCAGCTAATCAGTCTTTGATTAAGAAACAACAAATCTCTTATTTTTCTTGTTAAAATCAGTCTATTATCTGTTTATTCATTGCTAAAAGTATGTGTGAAAATAGTCCAATTTACAAAGCTGTAGATGCACACAGACAAATTTAATTTATGGGCAATAGTAAATGAGGAACATATTCCTCATCAGATTAAAAAAAAAAAAAATGAACAAATTTTAATCCAGTTTGTACTGTTAAAAATGTTAAAATGTCCCAATAAAATATTTTCAATCTAATCTAAATGTTATTATTTCCAACATTAATAGTGAATCCAGATCTCTTCAAATGGGAAATCATTGGAGTTGCCTATTTCTTTCCAAAGTACACGTTTATTTATCTGTTTATTTTTGTCATTTACAGATTTATTTCTATGATTATATTTGCATCTATTTTCTTTCCCTATTAAATGAAAGATTTAAAAAAATTTTTTTAAACTAATATCTACAATGGGATGGGGGGGGGTGTCCTGTTGTGCATGATTTAAAAAAAAAAAAAAAAAAAATAAAAATAAAAACATAACCACATGTCTGGTGGGCACTTTATAAATCATCAAAACAAGTATTATGGGTCAGTGTTGTCAACCGGTTGGGGTGGAGGCATTTTTTTCCTTTGGATACAAAAGATTTTCTTCCTTCAAGATATTGTTTTCCAAAACCAAGCAATTCACTTTTCAGCTCTATTTAAAATGCTTGACTTGAGACTAATGTCTTCATCTTAAGTTTGTGTGACATTTTTGTTGTTGTAATATTGTTGTTGTGACCCCCCCCACCAACCTACACCAAAGTATTGTACTGAGTGCACTAGTATTTCATGATTGTGGATGTTAATGCTTTGAATATTGTACCTGTAGATATATAGTTTTCATGCAATCTTATGTGTATAGAATATTTGAAAGTGTTTTTTTATTTTTTTTATTTTTTTTTATTTTATTTTATTTTATTTTTTCTGTATCTATATGTTGTTTGCACATGTGTGTGTGTGGTGTGTATGTGTGTATATCTTTGTTTATAACTGAAATTGGGCACAGGATGTTAGAGAGTTGAGGGAGGGAGTCGGTGTTGTCAATTTTGCTGCTACTCTTCCTCCTCCTCCTTGGTCCTTTCTTGTCTTTACTGTAGGTGTTGTCCGTCATGTGGTGTGCACTAGCCACCACCTGCAGTCTGACGTGTTTGACGCTGTGTTTTTTTTTTTCTTCTTCTTTTTTTGTTGCCACTTTTAGGGCAAACTGCTTGGCCCTCTTCTCCAGCTGAAAAGGTCGAATCAGCGACCCTGGACATCAGCCCAGGTGCTGGCGGCGGCGGCAGCAGCAGCGGGCTCACAACGCTCAGTGGCCAGGGTTGGACCCTTGTCAAGAATGTTGGTGCCCACCCCGAAGAATATGATGTCCATACTCAACTCCCTCCCGCTTACTACCCGAGGAGTTCCCTACCCTAGCAGATTCCGAACAGCCCTCAGCTTTACCGGTCGGCGTTGACCGTCCAGAGACATCTACATACTTTATGAAAAAAAGAAAGAAAAAAAAAAAAACAAAAAAAAAATCTTGCATTCTTTCAAAGCAGTGAGAGTTACAAAATGAAAGAAGAGAGAATGAAGCCATACGAATACATTAGATGTCCAAGCTTGTTCTTCTCTATAAGAATGTGCGCATGTGTGTGTGTGTGTGTGTGTGTGTATTATTATGCACTTTTTAGGATGCTTTAGATTGGTAAATGTTTATGCTGTATTTTCTTTAAGATTGGATATGAATGAATTACTCTTCAAAAAACTAAACAAGAAAAATATAGCACCATTTAATGATTTTAATTTTTTTTTTTTTTTTTTTATCAATGCTTCAGTTGGTCTGTCCTTCTTCAGGTGAATTCAGTGGATGCTAAATTCATCTAAAAAGCCTAAAGAATTGATCAGCAAAAAATGTGATAAAACCATAAACGTTAGAGAAAAACTGTCACTGAATGATAATTCAGAATTTTAGGCAAAAACAAAAATAATTTTACCCATAAGATTTGAACTGTAAATTTGTTTTGTTGCTGTTGTGATAATTTATTTTTTTCTTTAAAATAATCATTTACTTATTGCAATAGCTGTTGTCAGCCTTGGAATTGGTGCAGATTTAGTTCCTAGTTAAAAAGTAAACAAATCTACAAATTTAATTTGTTAGTAAAGTAGATTTCTAATCATTCTGTGTTGTAAAGTTTTTTTTTCTAACAATTTCTCATGCATCATGCCAATCTGCAAGTTGTTTCACATGCTATTTTTATTTTTTATTTTTTTTATTTATTTATTTTTATTTTATTTTTATTTAGTTTTAGTTTTTACTTTTAGTTAGTTTTTACTTTTAGTTAGTTTTAGTTAGTTTTTTTTAAGAAGTCAATTTTATAAATGAATGGATAAAATTTAAATAAGTTTTATTTAAACATTTGACAAAATTCAAGAGAAATGACAATTATGAAGAAACAATGCCATGCTTATGTCAAACATTACCAAATTCTTTGACAAAAAAATTGATTATTTAACTGTAAATGAGAAATGCAGGCTGTTCATTTCAATATTTCAAGTTATTACAGTTTCGAGACCTGGTACTATTAAATAGACTTATCCACTCATAAAAACTAGGAAAACTTTTGGAAATAATTTTTTGTAGATTAACATTTTTTTAGGTTTGTCAGAATGACGTTATTTTTTTTTATAAATCCATTTAGAAGAGGGATCCTGTTTATAATATTGTTATAGTGTTACATTTAACCTTGATTTTTTTTATACAGCTGTTGGACTGTTATTTACAAATGTCAAGTTTGAAACTGTTAATATCATTTATATCAACATATTTAAAAAAAAAATTTTTGTATGGAATTTTTTCGGAAGCACATGCACAAACATTTGAAGTCGATAAATATCTTAAATGAAGAATAGATGGTGACATAATTTTATTAATTTATATATTTTATGTAAAGTTTTGTTCTTTCATTAAAAAAAATATTTATCTATTTGTTATCTCCCTTTGAACTCAACTCTCCAAGTTTTTGGAGTTGAATTAAAGGGAGATAACTGAGACATCTGGAAGAGGCACGTGGAACTAGAACAATCTACCCCAGTGGACAAAAAGGGTTCATTTGAAAATTCCAATCACCTGAAGTAGGCTAGAGTGTACAAAGGCCAAATTTGAGCAAATAGCCAAATGTCAGAATCTTTTTTGGAACACTTCTTGGTCAGACAAAGAACTTTTCAGCAGCACTTATATATTCCCAAACAGGGTCTGTTAAATTCAATTGACACAGTGTGTTTGCTTTAAATTCTTACTTATTCAATTTTTGAATAAGATATTTTGCACTAGGATCAAAATTAGGAATAAAATGTTCAAAGTTATTTTTGTTCAACTATTTTTGATTGTCTCTCTCATTATGAAGAACTGGGTGATGTTAATGTGATAGCAAACAAAATTTTGTTTGCTATGTTGTGACAGATTTTATTATTCTTATTAATGTTGGTGTTCAAATTAATCCAAAGTAATATGTGTAAATGATTGCACAAAGCTTAGACTGCACTGGGAAATAATGGATCAAATATTTAGGCATGTATTTGCTTTCTGTTTCCTCTTGTGTCTTAACCAAAGACCTAATGTCAAAAATGGTATTTTCCACTACATATTTGTTTGTACCCCCAACACACCTACAGCCACATATACATTTTACATAAACATAGTCATAGGTAGGGTGTGAGCTGTACTTAAGACATGTAATTCTATCAGAGCATTTTCCAATCAAACCCAAGTCCCCAACCATAACTAGAATCCTTGATGTCTTCATGTGCCACATTCTTGGAATTTCTATTTCAAGATCTTTGTCTTTTAATAGTGTTTTTTTTTT